>CAUPSL010001401.1:0-442694 GCA_963514005.1 Raja brachyura
ACCTGCCTTCTCTCCATACCCCCTGATCCCATTAGCCACAAGGGCCACATCGAACTCCCTCTTAAATATAGCCAACGAACTGGCCTCAACTACCGTCTGTGGCAGGGAATTCCACAGATTCTCCACTCTCTGTGTGAAAAATGATTTTCTCATCTCGGTCCTAAAAGACTTCCCCTTATCCTTAAACAGTGACCCCCTTGTCCTGGACTTCCACACCATCGGGAACAATCTTCCTGCATCTAGCCTGTCCAACCCCTTAAGAATTTTGTAAGTTTCTATAAGATCCCCCCTCAATCTTCTAAATTCCAGCGAGTACAAGCCGAGTCTATCCAGTCTTTCTTCATATGGAAGTCCTGACATCCCAGGAATCAGTCTGGTGAACCTTCTCTGTACCCCCTCTATGGCAAAAATGTCTTTCCTCAGATTTGGAGACCAAAACTGTACACAATACTCCAGGTGTGGCCTCACCAAGACCCTGTACATCTGCAGTGGAACCTCCCTGCTCTTGTACTCAAATTATGTTGCTATGAATGTCATAGAATTGCTTGTCCAATAAAATTGTCATTTTAATAACAGTCCCTGCTGCTCATTGAAGTATTGATGTCACTTTCTACCGGTTCCAGGTTTACACTGCATGATGGGAGATACGCTCTCTTGAATTACTTGATAAACAAGCACATCAATAATGTATGTGTGTGTGTGTGTGGCAGCCTTCTCTGTACCGCTGTATGGACAGCCTAGGCGGATGAGTTGGTCATTCACGACACAATGAACTGCAGATTGAACAGAGCCACAGCTAGTGTTCATTTGGAACTAATATTCCCCACTGGACTGGATACAGCACAGTTATTTAACTACCCCTTACTCAAATCTGAAGCTGCACTTTAATTTTCCGCATTACGTGTTTTCTTTCCATTGTATCCCGGAGAGAGGCAATTAGTATTTCTAACCATTGTTAATTAAGATGAAAATAACAAGTTAATGCATTTTAACGTGTCGTGTTTACCACCGTAGATAGAGCAGCAAGATGGAGTTAGTGCTCATTACAGATGAGATTAATTATGGATACTGAACTTCAGTTAATCCTTTATAGTCAAACATTTGAAATAGCAACCAGTTCCCAGTTCTGTCACACACTACCCAGATATATTTTCACCATTGGCAACACTGACAACATTTGCCTTGTGCTGATCCACTGTAGAAGATTGGACATGTTTGCAGGTTCCCTATCCATGTGTGACCATTGGACAACTGCTGTAATAATAATGTTAAAACTTGTGATTACCCGGGTTTGTCTAAAAATGAATCTGTTCTACGATCCCAGCACAGAGATCCATGGCCAAGTAAGGAATATCTGACTCCACTATTTGTGTGCACACACGCCCTCCAGTTACAGAGACATAGAGTCTCACAGCATCTTCAGCCCAGCCTGCCTGCCTGCCTGCCTGCCCACAACGGCTAACATGTCCCATCCCCATATTCCTATAAATTGCCTGTCTGTCTGTCCATGCACCTGTCTAAATGTTCCTTAAAGTTTGCCGTAGTACTTTTTAGTTCGTACCTTTATATAGTTACAAGGAGAGATAGCTGAATGGATTGAAATTTGGCTTCAGGGAAGGAAGCAAAGGGTGATGGTGGAAGGGAGGTTGCTTCTTAGACTACAGGCCTGTGACCAGTGGTGTGCCTCAGTGTTCAGTGCAGGGCCCGTTCCTATTTGTCATCTACATCAATGATTTGGATGAGAACGTACAGGGCAAGTTTAGCAAGTTTGCAGATGATACAAAAGTAATTATAGGAAGGATGTCAACAAAATAGAGAGAGTACAGAGGAGATTTACTAGAATGTTGCCTGGGTTCCAGCAACTAAGCTAAGAGAAATGTTGAACAAGATTTGTTTGGAGCGCAGAAGGTTAAGGGGGGACTTGATTAAGGTCTTCCCTATGAAAGGGATAGACAGAGTTAACATAGAAGCATAGAAACATAGGAATTAGGTGCAGGAGTAGGCCATTTGGCCCTTCGAGTCTGCACCGCCATTCAATATGATCATGGCTGAGCATCCAACTCAGTATCCCGTACCTGCCTTCTCTCCATACCCTCTGATACCCTTAGCCACAAGGGCCACATTTAACTCCCTCTTAAATATAGCCAATGAACTGGCCTCAACTAGCCTCTGTGGCAGAGAGTTCCAGAGACCCACCACTCTGTGTGAAAAAAGTCCTTCTCATCTCGGTCCTAAAAGATTTCCCCCTTATCCTTAAGCTGTGACCCCTTGTCCTGGACCTCCCCAACATCGGGAACAATCTTCCTGCATCTAGCCTGTCCAACCCCTTAAGAATTTTGTACGTTTCTATAAGATCCCCTCTCAATCTCCTAAATTCTAGAGAGTATAAACCGAGTCTATCCAGTCTTTCTTCATAAGACAGTCCTGACATCCCAGGAATCAGTCTGGTGAACATTCTCTGCACTTCCTCTATGGCAATAATGTCCTTCCTCAGATTTGGAGACCAGAACTGCACGCAATACTCCAGGTGTGGTCTCACCAAGACCATATGCAACTGAAGTAGAACCTCCCTGCTCCTATACTCAGATCATTTTGCTATGACAGCTAACATACCATTGGCTTTCTTCACTGCCTGCTGCACCTGCATGCCTACTTTCAATGACTGGTGTATTATGACATCCACGTCGCGCTGCATCTCCCCTTTTCCTAATCGGCCACCATTTAGATAATAGTCCGCTTTCCTGTTTTGCCACCAAAGTAGATAACCTAACATTTTACTTCGGAGTCACGTGAGTGACTACGTGAAGACCCCGCCAGCACGCATGCGCGACATATCGTCGTTCGCATGCGGAAGCGACAGTCGGGAGGAGCGGGGCTCCTCCAGCGATGGAACGGTAAGACTCACCATAGTGGTGAGCGCGGCGAGAGTAGCGGCAAGAGCTGCTGCTATAGAGCGCAGCCAGCAGCGTGCCGTTTTTTCTCCGAGCTGCAGGTGCTACCTGCAGCTCCCGAATTCAGCCCGGGAGGACTGCTGGTTCGCCACGGACAGGCGGTAAAACCACCCGTTCGTTTCTCGAGCTACAGGTGCTACCTGCAGCTCCCGAATTCCGCCCGGGAGGGCTGCTGGTTCGCCATGGACAGGCGGTAAATCCACCCGAATTTTTCCCCGAGCTGCAGGTGCTACCTGCAGCTCCCGACTTCCGCCCGGGAGGGCGGTTGGTTCGCCACGGACAGGCGGTAAATCCACCGGGACTGGTTCGCCACGGACAGGCGGTAAATCCACCCGGAAGCCGATCGGGACTGTCGACTCAGCTGGGTCCAGTCCCGAGGACACCCCGATCGCTGCAGCAACGGAGGTCGTCTTACCCGCATGGAGCGGATGGTGGAGCAATTGCTCCAGCGTGACCTGCTTTAGCAGGGGCAGGGTCACAGTGGGCCTCTTCGCAGGCCCACGGCAGGATCCTATTATGGACTGCCTAAATGTCTCACCCTCTTCGGAGGGGAGCATTGGGGGTCAGAACTGGGCTGACCCGAAGAGGGGGAGTTGGCTGAACAAACCAACAGTGTCAGGGGTGCAGTGAAGAGTTCTGGATATGGTAAGTAACATGCAGTTCTTTCTAAAAAGGTTACCTATCCACCCTAAGCTGGCAGCTAGTTTAATTATATGACTACAAACCAGCTTCAGGAGCAGCCATCTATGCTACAGCTGATAAGTACTTTGCTCCTGATAATTGTACTCGCTATTGTTCCCGCGGTAAATACCCTATTTGGGGGATCATGAGCCCTACGATTAGAGGGCAAGGAGTCAAACTTCAGAGGATCCTGAAGCTTTTGACCGCCGGTATTTCGGCAGTGCCAGTACTGCGGTGGGTATAGAGCTACCGGTAGGAAAAGGATGCTCTGGCCTTACTGTGAACACAGTTTGAAAATAACTACAGGAAGAGCAATTCACCCCAAATTGCGGGGTTATGCAAACCAGGTACGCTCAACCACCATATCTGCTGTGCGGAGCTCCCCAAACAGGTGAAAGACCTGGACAAAGAGGCCATAGGGCTGATAAGGTACCCAGTACCTCCAAGCACACTACCAACAGCTACAGCACCCCTACACACCCAAAGCTCGAAGGCCGGCCCACCTGCACAACAGCCTTTTTAGGCCATGGCCCAGCCCGGCCTTCTTGGAAAATGCGCCACCCCTACAACGCATCAACTCAAACAGAAGAAATAACGGTGGTATTGGACACTACGCCGGCAATACCTTGGAGGTAGGTGGGTCTGCCTCCCCCAGGAACATCATATGTCTAAAATTCATCTTATGGGGGAGACCGGTTGCACTTTTAACTCTGATCCTTACATATTCGGAAGTATTCAGGGCTATAAAATTAATTCATTTACGAACTCCCTGCCCCGGTCCAGCATTCGCCTAGCCGAAAGTTATACTTTCACAAAGAAAGAACGGCGGGCCATGCTGAACTATTAGAGGGGTTATTGAGAGAATCACAGGAGTTCGTATCTAATATATTTACCAAAAATAAAAGATGGCGGATGCCGCATAATCATAGACCTGACCGAACTGAATACTTCTGTTCAGTATGTTCATTTCAAAATGGACACAGTAGCCAGCTTATAGCTATGGGTACTACATGGCATGCATTAACCTCAAGATGCATACTATTCAGTACTAATACACAAGGATCATAGGGAATACCTTAAATTTATCTGGATGGGACAATTATGGCAATATATAGCCTTACCCAATGGGTTATCATCAGCACCCAGGCTGTTCAACAAATTATTGGAACCAGCTTTGGCCTATTTAAGGAAACAAAATCATACTGTTATGGCCTATCTTGATGATATCCTCATTGTCGGGGATAATTGGAAACGGCTACATTGGCAGTTCTAGCCAAAAAAAAACATCTCTTTCAAAAGCTGGGGTTCATCATACATCCAGATAAATCAAAGTTGGAACCCTCTACTACCATGGATTACTTGGGGTTCACCATTGACTCGGTGCAAATGTCTACCACCTTACCACCGAACAAGGTGGTGGACTTGGTAGAAGCTTGCAGAAGCCTTACTGGCATCAGGGATCCATCCATACGGTAGGTGGCCATGGTATTGGGAAGATAGTGGCTGCTTTTCCCGCAGTGCAATTCGGACCACTACATTATCAAAACCTACAAAGAGCTAAAATTATAGCTCTCAAAAGTGATACCATTTCAACAGGCCTATGAAGTTATTAGAAAAGGCAAGAGTTGAATTAAATTGGTGGATGGGAAATGCTCAATTCTGTTCCAAATCCATCACTATCATAAATCCCTCGGTTACATTACAGACTGATGCCAGTGTTAAAGGTGGGGAGCAGCTAATACCACCACTGTTGTGGTGGCAGATGGAATGCACAAGATTTAACCCTGTTGGGAGCACTAGGGATTAATTATCTAGAAATACTGGAAGCATTCGTGGAACCCGGGGGCCTACTGCTTAGATATGCACCAGTTGCATGTATGGTTACAAATTATAATACCACAGTGGTGGCCTATATTAATCTTTTGTGTGGAATAAAATCGATATCATGTGATGAATTGCCTTTTTTACAACTAGCACTGGTGTCTGGATAGAGAGATTTGGATCTCAGCCACTTACCTTTCAGGTAAACTAAATATGGTGGCGAACACCAGGTCACGCAATTCAACGACAACAATGAATGGATGTTGGATCGGGACCGGGGCCAGCAGCGATGGATGTTTCTCGCTGCATTGGGGGGATTGTTTGCTATGCATTTCCCCCCTTCTCCCTCATCAGTCAGGTCTTACAAAAATTTAATAGACTCCGCAACGGGTATTTCGGGTTCCCGATTGGCCTACCCAACCATGGTCCCCAGCAGTACAAAGATGGCCGCAGAACACTGCTTTCGGATCCTCAAACGGCCGGGCCTGTTGTCACACCCTGTGACGGGTAAGTTATCCGTGCCATGATCGCATTAACCTATTGATGCTGTTTCTGAACAGGCCATTTCTGGACTTCGGATACTCCGACAGGACGATCAATGTCATCACTCGTCGTGAGGGAGTCCACCAGGGACAGCACTGACATATGTCAGCAGATGGGAGTGTTTCTTCTTCAGAACAAACACTTCATATGACTCGGCCACCATCACTGGATTGCAGGAGTTCTGGCCACCCTTCTTTCCATGAAGGTTTGAGCTATAGTGCCATTAAATTTGCAGGAGTGCCCTACCTACCAACCTGGACCGAGGGGGTGATCACCTGCGTATAGGATCACCCCCTCTGGTATCAATCTGATGAGGGGTATTAATATTTTCCCCTAGACCAGATCCACCCATACATGGGACCTAGGCCTAAAATTTACTATGCTTCGAGGATGGACACCAATATTGGGGCGCTCTCTGGATAACTACATATTATATGGTTATGTTTATGGCACTTGTAACAGCACAACGGGTCCAGTCTTATAGCTAAGGCTGCATCCACTTCAGCGGCTAGGATGATGGGAGTTCCTATGGACCACATCCTTTGCTACAGCGGGTTGGAGCAGTGAACGGACTTTTCAGCTCTTCTTTTATAACCCGTGGCCGCTCCTGAGACGTGGCAGGGGAATATGTTGGGTTTCTGTTACATGATTTACCCAATGTGGGGCATATCATTTTAGGTATGACTAAATACCTCTTTGTTTTTCAGCCAGTGTCTTGTCTGAATTACGTTCATCCTCTTATCCCAACTTTAGCGGTGTGTGAGCATGGAGCTTCCAGGGCATGAAATCACAGAGCTTTGAAATCTTCACGTAGTCACTCACGTGACTCCGAAGTAAAATAGTAAGATTAAACGAGAACTTACCAGTTTGAAGTTTGATCTTTATTTTATGAGGAGTTACGATGAGGGATTACGTGCCCTCCGCTCCCAACCCTCTATTATAAAGATCACCTGGTATGGAAGTTCTCTTGTTTATCTTACTATATTAGTCATTGTGACTGTATTTCTGTGATTTCACACCACTGCTTTGAAGAAATGTCGCGCACGCGTGCTGGCGGGGTCTTCACGTAATCCCTCATCGTAACGCCTCATAAAATAAAGATCAAACTTCAAACTGGTAAGTTCTCGTTTAATCTTACTATTTATCCACATTATACTGCATCTGCCAAACATTTGCCCACTCACCAAGCCTATCCAAGTCACCTTGCAGTCTCCTGGCATCCTCCTCACAGCTAACACTGCCCCCCAGCTTAGTGTCATCCGCAAACTTGGAGATATTGCCTTCAATTCCCCCATCCAGATTATTAATGTATATTGTAAATAGCTGGGGTCCCGGCATTGAGCTTTGCGGTACCCCACTGGTCACTGCCTGCCATTGTGAAAAGGACCCGTTTACTCCTACTCTTTGCTTCCTATTTGCCAGCCAGTTCTCTACCCACATCAATACTAAACCCCCAATGTCATATGCTTTAAGTTTGTATACTCATCTCTTATGTGGGACCTTGTCGAAAGCCATCTGGAAGTCCAGGTACACCACATCCACTGGTCTCCCCTATCCACGCCACTAGTTACATCCTCGAAAAATTCCACAAGATCCGTCAGACATGATTTACCTTTCGTAAAGCCATGCTGACTTTGTCCAATGATTTCACCACTTTCCAAATGTGCTGCTATCCCATCTTTAATAACGGACTCTAGCAGTTACCCCACTACCGATGTTAGACTAACTGGTCTGTAATTCCCCGTTTTCTCTCTCCCTCCCTTCTTAAAAAGAGGGGTTACGTTTGTTACCCGCCAATCCTCAGGAACTACTCCAGAATGTAAAGAGTTTAGAAAGATTATCACTAATGCATCCACTATTTCCGGAGCTACTTCCTTAAGTACTCTGGGATGCAGCCTATCTGGCCATGGGTATGTATCGGCCTTCAATCCATTCAATTTACCCAACACCACTTCCCGACTATGCTGGATTTCACTCAATTCCTCTTGTGACCCGCGGTCCCCTGCTATTTCCGGCAGATTATTTATGTCTTCCTGCGCGGTGGTCGGGTGAGTGGCGCAACGCGGGGCAAAGTGAGGCGGACTTGGAGCGAAGTCCAAGGTAAGTTCGCCAGGACAGAGAGGGGCACACAGAGAGGGGCGCCGAGGCACACACACACACAGGGCCACGGAGTCACACACATAGAGGGTCACGGAGGCACTTACAAATAGGTTCATGGAGGCACGATGTCGGGGCGGTGTGTAAATGTCGAGGCGACTGCGAGCCGACAAGCCGTTGCCGCGCGGAATTTTTGGACATGGTCGGTTTTTCGGTGTCGGGACGAACTCGGGACGAACTCCGCACAATTCCGCACGGCTCCGGCGATCGAAGTGGGACCAGCCCCGCGACCCCGGACGGCTCAAGCGACCACGTTAGGTCGCGCTAATCGCATAGAGTTGCATGCTGGTGGGACAGGCCCTTTACTGTTTCGCAGCTCTACCCATACCGATTCCACATCCTCCAAGCCAATGTCCTTCGTTTCCATTGCGTTAATCTCCTCTCTAACCAGCAACGCTATCCCACCTCCTTTTCCTTTCTCTCTATCCCTCCTGAATATTGAATATTCATGGATGTTCAGCTCCCAGCCTTGGTCACCCTGGAGCCATGTCTCTGTGAACCCAACTATATCATAATCATTGATAGCTATCTGCACGTTCAACTCATCCACCTTATTACGAATACTCCTGAGTTGACGTGGATAAGCTTTTCCCAATAGGGTAGGGAAGATTCAAACAAGAGGGCATGACATGAGAATTAAGGGAGAGAGGTTTAGGGGTAACATGAGGGGAAATTCCTTTACTCAGAGTGGTGGCTGTGTGGAATGAGCTTCCAGCAGAAGTGGTGGAGGCAGGATCGATTTTAACATTTAAAAGTAAAGTGGATAGGTATATGGACGGGAAGGGAATGGAGGGGTATGGTCTGAGTGCAGGTAGATGGGACTAGGGGAAAATAAACGTTCGGCACGGACTGGAAGGGCCGAGAGGGTCTGTTTCCGTTCTGTAATTGTTATATGGTTATATGGTTATAAAAGTGGGCGGTTTTGCAGATAGTGAAAATGGTTGTGATTAATTGCTGTAGGATTTTGATCGATTGGGCAAGTGTGCTGGGGAATGGTTGATGGAAGTTAATACAGTGAAATGTGAGGTATTGCATTTTGGGAAGTCTAACATGGGGAGGGACTACACAGTGAGTGGGAATAGTTTTTTTGGAAATAGATTAGAAATATCTTTGATCAGAGGATGGTGAAATTGTGGAGTTATTTTCCACAATAGAGGCCATGTTAATGAATATTGCTAAGACAGATATACTGTAGATAGATTAGTACATGTGCCAGACGTTATGGGCAGAAGGCGGAAGAATGGGGTTACAAGGGAGAGATAGGTCAGCCATGATTGAATGACGGAGTAGACCTGATAGGCCGAATAGCCTAATTCAACTGGTATCGCTGATTACCTTATGCCACATCCTTCCTGTACTCCATCCCGTTATTGGTCTTGATTCATCCCGCCACAGTGTTGTCGTTTGCGGACTTGTAGAATGAATTAGATCCACATTTGGCCTTGGTGTCATGTGTATAGCGAGTGTATTAGGTGACTGAGAACGCATCCTTGCGGGGCTCCAGTGTTGATGATTATTGCGGATGAGACGCTGTCACCTATCTTCACCGAATGGAAGTGTCAGAAAGTTGCAGATGCAGTGGTAGAGGATGGAGCTGATTCCTAGTTCCATGAGCTTGGAGATCAGTTTGGATGGGATTACGGTGGGAAAGCTATTACCGATAGATAGGAGTCTAACGTAGGACAATTCCTAACATACCACTTCTTGCTCTTGAGGGAGTGCAGCATAGGCTCACCAGATAAACATATAACATTAAGGGATTGGACAGGCTAGATGCAGGAAACATGTGCCCGATGTTGTGGGTGTCCGTAATCAGTGGTACGGTTTAAGAATAAGGGATAAGAATAAGGGTTAGGAATAAGAATAACGGCTAGGCTATTTAGGACTAAGATGAGGAAACATGTTTTCACACAGTGTTGTGAATCTGTGGATTCACTGCCACAGAACTCAGTGGAGGCCAAGTCCTTGGATGTCTTCAAGAGAGAGTTAGGTTTGGGTCTTCGGGCTAACGGAATCAAGGAATATGGGGAGAAGGCAGGAACAGGGTGGTGATGGTGGATGATCAGCAATGATCATTTTGCATGGCCGTGCGGGCTGGAAGGGCCGAATGGCCTACTCATGCGCCTATTTCCTATGTTTCTATGCCACTTTGTTGTATATTTATTCCAGAGATGGGTTTAGGGCCGGGAGATGGTCACTGCTGGAGACCGGCTGCGTTGATGAGCAAACTGTAATGGGTCAAGGCTGGCTGGGATACTGGAGTTAATATGCGCCAACACCAGTCTCTCAAAGCACTTCATGATGGTGGATGTCAGAGCCACTGCCCGGTGCTTATTACGGCACATACCTTACTTGTGAATGGTAGTGTAAATCATGCTCCTCGTGTACTTGTACACCTCAATAAGGTCACACCTCATCCCACCACTCTCCAAAGGAAAAGGCCCCAGATTATCCAACCACTCCCCATATCAATGGTCTGCCAGCCCATGTAACATTCCTGGTGAATCTGGTTTGTAGCCTTTCGAATACAAGGCATCCTTCCTGTGGCTTGGTGTTACGACTCCCGAATGCAGGTCCTTCAGAGTAACATAGTAAAAAAACAGGTTCTAGTTCAAGAAAATAGTCTTTAATTTAGTTAAGGGAAGACAAAAACCCAACCCTGATTCAAACAACAGTGACAAGAATAGACTAACAAACAAATATAACAGTGCTCCAGCCAGCCTAGCAATGGACCGTCGAACTAGAGTCTCTAACCTGCCTAAATGGAGATAACCCAGAACCAAAATACACGAAAAACCTCAGGTCAGCCCTTATCCGTCCCAATTCAATATTATTTGAAAAATATAGGTAACAATACACACAGTTCTATGCCATGTGGATAGGCCTCCTGCAGCTCACACCAGCAGCCTGTTCA
Organism: Raja brachyura; assembly: GCA_963514005.1. Next base: position 11,068 of record CAUPSL010001401.1, read on the forward strand.
CTAGTCAGGGTTGACGAAGAGCTCCAGTATTCTGGGAGACTCCTGTTATTTAAGCTTCCGATGAGTCACCCGTCACCTGATGCAGCTTGGCCAATCGGGTGCAGGAGCCCTTAACCCCTTGATTCCTGACTCCCAGCCACGGGGTCTGCACTCAGGAGAAAAACAGAAAAGGTAAGTACATAGCATTCACCGGGGGGGGGGGGGGGGGGGGCGCCTAACACCCCCACCCAAAGATACTGATTAAGCTTCGGAAGAAACTATTCAGTACTAAAACACTACTAGCACGACAAGGCGTCAGTCAAGGCATTCTCCTTGCCCCTGATGTGCCTGTACTCCAGGTTGTATTCTTGCAGCTGCCAACTCCAGCTCATTAACCGCCGGTTCTCATTCTTCATGTTCTGCAAAAAAAAAATCACCAAAGGGTTATGATCCGTGAATACGATGACAGGGACATTCGAGAAGCCCACATAAACCTCGAAATGATTCAGAGATATTAACACAGCAAGGGTTTCTTTCTCAATGTTGGAGTACGACCTCTGATGGGGATTAAACTTTTTAGAGAAGTACGAAATTGGATGCCCTACCCCATCTGAATCATCCTGTATAAGAACCCCACCTACCCCATGGTCACTAGTATCCACTGCCAGCTTAAATGGACGCTCAAAATCAGGTGCCGCAAACACAGGTGCGCACACCAGAAGACCTTTAGTATGATCAAAGGCTTGTTGACACTCAGCGGACCACACAAAAGCTACCCCCTGACTCAGCAAATCCGTCAAAGGAGCAGCCACTGCAGAAAAGTTTGGACAGAACCCCGTATAGTACCTAACCATAGCCAGATACCAAAGGAATTCAGTCCTATTGTTGGAACAGGTAATGGGACAATATGTCCCACCTTGTCCTAAAGAACTCGAACCTGACCCCGGCCCACCATCTTACCCAGGTACGTCACCGTGGCCTGGCCAAACTCACACTTCCCCAGATTGATCGTTAGGTTTGCCTCCGCTAGACGATAAAATACCTCTTTCAGATGACCGATGTGTTCGATCCAAGACCTGGAGCACACAACTAAATAATCAAGGTATAACCGCTAGGGGGCGCCGTCCTGTATGGTATGGCTGCCCAACCTGCAGCTGTATGTCTTTCCCCTTTTTCTTTTTTTTAGTGTGTTAAAGTGTTTTGTTTTGGAGCCTATTCTTTTTTATGTGGGGGTGAGGGGGGGGGGGGGGGGGGGAACTGCTTTTCCTGGTCCCTACCTGGTCGGAGAGGCAGCTTTTCTCCGGGCTGCATCTTCGACCCGTCCTCGCGGCCTACCAGCGGGCCTGGAGCGGCGTTTCCTGAGAGGACTGCCCAGAACCTCGGCTTCGGCAGCGGCGGAGCGCTGGAGCGCCATCGCGGGGCGGAGCAGGCGATGCCTTGCCTGGGTCGCCGCGCTGGAACTCGGGTGAGCTGAGACCGCCGAGACAAACATCGCGGAGCCGCGGGTCTGTGGAGCGGCCGGCTGCGGGCGGCGGCGCTGAACTTCAACATCGGGAGCCAGTGAGGGAGCTCCATCCAGCGCGGCCTTGTCGGCTTTGGAAGCCGCGGACTCCAGTAGGAAGCGGCCGTTCCGGGTGTCCCAAGCCGCTGAGAGGATTCTCCCGACGCCGGAGCACCATCACCCGGCGAGAACGGCATGGAAGATCGGGCCTTCGTGAACGCAACTATGGAAGCCTCAATATGCCCGACTATGGGTGGACATGGGTTGGGGACTGGACATTGTGCCTTCCCTCATAATGGGAACCATTGTGGGGGGATGTTTTTATGTTTAAATCTCTTTATTAGTGTTGTGTTTGTATTCTTTATTTTATGTGCTGCATGGCAAGAAGCATTTCACTACACCAATTGGTGTATGTGACAAATAAACTAACCTTGAACCTTGAACCTTGAAGGAACGCTTCGCAGAAGGACAAACCAGACAATACCGTGTTCACTAACCGATGGAAGGTTACTGGTGCATTGCGTATCCCAAATGCCATTACCGTGTACTGGAGAAAGTTATCAGGCGTAACGAACGCTGAGATCTCCATCGCCCGCCTAGTCAAAGGAACTTGCCAATACCCTTTTAGCAAATCCAACTTAGACACAAAAGATGCACTTCCCACATGATCCACGCAATCCTCCATCCGTGGAAGAGGATAGCAATTCGGGTTAGTTACAGCATCCACCTTCAGAAAGTCCGTGCAAAACCTGTCCTCCCCATTAGCCTTCGTAGCCAGTAGACACGGAGAACTCCACGGCCTACAACTAGGTTCAGCAATTGCATGCTGCAGCATATAGTCAACCTGGCCTCTTAGGTGATGACGCTTGTCAGGATTGACCCGATACAGATGCTGTTTAATTGGCGCAGCACCGGCCACGTCAATGCCATGCTGCAGCACAGGCGTCTGAGAAGGCACATCCGAGAACAGTGACCCCTTTGACCCCACCAAATCAAGCAGATCATCCCGCTGACTTTCAGACAAATGAGACAACCGCAAGGGAAGCGACTCGAAAGCTTCAGAGTTGCACAGCTTTCCCTGCGTCACTGCCACAGACAACCGTGCCTCACCCACATCACCACCCATGTCAGGGGGCAGCACTGCTACAGCCAAAACTGGCTTAGACAAAACCGAAGGACACAGCTCCTCCCCATCAACCTGTACATGCTCCTGCTCATGGTACTGCTTCAGCATGTTGACATGACAGAGCTGAGTCTTACGCCTCCGATCAGGGGTACCAACAACGTAATCCCTTGCACCAACCTTCTTAACCACCTGATAGGGACCACTATACCGAGCCTACAGACTGGAACCAGGAATAGGCAACAACACAAGGACCTTGTCACCTGGAGAAAAATTCCTACTAGAAGCCTTCCTGTCGCACCAGCCCTTCATCCTAGACTGAGCAGAAGCAAGATTACCCATTGGCAGTTCACATGCCCTCCGCAGTCTAGACCTAAAAGTACAGACGTGGTCTAAAATACTACATTTTGAATTCTCCTGCAACCATTTCTCCTTCAGGACCCTCAACGGACCACGAACAGTATGCGTGAACACCAGGTCAGCAGGACTGAACCCTAAAGACTCGTGCACAATCTCACGCACCGCAAACATAACTAGATGAACCCCCTCATCCCAGTCTTTATCAAACTCCAGGCAGTAAGTCCTCAACATAGATTTCAAAGTCTGGTGAAAGCGCTCGAGAGCTCCCTGGCTCTCAGGATGATACGCACTGGAGTACCAATGCTCAATATGCAACAACTTAATTACTTGACCAAAAACCTTTGACATGAAGTTGGAACCTTGGTCACTCTGCACAACCTTGGGCAAACCGAACAACGAAAAAACTTAGTGAGAGACTTCACAATGGCAGGGGCAGTAATGTTACGCAAAGGGACCACCTCCGGAAAGCGGGTAAATGCACACATAATTGTCAATAAAAACTTGTTGCCCACCCTTGTCCGAGGTAGATGACCCACACAATCAACTAGAATCCGTTCAAACGGCTCCCCGACCACAGGGATTGAATATAAAGGCGCAGGAACAATTGATTGGTTCGGCTTTCCTGCCACCTGGCAAATGTGACAACACCTGCAGTGCTGCTTCACGTCCTTTTTCAATGCTGGCCAAACAAAATCCGTAAGATACGGTCATACGTCTTATTGACCCCCAAATGTCCACCCAGAGGTCCATCATGAGCCAAACTGAGTATCTCGTCCCTATACCGAATAGGTATCACAATCTGATCAACCACGCTCCAATCATCATGCCCTGACATATCCAAGGGAGACCACGTACGCATCAGTAAGCCATTCCTCAGAAAATACCCCTTTGCTGTGGAATCCATATCCCCCTCAGGATCCATCATCCTGATCCCCAAAAATGCTCTCACTCAGGTCCACTACATCTTCAAACTTTGCCTGGTTCTTAACCATCGCCCTCGTGACAGCACAAGCTGTGAAGACCGTCGGATGCTGCATAGCCAATATATCAGGACTCTTCACCACCGGAACAGCTGTCACCTCAGGAGTAATGAAAACTCTACCTCCTGACAAGCAATTCCGCAAAATCACAGAAACTCCCGCCACGGGAAAACACGGTCGTAACCCAACAATTAACCGGCCTGAAACCAACTCGGATCGAGACTCGCGGTATGCAAAGGCACTACCATGTCCTCCAAACCGAATCTTACCACAGGGACACTGGACCCAAGCGATGACTCCCCAGAAAACGGCAGTACACTAAACACTATAAATGACTGAGTAGCACCAGCAGCACGCAAGATGGATACTGGAACTCTATGACCCACATCATAACCATATAATAACCATGTAACAATTACAACACGGAAACAGGCCTTCTCGGCCCTTCCAGTCCGTGCCGACCATTTACTTTCCCCTAGTCCCATCTACCTGCACTCAGACCATACCCCTCCATTCCCTCCCCGTCCATATACCAATCCACTTTACTTATAATGGATCCTGCCTCCACCACTTCTGCAGGAAGATCATTCCACACAGCCACCGCTCTCTGAGTAATGAAGTTCCCCCTCATGTTACTCCTAAACTTCTGTCCCTTCATTCTCATGTCATGCCCTCGTGTTTGAATCTTTCCTACCCTCAATGGGAAAAGCTTATCCACGTCAACTCTGTCTATCCCTTTCGTCATATTAAAGACCTCAATCAAGTCCCCCCTTAACCTTCTGCGCTCCAAAGAATAAAGACCTAACTTGTTCAACCTTTCTCTGTAACTTAGTTGCTGGAACCCAGGCAACATTCTAGTAAATCTCCTCTGTACTCTCTCTATTTTGTTGACATCCTTCCTATAATTAGGCAACCAAAATTGTGCACCTTACTCCAGTATTGGTCTTACCAATGCCTTGTACAATTTTAACATTACTTCCCTACTCCTATATTCAATGCTCTGATTTATAAAGGCCAGCACACCAAAAGCTTTCTTTACCACCCTATCTACATGCGATTCCACCTTCAGGGAACTATGCACAGTTATTTCATTTTGGAGTCACGTGAGTGACTTCGTGAAGAGCCCGCCGGCGCGCATGCTCGACATATCGTCGTACCGCGTTGCTGCGACGGCTGACGGTGGAGCGCGCTCCTCGCCAGCCCTTCATAAGACAACAGCAGGGCAGCAACAGGCACAGGGCGTCGTCACCAGCCTCTACCATCAGCCTGGAGCAGCAGGAGGAGGAGGTTTTGGTGGATCCCATACCATCTCCGTTGGAGGTGCCAGCGGAGGATCTTCTGGATGTGGCGACCAAATTTGCGGCCCCACATTCATCTGGACTTCCTTTAAACGAAAAGCTGGCAGCCACTGTGGACTTTCTTAACAACCAGCAACTACAGGAAGAAGTCCTCATTCAGGCAATGAGCCGTCACAAGGCTCCATCCAATTGCAACTCCCTCAACGTGCCTGTGGTCAATACGCCGATATGGGGCAACATCAGTGTGGCTATCCGTCAACAAGAGGTAAAATTGCAGTGGATCCTGAAGCTCCTCACGGCCGGTATTACCGCCTTTGCGCGGTCGGTGGACGGGGACGAACTGAATTTGGACCAGGAAGATGCTCTGGCCCTCCTGTGCGCGACCCAGCACGAAATCAACGGGTTTCGCAAAACCAGCATCCGCCCAGCGCTCAATCCGAAGTTTGCAGGATTGTGCAAACCACCGCCGCCGCCCCCGCCCCGTCAGCTCTTTGGGGAGGACCTCTCGAAGAGAGTCAAAGAGCTTGACGAACAAGCCAAAACGGTGGGGATCATGCGCTCTCAGAGTGCCCCCGCACTGTCAGGCTCAAAGTCTCCATACATTCGATCACGAGGGTCTGCTAGTACCTCGACGAGGACCCACCCTCAAGCTCCACAACGACAGCAACATCAGACCCAGCACCAGGGGTCTTTTTTAGGACAGGGTCGGCAGAGACCCTGGTGGAAAACGAAGACGCCGCGCCCTCAAGCCAACCCAGCACCTCCACGTCCACCCACGCGTGTCAAGGGCCGCCGGTAACCACGGAGGTGAGGGGGTCTGGTTCTCTCTTTTCTCTTTGTTTAACTTCACATGTTGGTGGTCGCCTTCGGTTGTTTTTGGGTGCATGGGGTAATTTTACTGGTGACGAGTATGTGTTGCAGAATATTCAGGGGCATAAAATTGAGTTTATTAATGGCGACATTCCTCCATCCCAGCACATGCCCGCTCGAACGTTTAAATTATCTGCTGCAGAACAGGCAGCAGGCTACAAGGAACTTTTAAGTCTTGAGCAGAAGGGAGTGATTGAGAGAGCGGTGCATGAGCCAGTTGAATTTGTTTCGAATATATTCACCAGACCTAAGAAGGATGGAGGTTGTCGTGTCATTATTGATCTAACCCGTTTGAACACTTTTGTAACATATACTCATTTTAAAATGGATACGTTTGAAACAGCCAAATCATTGATTTCTCATGGTTGCTTTATGGCATGCATCGATTTGAAAGACACATATTATTCAGTATCCATCCAGAAATACGACAGAAGGTTTTTGAAATTCATCTGGATGGGGCAACTCTGGCAGTACAAGGCTTTGCCTAATGGGCTCACCACAGCCCCTAGATTGTTCACTAAATTAGTGAAACCAATTATGGCTTATTTGAGACAACGACACCATATAGTTATGGCCTACTTAGATGATATCTTAATTGTGGGCCACACCCTGGAATTGGCTGAACAGGGTGTTGCAGCGCTGTCAATATATTTCAACAATTAGGGTTTATTGTCCATCCAGAGAAATCAAAGTTCTGCCCTGCCCAGGTGATTAATTACCTAGGGTTCATGGTGAACTCTATGAGCATGAGGGTTACCATTCCAATTAACAAGATTGAGGAGGTTACCCAGGTGTGTCTAGATTTAATCCGCACCAATATACCATCGATTCGGCATTCAGCTACAATAATTGGGAAGCTTGTAGCTTTGTTTCCGGCAGCGCGATATGGACCTTTGCATTATCAGAATTTGCAAAGAGCTAAAATTGCTGCGTTAAAACAGAACGCTGGTCATTATGATCGGTCCATGCAGCTGCCGCCCTAAGCGATAAATGAGTTGCAATGGTGGGTGTGTCACATTAGCAGCTCATTCAAGCCTATCAGGGAGGCTAATCCGGTGGTATATTTGCAGACTGATGCAAGCTCCAATGGCTGGGGAGCCACGGATAATTGCTCTAGTTGTGGGGGCAGATGGGACACCTTTGAATCGACGATGTTGTTGACTCAAGGGATTAACTATTTGGAGTTGCTGGCAGCATTCCACGGACTTCGTGCGTATTGTTCCAAGCTTGTTGGAGCACATGTCCGTCTCCAAATAGACAACACCACAGCAGTGGCATACTTAAACCATATGGGTGGTACCAGGTCAGTTTCATGTGACAAATTGGCTAACTCAATTTGGCTCTGGTGTGTTCAAAGAGACATTTGGATTTCAGCTACCTATTTGCCAGGTGAGCTTAATACTGTGGCGGACACCAGGTCACGCAAATTTAATGACAATATTGAATGGATGTTGCATCCTGAGACTTTTTCTAAAGTCACAGCCAAATTTGGTAAACCGGACATTGACCTTTTTGCGTCACGGTTGAACCATCAGGTACCAACCTACGTTTCATGGGAACCAGATCCTGGGGCAATAGCGCTAGATGCATTCTCGCTGGACTGGGGGAATTGGTTTTTCTATGCCTTCCCCCCATTTTGCCTCATCAGTCGGGTATTGCGAAAGATTCAGGCAGATGCTGCCAAGGGCATCCTTATTATACCCGACTCGCCCACACAGCCTTGGTATCCGGTGGTCTTTGACATGCTCAACGAACCTTGGGTCCTTTTGAAGGGTTGCCCACAATTGGTTACTCACCCTGTCTCAGGGGAGCCACATCCCTGCCACGGCTATTTAAATCTGTTGGCTTGCAGGTTCTGAACAGGCCGTTAGTCCAATACGGCCTCTCGGCTCGGACCATGGATACCATCGGGGCGTCGTGTCGAGAGTCCACAAGGCGAAGATACCGCTCGCATATTAAGAAGTGGGAAGCCTACTGCAGCCGCTCTCGCATCACGTACGATGACGTGACAATAACCGACGTCCTGGAATTCCTCGCGGGGTTGCACCATGATGAACACTTAAGTTACAGTGCCATCAACAGCGCCAGAAGTGCGCTATCATTCTACCTCAATATTGGGGTAGGATCCAACAGGCTATTGTCCAGACTCATGCGGGGTATATTCAATATGAATCCGCCTACACCAAGCTATAATATCACCTGGGATGTCAGGGACGTATTAACCCTGCTCAGGACGTGGTCTCCCATGGAAGGGCTCCAACTGGACCAACTCACCATGAAGCTGGTGATGTTACTAGCGCTGACTTCAGCTCAGAGGGTACAGACACTACACAAACTTCGTGTCGACAGAATGACTTCTACCCCTACAGAAGTAGTCTTTTTCATTGACGAGCTACTAAAGCAGCATAGACCTGGGTGCACAGGGCTGCAGCTGAAGTTCCCGGCATACCCCGCAGATGCTAGGCTATGTTTAGCCTCACATATCCGCCACTATGTCAAGGTGACGGCACGCATCAGAGGAATGGAGAGATACCTGCTTGTCACTCATAAGAGACCTCATCATCGAGTGACAGTCCAGACGATATCCAGGTGGCTTCAAGTCGTCTTGGGTAAGTCAGGTATCGACACTAATGTGTTCAAATCTCATTCCACCAGGGCTGCATCGACGTCAGCGGCGAGGGTCATGGAGGTGCCCATGGACCAAATTCTCGCCACAGCAGGATGGGCTAATGAAGCTGTGTTCCAGCGTTTTTATAACAAGCCTGTTGCTGCTCCTCTACAGTTCGCAGAAGCCGTGCTGAATGCAGGTTCAGAACGTGGAGATGTCCCCGCATGAGGGGTTTTGAATTGTTATTAATAAATATGCTCTTGTTTTGCAGTATGAACTATTGAGCAAGTTTGTTCCTCCCATCCATCCCTGGTAGTGGTGTGTCAGCATGGACGTGGTCCAGGGCGTGTAATCACAGAAGCTTTGAAGTCTTCACGAAGTCACTCACGTGACTCCGAAATGAAATAGTAAGATTGAACGAGAACTTACCAGTTCGAAGGTTGATCTTTATTTTATGAGGAGTCGAAGTGAGGGATTTCATGCCCTCCTCGCCCAACCCTCAGTCACCTTCATCTGGTAATCTTAGTCACTTCAATCTTACTATGCAAAGTCATTTCTATTGTTGGTTTCTGTGATTCCACGCCGCTACTTTGAAGTATGTCGAGCATGCGCGCCGGCGGGCTCTTCACGAAATCCCTCACTTCGACTCCTCATAAAATAAAGATCAACCTTCGAACTGGTAAGTTCTCGTTCAATCTTACTATTCCTAGATCCTTCTGTTCCACAGCATTCCTCAATTCCCTACCATGCTGAACTAATCTTCTGGATTTTTTTCAGGATGTAACTGGGAAAATGGACAAGGGAGAGCCAGTGGATGTAGTGTACCTGGACTTTCAGAATGCATTTGATAAGGACCTGGATAGGTTGAGGTGATCTGGACAGGTTGAGGTGACCTGGACAGGTTGAGTGAGTGGGCAGATGCATGGCAGATGCGGAACAATATAGATAAATGTGAGGTTATCCACTTTGGCGGCAAAAACAAAGGGGCAGATCATTATCTCAATGGGATTAGGTTAGGTAAGGGGGAGGTGCAGCGAGACCTGGGCGTCCTTGTACACCAGTCATTGAAAGTTGGCTTACAGGTACAGCAGGCAGTGAAGAAATCTAATGGAATGTTGGCCTTCATAACAAGTGGATTTCAGTATAGGAATAAAGAGGTTCTTCTGCAGTTGTATAGGGCTCTGGTGATACCTCATCTAGAGTATTGTGTACAGTTTTGGTTTCCTAATTTAAGGAAGGACATCCTTGTGATTGAGGCAATCCAGTGTACGTTCATGAGATTGATCCCTGGGATGGCGGAACTGTCATATGGGGAAAGATTGAAAAGACTAGGCTTGTATTCACTGGAGTTTAGAAGGATGGGGGGGGGGGGGGATCTTATAGAAACATATAAAATTATAAAAGGACTGGACAAGCTAGATGCAGGAAAAATTTTCCCAATGTTGGGCGAGTCCAGAACCAGGGGCCACAGTCTTAGAATAAAGGGGAGGTCATTTATGACTGAGGTGAGAAAAAACTTTTTCACCCAGAGAGTTGTGAATTTATGGAATTCCCTGCCACAGAGGGCAGTGGAGGGCAAGTCACTGGATGGATTTAAGAGAGAGTTAAATAGAGCTCTAGGGGCTAGTGGAGTCAAGGGATATGGGGAGAAGGCAGGCACGGGCTATTGATAGGGGATGATGAGCCATGATCACAATGAATGGCGGTGCTGGCTCGAAGGGCCGAATGGCCTCCTCCTGAACCTACGATCCACATAGGAGATTAGTGTGCAAAATTAGGGCACATGGTATTGGGGGTAGAGTGCTGATATGGATAGAAAAATGTTTGGCATACAGGAAACAAAGAGTAGGGATCAACGGGTCCCTTTCAGAATGGCAGGCAGTGACTTGAGGGACTTGGTGCTGGGACTGCAGCTATTTACAATATATATTAATGATTTAGTTGATGGGATTACAAGTAACATTAACAAATTTGCAGATGACACAAAGCTGGGTGGCAGTGTGAACTGTGAGGAGGATGCTATGAGGATGCAGGGTGATTTGGATAGGTTGGGTGAGTGGGCAGACGTGTGGCAGATGCAGTTTAATGTGGATAAATGTGAAGTTATCCACTTTGGGAGCAAAAACAGGAAGGCAGATTATTATCTAAATGGTGTCAAGTTGGAAAAAGGGGAAGTACAATGGGATCTGGGAGATCCTTGTTCATCAGTCAATGAAAGTAAGCATGCAGGTACAGCAGGCAGTGAAGAAAGCAAATGGCATGTTGGCCTTCATAACAAGAGGCGTTGTTTATCAGAGCAAAGGGGTCCTTCTGCCTTTGTACAAGGCCCTAGTGAGACCACACCTGGAGTATTGTGTGCAGTTCCGGTCACCAAATCTGAGGAAGAGCATTCTTGCTATTGAGGGAGTGCAGCATAGGTTCACATGGTTATTTCGTGAGATGCCGAATTCACTAGAATTCAGGAAGATGAGAGGGGATCTTATTGAAATATATATTATTGAGGGTTTGGACACTCTAGAGGAAGGAAACATGTTCCCGATGTTGAGGATGTCCAGAACCAGGGATCACATTTTAAGAATAAAGGGTAAGCATTTTAGAACAGAGATGGGGAAATACTTGTTCACACTGAGATTTGTGAGTCTGTGGAATTCTCTGCCTCAGAGGGCGGTGGAGGCCGGTTCTCTGGATACTTTCAAGAGAGAGTTAGATAGGGCTCGTAAAGAACAAGGGGTCACAGTCTAAGGATAAGGGGGAATTCCTTTAGGACCGAAATGAGGAAAACATTCTTTACACAGAGAGTGGTGAGTCTCTGGAATTCTCTGCCACAGAAGGTAGTTGAGGCCAGTTCATTGGATATATTTAAGAGGGCGTTAGATGTGGCACGGGTGGCTAAAGGGATCAGGGGGTATGGAGAGAAGGCAGGTACGGGATACTGAGTTGGATGATCAGCCATGATCACATTGAATGGCGGTGCAGGCTCGAAGGGCCGAATGGCCTACTCCTGCACCTAGTTTCTATGTTTCTATGTAAAGATAGAGGAGTCAAGGGAATATGGGGAGAAGGCAGGAAAGGGGTACTGAATGTGGATGATCAGCCATGATCGCATTGAATGGCAGTGCTAGCTCGGAGGGCCGAATGGCCTTCTTCTGCACCTATTGCCTGTTGAAGCAAGGTTGTGTCCCAGTTCCCATGATGTTGAGGATCTTCCAATCTGCCCTCTGTCCTTTGTCTTCACGACTGACACAGAAGGAGCACATCTTCACACCAGAAGCGACAGGAACCTCTTCATTCTAGCAACGCTGAAAGCCAAGACCAAGGTAAGAACTGTGCTTATAAATGTTCAATGGATCTTTATTAGTCATATTTACCGAGCTAAAGTGAAATTCATTTCTGTATACACTTTAATACATGTATCACCACACATAATCACTATGACAAATCTTAAATAAGAATCCCGGATATGGTACAAGAGTATAACAGTAGTAGATTGAGATAGTAGACAGAGCGACCAGGTTTGGTGCCATTTTTCAAGTCTCAGTTTGTAAATGCAGAGTTCTTGTGTTGTGTTGGCGGGGTGTGTGTGTGGGGGAGGGGTTGCTGAGAGAGCGAGGATGTGGGAGGGGGGTGTGTGAGGGAGGGAGCATGGGGTGGGGGGGGATGTAGGAAGAGGGCGAAGGGTGGTGGGAGGGGGGTGCGGGGGGTGTTTGCTGTGGTGGAAGGAGTGTGGGGTGGGCGTCGGGGGTACGAAGGTAAGCTAGCCAAAAATGTAAAGTAAAAGGTTCTTTAAGTTTTTCAAGAGGAAAAAAATAGTTAAGACCAAAGTTTTACCCTTGAAGAGTGAAAATGGGGTTGGCAGGCTGTGTACGGGGGGGAGGGGGCAGGGAGTGCAGGAAACATTGTGTTGCTGGGTGGGAGGGGGTGCGAGGGAGGGTGTGTGCATGGTGGGGAGTTGTGTATGGCGGGGGGGTTGTATGTGGAGCGGGGAGTTGTGTGGGGAGATGGCTTTGTGAGTGGGGGTGTGTGTTCGGGAGGGGGTGTGTGTGGGGTAGGGGGGGTGTGGGGTAGGGGGGGTGTGGGGTAGGGGGGGTGTGGGGGAGGGGTGGTGTTGGGGAGGTGTGTATGGTGGGGGTGTGGGGGAGGGGATGTGTGTGGGGGAGGGGTTGTGTGTGTCAGAGGGGGAGGGGTGTGTGGTGGGGAGTGTGGGGTAAGGAGGTGTCATGTGTGTATTGGGCGTGTGTGTATGGGGGAGGGGGTGTGAGTGAGGGGTGTGTGTGGGGGAGGGTTGTGTGTGTGGGAGAGGGGGCGGTGGGTGTGTGTGGGAGAGGGGGTGGGAATGCGGGGGGAGGGAGGATGTGGGAGAAGGGAGGGGGGGCAGCGAGAATTGTGAAGCTGAAGAGATGGGGCTGGAGGGGGAGGGTTGTGTAGGCAGTGGGGGTGTGTTGGGGAGGGGGGTGGGTTTGGGGGAGGGGGTGCTGTGGGAGGGAGGATGTGGGCTGGGGGTGTGTGGGGGGGAGGGTGTGGGTGTGTGGGAGGGTGTGTGTGTGTGGGAGGGTGTGGGTGTGTGGGAGGGTGTGTGTGTGTGGGAGGGTGTGTGTGTGTGGGGAGGGGGTGTGTGTGTGGGGAGGGTGTGTGTGTGTGGGGAGGGGGTGTGTGTGGGAGGGGGTGGATGTGTGGGGGAGGGGTTGGGTGTGTGTGTGGGGGAGGGGGTGGATGTGTGGGGGAGGGGTTGGGTGTGTGTGTGGGGGAGGGGGAGGGTGTGTGTGTGGGGGGGGGGTGTGTGGGGGAGGGGGAGGGTGTGTGTGTGGGGAGGGTGTGTGTGTGTGGGAGGGTGTGTGTGTGTGGGAGGGGGTGGATGTGTGGGGGAGGGGTTGGGTGTGTGTGTGGGGGAGGGGGAGGGTGTGTGTGTGGGGGGGGGGGTGTGTGGGGGAGGGGGAGGGTGTGTGTGTGGGAGGGTGTGTGTGTGTGGGGGAGGGGGTGGGTGTGTGTGGGGGAGGGGGAGGGTGTGTGTGTGTGTGGGGGGGGGTGTGTGGGGGAGGGGGAGGGTGTGTGTGTGGGAGGGTGTGTGTGTGTGGGGGAGGGGGTGGGCGTGTGTGGGGGAGGGGGTGTGTGTGGGGGAGGGGGTGGGTGTGTGGGGGAGGGGTTGGGTGTGTGTGTGGGGGAGGGGGAGGCTGTGTGTGTGGGGGGGGGGTGTGGGGGGAGTGTGTGGGGGGGGGGGTGTGGGGGGGAGAGGGTGTGTGCGTGTGGGGGAAGTGTGTGTGGGGGAGGGGGTGGGAGTGCTGGGGGAGGGAGGATGTGGGAGGAGGAAGAGGGGGGTGTTCAGGTGGTGTGGGGGGAAGGAGGAGGTGGGGGAGGGAGAAGGGGGTGTGGGGGAGGGTATGTGTGTGTGGGGGGGGGGGGGGGTGTGGGTGGGAGTGTACGAAGGTAAGCTAGCCAAAAATATAAAGGAGGATAATAAAAGCTTCTTTGGGTTTGTGAAGAGGAAAAAGATAGTTAAGACCACAGTTGGGTAAATGGTGTTGGGTAGACTGAGGATTGGAGGGTAGCTAATGTTATCCCACATTTAAGAAAGAACAGAATTATAGCCCAGTTAGCCTGACATCGGTGGTGGGGAAGATGCTGGAGTCAATTATAAAAGATGAAATAGTGGCACATTTGCATAGCAGTACAGGGCCTGGCACACATCGCCATTTTTTCGGCGACTGCGAGAGTCAGTGACTGACGCTCATAAAACCGTCAAGTTGTACGACATACACGCTGATGTATGCTATCCTGCGGGTGATGCCCAATTAGGGTTAGGATCAGGGTTTGGGTCCACAGATGGGCTGTAAAATATTCTTCCTTCAATGTATGGGTTTTAAACATTAACATATTAAAATTAATACAATAAAATCAATTGTGCCAATGAAAAGATGTCTGAGTCGGTCAGTTCTATTTACAGATGTATTGGTCCGCTTCAGATCCAATCACCGTCTCTTACTTTTCACAGGGATGGATTCAGTGAGTGTAGTCTGAAGTCCCCTCTCCCCTCCACCCCCCCTCTTTCCTCCTCCTGGTCCATCCCCCATTCTCCACTACTCCCTACCCTTCCCCACTCTCCTCTCCCCCCTTCCTCCCTTCTCCCCTCTTCCTCCCTTCTCCCCGCTCCCCTCTTCTCCCCCTTTTTCACTCATTCCCCTCCCCTCACATTCCCTTCTCCCCCTTCTCCATTCTCCAACTCCGCCCCCCCCCCCCCCCCCCCCATTTTCCACGATGCCCCCCATTTGTAGACCCAGCCTGCGACCAGCAAATACCCGCACACTATCCCACACACACTAGGGACAATTTATACAAACCCGAGCCCTAACCATAAACATAACCCTAATCCTGACCCTTACACTAACACTAACCCTAACCATCAATCAAACCCTAACGCTAACCCTAACTCTAGGTCAGGCACGTGCCGTGAGTAATTACTCAAGGTAGGCACTCAGTCCGCTTTAAAAAAAATTAAACCGCGCATACGCAGATTGTTATCGCCGATAAATAAATAAATAAATAAATAGATTTAAGACAGTGACATTTCAATTTGCCCTTCCTAGGCTTCCTAGTCCTAGACCAATTGGGGGAACAGTTCCTTTCACAGCGTGTGGAGAGTCTGTGCCAGGGGTAAAGTTGTGGGGAGGGCACGAGTGTTGAGAAGCAGGGTGTCGGGGATAATGCCAGTAACTCACTCACTCACCGCTACCGCAGCTCTCCGGGCGCGAAGCCACTCACTGTAGCTGGGGAAGCTACGAGCGGCCACCGGGACCCGAAGCAGCTCGGGGAGCTACGAGCGGCCACCGGGACCCGACAGAGGAACTCGCCGCCACTTCAGCGCCTTCTGCCAGCCCGCTCACCTTTGGCAGTGCTCTCCGTCGGAACACCTGCCACCTGCCGTTCGCCGACTTCGCTCATGTCAGCGGCTTCCTGCAAATCCTTAAAGTCCCACAGCCGAGCAACCTCAATCGTGCTGTCGGAATTTAAGGACATGAGTGAGGCCAGCGAGCGGCAGGAGAGAGGTTTTTAGATGGAGAGCTGCCAGAGGTGAGCGGGGACCGGCAGAAGGTGCTAAGATGGCAGCTGGTTCCGCTGTCCGGCCCGGCAGCCGCTCGGCCACCCGAGCTACTTCTCTCCCCCACCCCCCCCCCCCCCCCCCCCCCGGCCTCAATGCCTTGTCATTGCACGCCTCCGTGCAAGGAGCGTCGCAAGTGGCATTATCCCAATCCCCTCATTCATAACATTAGTGCCCTTCCCGCAACTTCACCCCGGGCCAACGCTGTGAAAGGAGCTCTCACCCCACCCCAACACCCCGGGAAATACAGTATTTAAAAACATCAACACAAAATGTACTTACCACATTATTGGTACACGAGCTCCATTCTTCTCTCTTTGTTACCTAAGAGGCAGAATTTCTGCTGCCTTCAGCCCCGCTTGAAAGTGACGGCTTCAGGCAGCGCTGACGGCACGTGGGCTGCACAGACCTTCCCGTGTTACAAGCGCTGCGGATGAAAGGCACGGAGAATTATGCCTACCTAAGAGATCGATCTCTTACATACGCAAAATTATCCCATGCCTTTATTATTTATATTTAGTTAATACTATGTTATAATTTTAGTCAGGGTAGGCAGTGCCTACCTTGCCTACCCTGACGGCACGTGCCTGCTCTAGGTTGATAGGCTTGGTATGAGTATAAGTGGGCTTTTCAACTGGGTACAGTTGAAAACTGAGTGATTGGATCTGGAAGCGGAC
This sequence comes from Raja brachyura, assembly GCA_963514005.1. The sequence continues at coordinate 27,554 of CAUPSL010001401.1, forward strand.
CAATACATCTGTAAATAAAACTGAACGACTCGGACATATTTCTATTTGCACCATTAATTTTATTGTATTAATTTTATTTATGAATGTTTAAAATTTGTGCATTGAAGGAAGAATATATTACAGCCCATCTGTGGCCCCTTACCCTAACCGGGGGCCACCCGCTGGACAGCATACGTCAGCGTGTGACAAGGCGCACAACATGATGACACCCAGATGTTGCACCTGGAATTTCAACAATCCAAATCCAGGGGCGACAGGGAGACACCGCACGTCACTACATGCGTCACACTGCGACCCGACCCGACCACGACCATCTTCAGGCTGTCGCCAAAAATGTGGGACTGGCCCTTTACACGATCGGTCCGAGTCAGCATGGAATTACAAAGGGGAAATCATGCTTTACTCATCTTCTGGAATTTTGAGGATGTAACTAGGAAAATGGACAAGGGAGAGCCAATGGATGTAGTGTACCTGGACTTTCAGAAAGCATTCGATAAGGTCCCACATAGGAGATTAGTGGGCAAAATTAGGGCACATGGTATTGGGGGTGGAGTGCTGACATGGATAGAAAATTGGTTGCCAGACAGGAAACAAAGAGTAGGGATTAACGGGTCCTTTTCAGAATGGCAGGCAGTGACTAGTGGGGTACTGCAAGGCTCAGTGCTGGGACCACAGCTATTTACATTATATATTAATGATTTAGGTGAAGGGATTACAAGTAATATGAGCAAATTTGCAGATGACACAAAGCTGGGTGGCAGTGTGAACTGTGAGGAGGATGTAAGTGCAGAGTTCTTGTGTTGTGTTAGCAGGGTGTGTGTGGGCAGGGGTTGTGTAAGGGAGGAGTGTGTGTGGGGGATTGGGGTGTGTGTGGAGGGGAGGGGAGCAACGAGTGTTGTTGGGACGGAGAGGGGGGGTGTGGGCAGTGGTGAGGGGTGGGCTGGGGTGTGTGTGGGTGGGAGGGGGGATGTGGGCAGTGATGGGGGGTGGGCTGGGGTGAGGTGGTGTGGGGGGTGGGAGGGGGGTGTGGGCGTGCGGTGTGTGGGGGGGAGGGGGTGAGGTGGTGCGGGGGGTGGGAGGATATGGAAGGAGGGGGGGTGTTTCGGGGAAGGGAGGGAGCAAGGGAGGCGAGACTGGGGGGGTGTTGGGGAGGGATGTGTGTGGGGGGAGGGGGCATGGGTGGGGGAGGGGGGTGGGTTTGGGGGTGTGGGTGGGGGAGGGGGTGTGTGTTCAGGGGAGGGAGGTGTGTGGGGGAGGGGGTGGGGATGGGGGTGGGTGAGGTGGGGTGTGTGTGGGGAGGAGGGTGTGTGTATGGGGGAGGGGGTGGGTGTGGGGGGTGGGGAGGGGTTGTGTGTGGGTGGGTGGGGGAGGGGATGTGTGGGAGATGGGTGTGGGTTGGGGGGATAGTTTGTGTGTGTGGGAGGGTGTTTGTTGGGCAGGGGGTGTGTGTAGGAGAGTGGGTTGTGTGCGTGGGGGAGGGGTAGGGGTTGTGTGGGAGAGGGGTGTGGGTGGGGGTGTATTTCTTGCTTCAGATTAACAAACCTATAATTGCAAAAACACAAAAGTGCATTAATTTACATTTCAGTAAATTTATACTCACGATACTACCGTAAACATGTCTGCAATGCAACCAAAGACACAGTCCATAGTTCTTCACGGTTCATAGATGTGGTTTGTGTCATGCAGTGTTCAAGAGCCTGATGGTTGCTGGGAAGAAGCAGTTCCTGAACCTGGACGTCACGTTTTTTGGGCTTCTGAACAAAATAATGGGAGCGTAGTGCAATAACACACTGATAACTAATTAAATAAAAATCCAGGAAATTATAAATGCTAGTGTAAAAACATCTGTCGAGCAGCAAATGACGCCGCCCATAATATCTCATAGTTGTGGTTCATGTTGTACAGTGTTCGAGAGGATTATAATTGTTGGGAAGAAGCTGCTCTTAAACATGGAGGTCAGTTTCCCTGCTTCTGTTGGCTTTTCACACTGGTAGGGCGTTATGGGTCTTTGATATTAGCTGCCTTTTGCAGGTAGCATATCCTGCAGATTCCTTTGATGTTGAAGAGATCATCACCTGTGACGGACTGAGCAGTTTCTGCGTAACACATGCGTAACACCAACATCGTCACTCTGTACAAGAACAAGGGAGTGCACCAGCTACAGGGACATCTCACTTCTGAGTGTTACAGGAAAGGCCTTTGCCAGAGTGATCCTGCAAAGACTGCACAGACTCGCTGACCTGAGGCACAATGAGGTTTCCATGGAGGTAGATCCACAATGGACATGATCTTCTCCCTGCGTCAAATACAAGGGAAATGTCAAGAGCAGCAAACCTCATGTTCATCGCCTTTGTGGATGTTACCAAAGCTTAGAGGTGGTCATAAGTTTTGTGTGTGATTGCATTGATGTGCTGGACCCAGGACAGATCTTCAGAGACATGGGCATCCAGGAACTTGCAACATAACGTTCTCCACCACTGTCCCATGAATGAAGAGAAGTTTGTGGATCATCGGCTTTCCCGTCTTGAGATCGTCGACCACCGGCCATGTTTCCTGTGATTGACCAGAGGACAATATCTGACAAAAAGGCCATGGACCAGGGCTGGCATGCAGAAGCTTCATCACACCTGACCCCGTTGTGTTGCTGAGGAAGAATCTGGTGACCCTGGGAATGTGGAGCTGATCCTCTGTAAACTGCCCTCAGTGGAAGACTATGATGAAGGTGCATTTATAGAGCTCGGCTATCAGCAAAGTTGGAGCAGAAAACTGCTGGAGGAACTCAGTGGGTCAGGCTGCATCTGTGGAGGGAATGGACAGACGATGTTTGGATCGGGATGCTTCAAGACTCCATTCTTGTCTCCATTTACCAGGTTGGATAATGATGAGAGGAAATGGCCAAGATTGATGATCACAATGGACTGGAGTGATAGATGATTGAAGATCCTGAAGACCCACTTTTGCTCCACGTTCTCTGCGACCTTCGACACCTGGAGTTGGAGAAACAGTTGAGGAACAACTTGTTTGGATTTCTTGTGGCCATGGATCTCTTCCAGATTATTTGAAGGGACAAACATGACAGATGTGTGAGTGCTGGCGGTTGGCCGAGGACGGGCCCTCGGTGGGTGCTGTAGGTCGGTCGAGGACGTGCAGCCGAGACAACACTGCATCTGTGCAGGGAGTGGACAGATGAAGTTTGGATCGGGATCCTTCAAGACTCCATTTTTGTCTCCATTTACCAGGTTGGTTTCGGACACCAGGAAATGGTCAAGTTTGATGATCACCGTGGACTTGAATGACAGATCTTTGAAGATCCCAAAGACCCAATCTAGCTCCACGATCAGCGTGACCTTCCACACCTGGCGCTGGAGAAGCTGTTGAGGAACAAATTGGTGGGACTTCTTGTCGCACCGGATATCCTCCAGACGGTGTGAAGGGGAAAGCAGGAAACATCTGCCGACTGATGTGGTTGCCAGCTGTTTGGAAGAAAATGCCACTGGGGCAGATGATGAGTCAGAGCTGGACGAGTTTGACAAATTTCTTAAATGGTGTGGATTCTCCCGTGCAACTTCAAGAGGGATTGGATAACACGCAACAGAAGCCCAAAAATAGAGAAAATGGATATCAGGAACCCGAGCCGTTTGTGTAAAACCATCGGATATGAAGCCACATCGGTGGGGACCACACCGGAATTTCTCACTTTGTCCAACAAAGGCCCTTTTAAGAGCCACTACTAGAAAGAGCTACAACCTCTTCCCCGCCCGCGCTCTCATCTGCATTTGGGATTTCATCGTCAACATTTCCCAGTACAACTGGCAGCGATCTGTTGCACGTGAGAATCCATGGCGTTTAAGAAATTTGTCAAACTCGTCTGGCTCTGACTCATCATCTGCCCCAGTGACATTTTCCTGCAAGTCTTCGGAGGGAAAGTTCCTCCGAAGACTTGGATCCACAATGGACATGATCTTCTCCCTGCGTCAACTCCAAGAAAAATGTCAAGAGCAGCAAACTTCATTGTGGATCTTACAAAAGCTTTTGGTTCCATCAGCAGACATGGCCTTACCTTTGCCTTACCAACAGGCACGGAAGACGTATATCTTCAAACCAGAAGTGATGGGATGCTCTTCAATGTGGCAATGCTGAAAGCCAAGACGAAGTTGAGAACTGTGCTAGTAAGGGAACTCCAGCCCACTGCACTCAGTTCCCCAAAAGAAGTCCTTTTCAGGGGCTGATGGAAAGACTGTCTCATGTTTGCACCAAAGACCGGCCGGCAATCAGCGTTAAGAGGACTGTTGTCATGGCTCAGGGCATTCCACTCCCCTCTGAAATCACCATAAACTCTACTACGCTGGAAAATGTCTTTAATTCACCAACCTAGGATCTACGGTGGCTGACAGCCACTTCAGTTCAGTAGAGGAAACAAATTCACGTACAGTAAACCACCTTCCCATACAGCACCCACCTTCGGGAGACTAATTTTCTCCACCATTGTCCCATCAATGAAGTCAAGTTTGTGGATCTGCGGCTTTCTCCCGAGGTCAACAAATAGCTCTGTGGTCCTGCGAACATTGACAACAACACGTCTGCACTGGCAGCATTCGCTCAGATTATCAATCTCTCTCCTGTAGTCTGACTTGTCATTACCCATCATTTGTTCAACAACAGTGGTATCATCGGTGAAATTTAAAGACGACATTGGGATGGTCTGGCTGTTCAGTCCTGGTCATAGAGCAGGGGAATGAGCACGCAGCCTTGAGTTGGTCCTGTGTTGGTTATAGAGGAGGAGATGTTGCCCGTTTGTGCTGATTGTGGCCTGCTGATGAGGAAATTGAAGATCCAGTTGTACAGGATTGAGCAGTGACAAGGTTAAGGAGATATGTGAGGACATCCAGGACAGATCTTCAGAGACATGGCCACCCAGGAACTTGCAACATAACTTTCTTCACCACTGTCCCATGAATGAAGACAAGTTTGTGGATCATCGGCTTTCCCCTCCTGAGGTCATCAATCTTTGCCATGTTTCCTGTGGTTGACCAGAGGACAATATCTGAAGAGACGGCCATGGACCAGGGCTGGAACGCATAAGCTTCATCACACCTGACCCTGCTGTGTTGCTGAGGAAGAATCTGGTGTCACTGGGAATGTGGAGCTGATCCTCTGTAAACTCCCCTCAGTGGAAGACAACCTCATGATGGATATGTGTTTTTAGAGCTTATGTGGGTGCAGGAGGTTGGTCGAGGGCACGGCTCCAAGAGGACATTTCATGTGTGGAGGGATTGGACAGACAACGGTTTGGATCGGGAATCTTCAAGATGCCATTCGTGTCTCCATTTACCAGGTCGGTTTCTGTTGACAGATTGATGATCACCATGGACTTGAATGACAGAAGATTGAAGCTGCTCAAGTCTGGACACGGCCTGCAGTGGCCACGAACAAGGACGAACCCGGCAGCTGAAGTGCCCGCCGAGACAAGTGTCAAGTATGGGCCCACGGTAGGTGCCGGAGGTCAGACAGCTCATGGAATGGCGCACCGCGGAGAGGGAAGAGGAATCTTCGGGATCATATTGGTCACTCATCACCCCAACAGAAGAAGGACTTCAGGGGCTGATGTCTCATGCTTGCAATGATTATCGACTAGCAATCAGTATTAAGACGAACGTTGTCATGGGTCAAGGCACTCCACTCCCCTCTGAAATCATCCTAAACACCAGTCAGCTGGAAACTCATCCAATTCACCTACCTGGGATCAACGGTGACTGACTGTCACTCTCTGGACGATGAAATTGATTCACCGATAGTAAACCACCTTCCTTATCATCAGCGACTTACCTTCGGGAGCGTGGTCCCTCTCCGGGGACCCTTGGAGAGGAGATTCGACTGCCGGCCCTGCGGTCTGAGATGCTTCTGGATGCGGCGCGGCGGGAACTTTAAATCTTCGACCGCCAGCCTGCGGCCTACACCAAGCTGATGCCGCGGTTCCTAGTGTGGGAGGCACCGTTTCAGGAATTACCTGGATTTTCACTCATCTGGATGCCCGTTGCGGAGGGTTGAGGTCCTGACCATGGCGTAAAATGGAGGAGGACTGTCCAAATGTTGTGCCTTCCACCACAGTGATGAATGCTGTGGTGGATGTTTGTGTTAAATTTTTATTGTGTTTTTGTGTCTTTTTCATTGTGCCGCTGCTGGCAAATTCATTTCACTTGCACTTTATGTGCAAGTGGCGAATAAAACTGATTGTAGGTTGTAGTATAACTTATACAGTAACCACATTCTGGAGGATATCCAAGCAGACAAGGACGAACAGGAGTAATAATGTCCCATTGGCAGCATTCCCTCAGATTATCAACCTCTCTCCTGTACTCTGACATCATCACACATTATTTCCAACAACGGTGGTACCATCGATGAAATTTAAAGACAGCATTGGAATGGTCTGGCTGTACAGTCCTGGTCAATGAGCAGGGGACTGAGCACATAGCCTTGAGCTGGTCCTGTGTTGGTTATAGAGGAGAGGGTGTTGCCAGGGTGCTGAGCTGGAGGCTTTGCTCGAGACTCAAGGGCCTGTCCCACGTTGGCGACTTTTTAGTCGAGTGCAGGAGACACATGTTGCCACATGTTCGCTGGTGGTCTCTGGTGAGTCTCCTTCATGGTCGCGAGGAGTTCCCGCATTCTGGGAACGAGTCGCGGCCTCAGTATGGTCACAGCAAATTTTTCACCATGTTGAATTGAATTGATGACCATGGAGAAAATCGATAATCCTGTAGTCGTATGTGCAGTGGTAGTGGGGTCACCATGTGGTTATATGTAGTCGAGGTAATCGTAGGTAGTTTTAGTTAGTCGCCTTTGCTGACTGGTCATTTTCATTGGCTCATTGGGGAAAAAAACAGCAGCAGGAGTTTTCAGAACCAAGGATAACCGACCGGTAACGTTAAATGCCGGCAAAACTTCACAGCTGTGTATCTCTGGCTTATTAAAAGTTGTCTGGCTTCTTAAAAGTCTCTCAACTCCTTCCCCCCCCCCTTTCTCCCCCCTTCTGCCCCCCCCCCTTCCCTTCCCCTTTCAAAGGATTTACCGAACACTTTGCTAGCCGTCTTTAACCTTCCTGTACATCGCGGTGTGTTTCAGACAATGTTCCCCCTCTTTCCCTGAGCCTGCAGTGTGTGTGTATGTGCGTGTGTGTGTTTGAGTGTGCATGTGTCTGTGTGTGTATATGTGTGTGTATGCGCTTGTGCATGTGTGAGAGTGTATGTATATGTGCGTGTGTGTGTGTTCCACTCTGACAGTCACCGTACCAGTTCCCAGTTTTACAGGCGAGTGCCGGGAACTTGACAGTCGCCGGCAGTCCACTGAAAAATCGCCCAAGTGGGACTGGCCCTTGACTTGAGCCCCACCGCAGGGCCGTGGACTTACCATCGGAGCCTGCGGTCCCTTGCCGGGGATCGACACTCCAACAGCGGCATGCAGATTTCAACATCAAGGAGTTCGCAATCTCAGGTAGAGACTGATGTCAGGAAGGTCCAAAGTCGCAGAAGGTTCGACCGGCCACAACCTGTGGTCTGATCACCTGGCGTGGGGGAGCTGAGATCCTCGCGATACAGGAGCTTGATCGCCTCGACGGGGAGGGCCCGACCACTGGCTACGGGAGCCAAGACCGCCCCGTCACTGGCAGCATATTCATGGCTCCGATCTATCACTGTCTAAAGCAGCTCCTGTGCCTCCAACAATATCGACGGCTGTCGGTCTTCAAACTGCTCTGCCAGTGCCATTTGTCATAAGATCATTAGTCATAGGACCAGAATTAGGCCATTCAGCCCATCGAGTCTACTCCACCATTCAACCATGGCTGATCTATATTTCCCTCTCAACCCCATTCTCCTGCCTTCTCCCCATAACCTTTGACGCCCTTACTGAACAAGAACCTGTCAATCTCCACTTTAAAAATTCCCAATGACTTGGTCTCCGCTGCCGTCTGTGGCAAATATTTTTACAGATTCACTGCCCTCTCCCTAAAGAAATTCATGTTACAGGAGCAGAATAAAGCCATTCAGCCCACCAAGTCTACTCTGCCATTCAATCAGGGCTGATCTATCTTTCCCTCTCAACCCCATTCTCCTGCCTTCGCTCCATTACCCTTTAAAATCTGTCAATCTCTGCCTCAAAAATATCCATTGACTTCACCTCCATCTCCGTTTGTGGCAGTGAATTCCACAGCTTCACCACCCTCTGACTAAAGAAATTCCTTCTCATCTTTCTCAAGGTACGTCCTTTTATTCTGAGGCTATGGCTTCTGGTCCAAGACTCTGACCGGTGGAAAATTCCTCTCTACATCCACTTTTATGATTCAGTAAGTTTCAATGCAAGTTTCAAAACTCCTGCAAGTACAGGCCCAGTGCCGCCAAATGCCATCATATCTTAACCCAATAATTCCTGAGATCATTCTCGTAAATGTTCTCTGGACCAACACATCCTTCCTGAGATTTGGTGCCCAAAACTACTCACAATATTCCAAATGTGGTCTGACCAGTGCCCTAGGAACTCCTCAGCATCACATCCCTGTATTTGTATTCTAGCCCTCTCAAAGTAACTGCCGGCTTTGCATTTGCCTTCCTTACCACCGATTCAACTTGCAAATTAACTTTTTAGGAATCCTGCTGCAGCACTCCCGAGTCGCTTTGCACCTCCAAATCATGAATTCTCTCTGCATTTAGAAAATAGTCTACGCCTTTATTCCTACTACCAAAATGAATTACTACACATTTTGCTATGCTGTATTCCAACTGCCACTTCCCAGCCCACTCTCTCAACCTTTAGTTACCTTCTGTTGTGTGTTTTTTAAAAGCTTCCCAGTTCTCCAGCTACCCCACTAACTTTTGCAATGTTATATGCCTTCTCTTTAATTTTATTCCTCCTTGTCTCCTTTCTAAAGATACATCCTTTATTTCTGAAGCTGTGCCCTCTTGTCCTAGACTCTCTCCCACTAGTGGAAACATCCTCTCACATCCACCCTTTCCAGCCTTTCACTATTCAATGAGGTCCCACCCTCATCCTTCTAAACTCCAGCGAGTACAGGTCCAGAGCCGTCAAGCATTCATCATATGTTAATCAAATCGTTCTGATAAACCTCCTGTGCACCCTCTCTAATACCAGTGTATCCCTCTTCAGATACGGGTCCCAAAACTGCTCACAATGTTCCATATGTGGTCTGACCAGTGCCTTACAAAAGCCTCAGCATTACATCTCTTTTTATATATTTTAGAGTTACTCCAGCTTTTTGAGTTTATATTCCAGTTGTCTTGAAATGAATTTGCCTTGTTATTTGTATGTGCAGGGTCGCTCAGTATTTGAAGAAACAATGGGCCTTTGGGATCTTCAGTGTTGCCCTGCCCTTCAAGCCCATGGCTGATGATCTACCTCCAACATTTTGCTGCACAGTGCCAGAGGGAAAAATCGAGCAGAAGCCCACTGAAGCCTCGTCACTACGGACTGCAACCTGTTCCAAAGAGAGAGATCAGATGTCACCAGAAACCCACTGTAACCACTTTGGACACTGCTCTTCCAGGGTGCAGGACATTACTCAGTATGTACCCTTCTAATGGTTGTCTACGTAGACAGCAAGACTTAACCTGTTGGGGTCACGAGGACCAGTGGGTCTATTGTCCAACCAAGGAGTTGTTCTGAAGTCCTCATTTCCCTTTCTTTTGCAGCAGGTGACTCAAATCCCACCCACCTTTTCAAAGGTCATTGTAAAAGTCACTAATAAAGAGCCATGATCTTGTATATTGGTCTCTTTTTATGTTGTGTCACTGGAATTCTTGACTATGAAAAATATGCATCTTGATGAGCTGGGACGCATCCTCAGTGATGTGACCTGGGGTCATCGGGTGTTTCGGGTCTCACAACATCAGACACCCTCGCCCAGGTGACCCAGCCGGGGTTGATCAGGCCCCGACTTGCGTCCCAGCAGCAACCGCCCACGGATCAGACATCTTAATAACTACTCTGCAGGGGTTGGGAGACTCTAGTGCATGGAGGGACTGGGCTCTGTGGGGTGACTCCCGACCGGGCTCCTCCTGCGTCTCACCAGGTTCAAGGCCTGTGCGCTGCACCTCTTTCTCCTTCTCCAAGCATTTCATTCTCGCCTGATGGATGTTTAGGCCATGATGGTTCATTAGCCCTTTCCATAGCTTTGTTGGGTGTCTTTTTCACGAAAGACACTGACTGGGGTGCTAACCCAGCCTTTCCTGGGTGCCGTCAACTGTCTCTCCAGTAGTCACCAAACTATTCTTGGTTGTCACCCAGTCTATTCCTAGGTGCCACTGGCTGAGCCAGACTTCAATGTGAAAAATATACATCTTCTAGATGAGCTGGGATGCATCCTCAGTGATGTGGCCAACCATCACTGAGGATTGTCCATCCAAGGAGTTGTTCTGAAGTCCTCACTTCCCTTTCTTTTGCAGCAGGTGACTCAAATCCCACCCACTTTTCAAAGGTTATTGTAAAAGCCACTAATAAAGAGCCATGATTTTGTATATTGGTGTCTTTTTATGTTGTGTCTCTGGAATTCTCGACTCTTGGAGGGGGGGTGAGGGAGATGGAGCCTGAATTACAGTGAACCCTTGAGTTCTCTCTGCAGTGCAGCACGCAACAAAAGCTCTTCACTGCGCCTCGGTACACGGGACAAGAAACTAGACTCAACTGGACTAAACTTCAGGTTTTCCAGCTTTGGCAAGAGGAACTGCAGATGCTGGAATCCTGAACAAAACACAGAGTGCTGGAGGAACTCAGGGGGTCAGGCAGCAATAATGGTCATAAGAAATAGCAGAATTAGGCCATTCGGCCCATCAGGTCTACTCCGCCATTCAATCATGGCTGATCTATCTCTTCCTCCGAACCCCATTCTCCTGGCTTCACCTCATAACCTTTGGCACCTGTACTGATCAAAGGAACTGTCTCAGGAAGAACGTGCAAACACCGCACAGACAGCACCCGTAGTCAGGATCGAACCCGGGTCTCAGAGGCAGTGGCAGGGTGCTCCGCTTTCTTCCCACATCCCAAAGACGTGCGGATTTGTAGTTGTGGGTGGTTGTGGTCAGGGACTCTGTGGCGACTGGGTGGCTGATGTGCACCACCTGCTGTCTGCATTGCCACACTGCAGGCCGGGGAAGATGGAATCAGACACTGCAGATGCTGCTTCACACCACAGATAAGACACAGAGTGCTGGAGTAACTCAGCGGGTTGAGCAGAATCATGTTCTCCACAGATGGGGAATAGGTGCAGGAGTAGGCCATTCGGCCCTTCGATCCAGCACCGCCATTCAATGTGATCATGGCTGATCATCCCCAATCAGTACCCCGTTCCTGCCTTCTCCCCATATCCCCTGACTCCGCTATCTTTAAGTCCTTCTAGCTCTCTCTTGAAAGTATCCAGAGAACCGGCCTCTGAGACAGAGAATACCACACACTCACAGCTCTCTGTCAGAAAAAGTGTTTTCTCGTCTCCGTTCTAAATGGCTTACCCCTTATTCTTAAACGGTGGCCCCTGGTTCTGAACTCCCCAACATCGGGAACATGTTTCCTGCCACTGGCGTGTCCAAACCCTTAATAAACTTATATGTTTCAAAAAGATCCCCTCTCATCCTTCTAAATGCTGCCTGACCCACTGAGTTACTCCAGCACTTTTCACTGTACCTCGGTACAAGTGTCTGCGGTTCCCTCCCACACCCTAGACCAGGGCTGCTGTTGTTTTGGCTGTTACATCAGGGGGTGGGTGAGATCTTGTTTTTCAAAGATGACGCTGCAGGAGAGGGTAAGTATAATATTTATTTGCAAGGTGCATGTAACTGACAGAGTTGGGGGGCTGGGATTCAGAGCTAGAGTTTCACGGAGCTCTCCGATATTGGCTTCAGCTGGATCTCGGCTTTAGAGGGGGGGTCAGGGACAGCCCCCCCCACGCGTGTGTCGGTCTGCGGGGGGCTCCCTGCCCATCAGTGACCAGCGCAGGGCCCAGACCGCCGTAGAATCGATCAGCCGGTTCCACGGACACATCCAGGATGACCACTGGGAACAGAACACAGAGGGTTAAAGGTCACCGACCGGTCAAGTGTCCAGCGTGTCCACACTAGCTATAACCCGGTGTCCAGCCAATCCACACTGGCAACAGCCCAGAATGATCCTTAGTAACGGGAGGTTCAAAGGGATACAGGCTGAATGGGACCAGACGGACCATACAACACAGAACATACAACACACAGAACACATAACATACAACACAGAGCATACAACACACAGAACACGTAACATACAACACAGAACATACAACCTAGAAAAGGCCCTTCAGCCCACAATGTCCGTGATGCCAAGTTAGACACAACAAGAGAGGGGGAGAGGGGGCATATTTGTGGAACAGCAGCCTGGTACCTGGGTCGGTGGTGTAGAGACACTGGTGGGGGAAAGGGTCATCCTTGTGGGTCTTGCTGTAGATGAGGTAGACCAGGCCCAGCACCAGGGTCAGGACCAGGGCCAGACCAATGAACACCCCCAGGGTGCCGCTTCGTGACGCCCCCTTGTCCGCCTGCAAGTGTTGCCGCCCTGAAACCAGGAGGAAGGCGTGGGTCAAACTGACCGCACATCCATGTACCTGTCCCAAACTGACCGTCCACCTGTGTACCTGTCCTAAACTACCCGCCCCACCACCTCACCAGCCCATCTACCCAACGGTGACCTGTCCCAAACTCCCATCTCCCCAATGGTGTACCTGTCCTGCACCCCACTAGCCCCACCACCTGAACAGTGTACCTGTCGTAAACCCCCACCTGCCCACCAGCCCCACCACCTGAACAGTGTACCTGTCCCAAACCCCCACCTGCCCACTAGCCCCACCACCTGAACAGTGTACCTGTCCTAAACACCCCTGCCCCAACAGTGTACCTGTCCCAAACCCACCCAACAAACTCCCAACAGGGTGAAAGTGGGATAACATATAACTAGTGTGAACAGGTGATCAATGGTCGGCGTGGTCTTGATGGGGCGAAGAGCCTGTTTCCAGTTGTCCCTTTAGATATACAGCGCAGAAACAGGCCCTTCGGCCCACCGAGTCCATATGGTGCCAGCGCAATAACCTGGCCCTCAACACCAGCAAAACCAAGGAACTGATTGTGGACTTTGGAAGCAGTAGGATGGGTACCCACAGTCCCGTTTATATCAACGGGTCGATGGTTGAAAGGGTCAAGAGCTTCAAATTCCTGGGCGTGCACATCTCTGAAGATCCCTCCTGGTCCGAGAACACAGATGCAATTATTAAGAAAGCTCATCAGCGCCTCCACTTCCTGAGAAGATTACGGAGAGTCGGTCTATCAAGGAGGACTCTCTCTAACTTCTACAGGTGCACAGTAGAGAGCATGCTGACTGGTTGCATCGTGGCTTGGTTCGGCAACTTGAGCGCCCTGGAGAGGAAAAGACTACAAAAAGTAGTAAACACTGCCCAGTCCATCATCGGCTCTGACCTCCCTTCCATCGAGGGGATCTATTGCAGTCGCTGCCTCAAAAAGGCTGGCAGCATCATCTAGGACCCACACCATCCTGGTCATACACTCATCTCCCTGCTACCTTCAGGTAGAAGGTACAGGAGCCTGAGGACTGCAACGACCAGGTTCAGGAATAGCTACTTCCCCACAGCCATCAGGCTATTACACTTGGCTCAGTCAAAACTCTGAACATTAATACCCCTTTATCTGTTATTTGTACTTTATCAATTTATTTATTCATGTATTTACGTATATAATGGTATTTGGACACACTTATCTGTTTTGTAGTCAATGCCTACTATGTTCTGTTGTGCTAAGCAAACAAAGAATTTTGTTGTCCTGTCAGGGACACATGACAATAAACTCTTTTGACTTTGACCTTGATTGTGTTAGTGTGCGGGGATCGCTGGTCGATGCGGACTCGGTGGACTGAAGTGCCTGTTTCCGCGCTGTATCTCTGAACTAAACTAAACTGTCAATCACATTTCAGAATGTCACAGTGTGTGGTCTTCCAACTCCAGCCTGAACCGCCTGTGAGGCAACAGCAGGACACAGATTGCCTTGGCAACACAGGCGGATCAGGAGAGGCAGATGAGCAGCGAGGGCTTTCACCGAGTGACAGCTACGGACACACATCTCAGGCCTTGTCATCTCCTACCCAACTCGTGAGAAGTTGTTGCTGAGCAACAATGACTGAAGTCATAGAGTTTTGTATCTCTAAATTAAACTAAACTAAACATGGAAACAGGCCCTCCAGCTCAACTTGACCCATGCCAACCAACATGCCCCAACTACACTAGTCCCACCTGCCCACGCCAACCAACATGCCCCATCTACACTAGTCCCACCTGCCCAAAACCAACATGCCCCATCTGCACTAGTCCCACCTGCCCACGCCAACCAACATGCCCCATCTACACTAGTCCCACCTGCCCACGCCAACCAACATGCCCCAACTACACTAGTCCCACCTGCCCACGCCAACCAACATGCCCCAACTACACTAGTCCCACCTGCCCACGCCAACCAACATGCCCCAACTACACTAGTCCCACCTGCCCACGCCAACCAACATGCCCCAACTACACTAGTCCCACCTGCCCACGCCAACCAACATGCCTCATCTACACTAGTCCCACCTGCCCACGTTTGGCCCATATTTCTCTAAACCTGTTCTACCCATGTACCTGTCTAAATGTTTCTTAAATGTTCCAATAGTAACTGCAAAGTCTGAAGACTATTCCGTAGAAGGTTCCCAAACCGAAATGTCACTTAGCCTTGATCACCAGAGATGCTGCCTGACCCGCTGAGTTACTCCAGCACTCTGTGAAACGTCACCTATCCATGTTCTCCACAGATGCTGCCTGACCCGCTGAGTTACTCCGGCACTCTGTGAAACATCATCTATCCATGTTCTCCACAGATGCTGCCTGACCCGCTGAGTTACTCCAGCACTCTGTGTCTTACATTGACATGTCAAAGTCAAGTCAAAAGAGTTTATTGTCATGTGTCCCTGACAGGACAATGAAAATCTTTCTTTGCATAGCACAACAGAACATAGAAGGCATTGACTACAATTCTATACATAAATACACCCATTAATGATAAATTAATAAAGTGCAAATAACAGATGGAGGGATATTAATGTTCAGAGATCCGAGCCAGGTTTAATAGCCTAACGGCTGTGGGGAAGTAGCTATTCCTGAACCGGGTTGTTGCAGTCTTCAGGCTCCTGTACCTTCTACCCGAAGGTAGCAGGGAGATGAGTGTGTGGCTAGGGTGGTGCGGGTTCTTGATGATGCTGCCAGCCTTTTAGAGGCAGCGCCTGTGATAAATCCCCTCGACGGAAGGAAGATCAGAGCCGATGATGGACTGGGCAGTGTTTACTACTTTTTGTAGTCTTTTGCGCTCCAGGGCGCTCAAGTTGCCGAACCAAGCCACGATGCAACCAGTCAGCAAGCTCTCTACTGTACACCTGTAGAAGTTAGAGAGAGTCCTCCTTGACAGACCAACTCTCCGTAATCTTCTCAGGAAGTAGAGGCGCTGATGAGCTTTCTTAATAATTGCATCTGTGTTCTCGGACCAGGAAAGATCTTCACTGATGTGCACGCCCAGGAATTTGAAGCTCTTGACCCTTTCAACCATCAACCCGTTGATATAAACAGGACTGTGGGTCCCCATCCTACTCCTTCCAAAGTCCACAATCAGTTCCTTGGTTTTGCTGGTGTTGTAGTTTGCTTGCATACTGGAGTTAAAGAGGAAGACATGAGGATGTTAAACCCAGAGTGTCGAGAGCCAAGAATGTTATATTCACACATGTTCCAAAACAGAACAGTGAATGCCTTACTTGTAAACACAGGACTCATACGTTCATAATACATTCTTAAGTGATAGGAGCAGAATTAGGCTACTTGGCCCGTCAAGTCTACTCCACCATTCAATCATGGCTGATCTATCTTTTCCTCTTAACCCCATTCTCTCGTCTTCTTCCCATAACCCCTGACACCCGTACATATCAAGAATTAGTACTCAGTGGATAACATAATTAAAAACAACAAAAGTTCAAAAGATGTCCAAAGTCCTTATTGACAATGAAGGACAGGCAGGGAACACAATCCAGTCTCCAATTGCTCAGAAATTGTCAGCAAGCAAACCAAAGTGCTGGAGGAACTCAGCATCTGTGGAGGGAAATGGACTTGCAACATGTCAGGTCAGGATTTTACTCCAGTCTGAAGAAGGATCGCAACCCGAAACATCACCTGCCTATTCCCTCCACAGATGCTGCCCGGCCCGCTGAGTTCCTCCAGCAATTTGTACTTTGCTCAAGATTCCTGCGGCAACAGTTCCTTGTGTCTCCCTTTTGTGTTTGGAAATCCTAGCACCTGATTCACTCATTAGTCCGGAATATGTGCACGCAAAGTTGGAGTTGATGTCCAGAACACTTGTTTAGCCACATGTTTAGTTTAGTTTTGTTTAGTTTAGAGATACAGCATGTAAGCAGGCCCTTTGGCCCACTGAGTCCGTGCTGACCAGCGATCCCTGTACACCAGTACTATCCTACACACTACGGATAATTTTACAATGTTACAAAGCCAATTAACCTACAAACCTGTACGCCTTTGGAGTGTGGGAGGAAACGGGAGCACCCAGAGGAAAGTCATGCAGGCCATGGAGAGAACGCACAAACTCTGTACACACAGCACCAATAGTTATTTTGAACCAGGGTCTCAGGTGCTGTAAGGCAGCAACTCTACTGCTGCACCACCGTGCCGGCCCGGGTTTGTGGCTGGAGCCAAAGCCCACACAACTTGTGTATTTCCAGCACTTTAAACTGACCAAGTTCACTGGAAAAAATATTTTACTACTGTGTGACATGTACAAATGTGAAAGAAAGTGTTTTGTGTATTATTTAAGAGAAAACATCCTAAAGTTCAGAATATCTGCTTGTATGGCAAGACCAAAGTCTCCACGTGTGCCAGAGTTTCAGATGGATGTCCAGTGTAAATGTGACATAAAATGCCGGAAGGTATATAAAGGCAGCATCTCTGGAGAGAAGGAATGGGTGAAGAAGGGTCTTGACCCAAAACGTCACCCATTCCTTCTCACCAGAGATGCTGCCTGACCCGCTGGGTTACTCCAGCATTTTGTGTATATCATCGGCTTAAACCAGCATCTGCAGTTCCTTGCTACATGTTCAGTGTAAGCGTGGTGTATGACCTGGGACAGGCTGGCCAATGCTGTTGGCCCTTTGGGACAACTTTTCCCTGAGTGACAGTGGTCACACGTTGGTGATGGTGATCACAAGTTGATAATGGTGATCACACTGATGATAGTAGTCACAAATTGGTGATGGTGATCACGTTGATAATGGTGATCAAGTTGTTGATGGTAATCATGTTGATAATGGTGATCAAATTGATGATGGTGATCAAGTTGATGATGGTGATCATATTGATAATGGTGATCAAATTGATGATGGTGATCATGTTGATGATGGTGATCAAGTTGTTGATGGTAATCATGTTGATGATGGTGATCATGTTGATGATGGTGATCGTGTTGATAATGGTGATCAAATTGATGATGGTGATCAAGTTGATGATGGTGATCAAGTTGTTGATGGTAATCATGTTGATGATGGTGATTGTGTTGATAATGGTGATCAAATTGATAATAGTTATCAAGTTGTTGATGGTAATCATGTTGATAATGGTGATCAAATTGATGATGGTGATCAAGTTGATGATGGTGATCATGTTGATAATGGTGATCATGTTGATGATGGTGATCGTGTTGATAATGGTGATCAAATTGATGATGGTGATCAAGTTGATGATGGTGATCAAGTTGTTGATGGTAATCATGTTGATGATGGTGATCATGTTTAGATAATGGTGATCGTGTTGATAATGGTGATCAAATTGATGATGGTGATCAAGTTGATGATGGTGATCAAGTTGTTGATGGTGATCAAGTTGATGATGGTGATCATGTTGATGATGGTGATCATGTTGATGATGGTGATCAAGTTGATGATGGTGATCGTGTTGATAATGGTGATCAAGTTGATGATGGTGATCAAGTTGATGAAGGTGATCAAGTTGATGATAGTGATCAAGTTGATGAAGGTGATCAAGTTGATGATGGTGATCGTGTTGATAATGGTGATCAAGTTGATGATGGTGATCATGTTGATAATGGTGATCAAGTTGATGATGGTGATCATGTTGATGATGGTGATCATGTTGATGATGGTGATCATGTTGATGATGGTGATCATGTTGATGATGGTGATCAAGTTGATGATGGTGATCACACATTGATTTTGTTGGGATATTTTTAAACCATGGTCTTTGCATAGTTTTACCTTTAAAAGAGTCTGAACAGCCAGGATCATGTCTTATTCAAAAGGCCGAGGCATAAATGTTTTTCACTACTGTGATAGGGAGGCAGGTTAGGTTCTTGTTTTGGAATAACACTTGAATTTAATATCCCAAGGCAGTGAAGACTGTGGAGAAAATGATACCAAGTTGAAGGTTATTGTCATATGCACAGCACAGTGAGATATAAAATAACTGGTTTGCAGCAGCCACACAACAACAAACTACAAGTAAACTACACAATTAATTCTAAAAGAAAGAGGACTATGCAAATAAATAAAACATTTATGCAAAAACATAATTAGAAAAATGAACAAGTCAATTGTAGTTTAGGGGAGGATTATAGTGACCTGCTGTTGAGGTACTATTAGGGTTACGTAGGAAAGACACAAAGTGTACGGGGTGATCACTAGTTGGGGCGGACTCGATGGGCCGAAGGGTTTAGAGTTTAGTTTCACTCTAAACTAAACTAACAGTGCGAAGATAGACACAAAAAGCTGGAGTGACTCATCGGGCCAGGCAGCATCTCTGGCGAAAAAGAATATATGGCGTTTCGGGCCGAGACCCTTCTTCAGGCTGAGTCAGAGGAGAGGGAAACGAGAGATATAGAAGGTACATAGAACAAATGAATGAAAGACGAGCAAAAAGCAACGACTATCTAGGAAAGGCGGAGCCCACAATGGTCCATTGTTGGATGTGGGCTCGGTGATACGAGTGATACTGACAGGGAAACTCATCCAGACGACAGTGAAACTAGTACAATGACTAGCGTGGAGGAGAGACGGGGAGAGAGGGGCTGTAAGGGTTACACGGTTAGAGAACTCAAAGAAGGGTCTCGAACTGAAACATCACCCATTCCTTCTCTCCAGAGATGTTGCGTGGCCCGCTGAGTTATTCCAGTGTTTTGTGTCTATCTTCAATATTCACTCCACTGGGGTATAAGATGGAGGCCCAGGAGGAGTCTCCGGGCGGTGAGTGATTAAATCGAGCGCGGGGCTTTACTCCACAGAGGCCCTGGAGCTGTTGGAGCAAGAGGAGGAGTCTCCGGGCGGTGAGTGATTAAATCGAGCGTGGGGCTTTACTCCACAGAGGCCCAGGAGCTGTTGGAGCAAGAGGAGGAGTCTCCGGGCGGTGAGTGATTAAATCGAGCGCGGGGCTTTACTCCACAGAGGCCCAGGAGCTGTTGGAGCAAGAGGAGTCTCCGGGCGGTGAGTGATTAAATCGAGCGTGGGGCTTTACTCCACAGAGGCCCAGGAGCTGTTGGAGCAAGAGGAGTCTCCGGGCGGTGAGTGATTAAATCGAGTGCGGGGCTTTACTCCACAGAGGCCCTGGAGCTGTTGGAGCAAGAGGAGGAGTCTCCGGGCGGTGAGTGATTAAATCGAGCACGGGGCTTTACTCCACAGAGGCCCTGGAGCTGTTGGAGCAAGAGGAGTCTCCAAATCTGTAACGTTCCACACTTCACAGGAAGTGTTCTTGTGGAAGCCGCTGATTGGTGGAAGCGGACTGGAGGAAGCAGCTGATTGGGTGTAACCCCTGGTTTGCATTACTGCGGCAGAGAATTCCACAGACTCACCACTCTCTGTGAGAAAAAGTGTTTCCTCGTCTCTGTTCTAAATGGCTTACTTCTTATTCTTAAACTGTGGTGCCTGGTTCTGGACTCCCCCAACATCAGGAACATGTTTCCTGCCTCTAGCGTGTCCAAGCTCTTAACAATCTTATATGTTTCAATGAGATTGACTCTCATCCTCTCAGCCTCTCATCCAGCTGCACCATTCTCTCAGCTTATGACAGTCCCGCCATCCCGGGAATTAACCTTGTAAACCTACGCTGCACTCCCTCAATAGCAAGAATGTCCTTCCTCAAATTAGTGGACCAAAACTGCACACAATACTCCAGGTGTGGTCTCACTAGATCTCTGTGCAACTGCATAAGGACTTCTTTGCTCCTATATTCGGATGACAAAAAGCTGGGTGGCAGCGTGAAATGTGAAGAAGATGTTAGGAGGTTGCAGGGTGACCTGGACAGGTTGAGTGATTGGGCAGATGTGTGGCAGATGCAGTATAATATAGATAAATGTGAGGTTATCTACTTTGGAGGTAAAAATAAGAGGGCAGATTATTATCTCAATGGGTTACACAAAATGCTGGAGAAACTCAGCGGGTGCAACAGCATCTAAGGAGCGAAGGAGATATGCAACGTTTCGGGTCGAGACCCTTCTTCAGACTGGTCAGGGATCAGGGAAACGAGAGATATAGACGGTGACGTGGAGAGATAAAGAACAATGAATGAAAGATATGCAAAAAAGTATCGATAATAAAGGAAACAGGCCATTGTAAGCTGTTTGTAGTGTGAAAATGAGAAGCTAGTGCGACTTGGGTGGGGGAGAGATAGAGAGAGAAGGAATGCCAGGGCCTGAGGGCTGAGGGAGAGGTGGGAAGGGGAGGAGGCAGCCAGGGTTAACAGAATTGAGAAAATTCAATGTTTAATCCCAGAGGATGCAGACTCCCCAAGCAGAATATGAGGTGCTGTTCCTCCAACTTGCGGTGTTGCTCACTCTGGCTATGGAGGAGGCTCAGGACCGAGAGGTCGGATACGGAATGGGAGGGGGAGTTGAAGTGCTAAGCCACCGGGAGGTCGGGTTGGTTATTGCGGACCGAGCGGAGGTGTTCGGCGAAACGATCACCCAGCCTCCGCTTGGTCTCACCGATATAGATCAGCTGGCATCTGGAACAACGGATGCAGTAGATGAGGTTGGAGGAGGTGCAGGTGAACCTCTGTCGGACTTGGAAGGACTGCTTGGGTCCCTGAAAGGAGTGGATGGGGGAGGTGAAGGGACAAGTGTAGCATCTCTTGGGGTTGAAAGGGAAAGTGCCCGGGGAAGGGGTGGAGCGGGAGGGAAGGGAAGAATTGACAAGGGAGTTGGCGAGGGAGCGGTCTTTGCGGAAGGCAGACAGGGGGGGGAGATGGGAAGATGTGGTGAGTGGAGGGGTCACGTTGGAGGTGGCGAACCACAATTATCTCAATGGGGTTAGGTTAGGTAAGAGGGAGGTGCAGCGAGACCTGGGCGTCCTTGTACACCGGTCACTGAAAGTTGGTACGGCAGGCTAATGGAATGTTGGCTTTCATAACAAGAGGATTTCAGTATAGGAGTAAAGAGGTTCTTCTGCAGTTGTATAGGGCTCTGGTGAGACCACATCTGGAGTATTGTGTACAGTTTTGGTCTCCTAATTTGAGGAAGGACATCCTTGTGATTGAGACAGTGCAGCGTAGGTTCACGAGATTGAACCCTGGGATAGCGGGACTGTCATATGTGGAAAGATAGTAAGATTAAACGAGAACTTACCAGTTTGAAGTTTGATCTTTATTTTATGAGGAGTTGCGATGAGGGATTTCGTGAAGAACCCGCCAGCACGCATGCGCGACATACTTCAAAGCAGCGGTGTGGAATCACAGAACCAAGACCAAGAAATGACTTGTTATAGTAAGATTGAAGAGACTCTAGTTACCAGTTGACTTTATGATCGAGGGTTGGGAGCGGAGGGCACGAAATCCCTCATCGCAACTCCTCATAAAATAAAGATCAAACTTCAAACTGGTAAGTTCTCGTTTAATCTTACTATTTCATTTCGGAGTCACGTGAGTGACTTCGTGAAGACTTCAAAGCTTCTGTGATTTCACGCCCTGGACAACGTCCATGCTATCACACACGCTACTGAAAGGATGGACAGGAGTAACCAATTTCCGAAGCTACTATTCTGAAAAATAATAATATTTATTAATAACAACAACAAAGAAAAAACCCCTCACTGAGGGGTGACTGTATGTTCTCGGCCTGCATCTAGCACGGCTCCTGCGAACATTCCAGGTATGGTGACGGGTTTATTATAAAACCGCTGAAAGGTGGCTTCACTGGCCCATCCCGCTGTGGCAAGTATCTGGTCCATGGGCACCTCCATGACCTTTGCCGCCGACGTAGATGCTGCCCTGGTGGAATGGGATTTAAAAACATCAGTGTCAATACCTGCCTTTTTAAGACGATCCTGAGCCATCTGGAGATCGTCTGTACCGTCACTCTATGGTGAGGTTTTTTGTGGCTGATGAGCAGGTATTGCTCCATTCCCCTTAATTTCCTCGTCACTTTAATATAGTGGCGGATATGGGTGGCTATGCACAGCCTAGCATCAGCGGGGTATGCTGGAAACACCAGCTGCAGCCCTGTAAATCCAGGTCTATGCTGCTTGAGCAATTCATCAATGAAGAAAGTGACCCGCTCAGGGGTAGAGATCATCTTGTCGATATTGGCCTTGTGAAGCGTCTGCACCCTTTGTGCCGAAGTGAGCGCCATCAACATCACCAACTTCAGGGTGAGTTTGTCCAGTTCAAGCCCAGCCATGGGTGACCACGTCCTGAGTAGGGTCAGTACTTTTCCAATATCCCAGGTGATGTTGTAACGGGGCCTTGGCGGGTTGGAATTAAATATTCCCCGCATCAGCTTGGAGACCAGTTTGTTAGATCCTACCTCAATATTGAGGTAGGATGATAGGGCACTCCTGGCGCTATTGATGGCACTGTAACTGAGATGTTCATCATGGTGTAACCCCGCAAGAAATTCCAGCACGTCTGTGATGGAGACGGAGTCATATGCAATGTCCAGGCGGCCGCAATAGGTTTCCCATTTCCTGATGTGCGATAAGTATTGCCGTCTTGAGGACTCCCTGCATGATGCTCCCATGGTATCCATTGTCCTTGATGATAGACCATACTGTAGTAATGGTCTGTTCAAATCCTGCAAGCCAATAGATTCAAGTGACTATAGCAGGGGTGTGGTTTCCCTGTGACAGGGTTTGTCACCAATTGTGGGCAACCCTCTAAGAGGACCCATGGTTGACTTATCATTCCAAGGACCACCGGATACCATGACTGCGTAGGCCAGTCGGGTATGATAAGGATGCCCTTAGCAGCATCGAGCTGGATTTTCCGCAATACCCGACTGATGAGGCAAAATGGAGGAAATGCATAGAAAAACCATTTCCCCCAATCTAGCGAGAACGCGTCCATCGCCATTGCCCCAGGATCTGGTTCCCATGATGCGTATGTTGGTACCTGATGGTTCAACCGTGACGCAAAAAGGTCAATATCCGGTTTACCAAATTTGGCTGTAATTTTGGTGAATATTTGGGAGTTCAACATCCACTCGATGTTGTCATTAAATTTCCGTGACCTGGTGTCCGCCACTGTGTTGAGCTTACCTGGTAAGTAGGTAGCTGAGATCCAAATATTCCGTTGAATACACCAGAGCCAAATTGTATTTGCCAATTCATCACATGAAATTGACCTGGTACCGCCCATATGATTCAGATATGCCACCGCAGTGGTGTTGTCTATTTGGAGACGGACATGAGTGTCAGTAATGTTTGAACAATAAGCTCTTAGTCCGTGGAATGCTCCCAGCATCTCCAAATAGTTTATCCCCTGTGCTGACAACAGAGTAGCTTCAAGTGAGTCCCATCTACCTCCACAACTGGTGTTGTTGTCCGTAGCTCCCCAGCCATGGGAGCTTGCGTCTGTTTGTAAGTATACCACCGGACGAGGCACAATGATGGGTTTGAATGAGTTATGGATATTGCCAATCCACCATTGCAACTCAATTTTTGCCTTGAGCGGCAGCTGCATAGGTCTATCAAAATGTCCAGCATTTGATTTTAATGCTGCTATTTTTGATCTTTGCAAATTTTGATAATGTAAAGGTCCAAATTGAGCAGCTGGAAAGACTGCTACAATTTTCCCAATTACCTTGGCAGTTTGTCTAATTGACGGTATACTGGCGCAGACCAGATTCTTACATGCTTGAACCACATCCCCAACTTTATTAGTTGGTATGGTGGTGATCATGCGATTGGTGTCTACCGTGAACCCCAGGTAGTCCATGATCTGTGCGGGGAAGAACTTTGATTTGTCTGGATGGATAATAAATCCCATTTTTTGAAAAATTTCCACTGTGGCTGAAACTGCCAATTCTGCTGACTCCAGTGTATGTCCAATTATCAGAATGTCATCCAAATAAGCCATGACTGTATGATTTTGCCTCCTTAGTGTAGCTAGTACTGGCTTGAGTAGTTTAGTGAACAGTCTGGGGGCTGTGGTAAGCCCATTGGGTAATGCTTTGTATTGCCAAAGCTGATCCATCCAGATAAACTTCAAGAACTTTCTGTGATGTTTCCGAATGGATACTGAATAGTATGCATCTTTTAAATCAATGCATGCCATGAAGGAGCCCTTCGAAATCAAAGATTTGGCTGTTTCGAACGTGTCCATTTTGAAATGGGTATATTTTACAAAGGTATTCAAGTGAGTTAAATCTATAATGACCCGACATCCACCATCTTTTTTGGTTTTAGTAAATATATTAGATACGAATTCAATTGGTTCATGTGTGGTTCTTTCTATCACCCCTTTCTCTTGTAATCTCAAGATTTCAGCATAGCCTTCTGCTGATTCCTTTTTGGAAAGTGCAAATTTGCGATTTGGCATATGCTGAGGTGGAGGCAATTAGCCATTAATAAACTCAATTTCATAACCCTGAATACTTTGTAAGATAAACTCATCTGAGGTGATGGTTTCCCATGCCTCCTTAAATCCCCGTAGTCTGCCCCCAACCTGTGAGGTTAGACATGCAAGTGCATGGAATCCAGACCGCCTTACCTTCATGGTTATCGGTGGTCCCTGATATGTTTGGTGGGACGTGGAGGTGCTGGGTTGCGTTGTTGATGTGGAGTCCGCATTTTCCATGCTGGCCGCTGAGGGCCTGGTCCTAAAAAAGGCCTGGGCTGAGGAGGCTGTTGATATTGAGGAGGCGCCGGAATGTAGGTCCTTGCTGGCCTGTCGGTATGACCTCGCGGCCTAAAATAAGGTGTTTTCTTGGCCGGAAGTCTGGTCACAGTATGTGATCTCATCAGACCCACTGTTTTAGCATGGTCATCTAGGTCTTTGACCTGCTTCAGGAGGTCTTCTCCGAACAGCTGTCTGGGTGGTGGTGTAGGAGGTGCTCTGCATAGTCCCACAAATTTGGGGTTCAATGAAGGTTTAATTATGCTTTTCCTGAAAGCGTTGATTTCGTACTGCGTATTACAAAGCAGTGCTAGAGCATCCTCCTGTTCGGTGTTTAAATCAACTCCGTCCACTGACCTTGCAAAAGCGGTAATCCCAGACGTAAGTAGTTTCAGGATTCTCTACAGTTTCACTTCCTGCGCTCTGATGCCCGGGCTGATATTGCCCCAGATTGGCATGTTTACAATCGGCACGTTGAGTGAATTGCAATTTCCTGGAGCCTTGTGTCTTTCCATGGCCTTCGCAAGGACCTCCTCCTGTAGCTGGTGGTTCGTGAGGTAATCTATGGTCGCGGCCAGTTTAGTGTTGAGGGGTTGTCCTGAAGATATGGGTAACCCGAACTTGGCTGCCACATCCAGGAGCTCTTCCTGGGGGACCTCAGGTGCTGCTGGGGCATATACCAGGATCTCCTCCTCTTCTGGCCTCATGCTGTCCATAGATGGTGATGGGGATATGTCCATAAGTCCCCTGGAACTGTGAGCGTCCTGTCTTTGATTTAGTAGGACTTGTTCCAATATCCTCTCCATACGGTCCAAGCGCCCTTCATCGTGCATGTATGGGCGGTTAGAGTCCTCATGCCTGAAGGAACTACTGAGGCTCCCGTCGTCGGCCCGTACCTCGTCGAGGTAATATCGGTGCCGTGACGATGTGTCGCTACCAGCCGCCTCGGCGAAGCTGAGCGATTCCCGCGCGGATCTGCTCAAGCGCCTCCTTTTCGCTGAGCTGCATCCGGCTGCCTCTGAGGGCATAGGTGGGGAGAGGTCGGCACCCAACGCCGCAGCGTGGTGACCCGACATCCGCGCGGGCTTGCCGACTGTCCTTGATCTGGACCCAGACGGCGTACGGTCCCGACCCGCCCCCAGCGGGGGAAGCGGTGACCGTGACAAGACTCCACCCGCGTGACTCATCCTGGTCCCCCTGGGTGGTGAGTCCATGCTGGCCCTCCTTGGTCTGCCAGTGGATTCGGGTCTCGCCGATTCACCAGACCACATTCTGGTGGCTCCTGGTGAGACCTCAGCCCTAGAAGGGCTAGGTAGTCGAGCTCTATCCCTGGTTCCTTCGAGAGGGCTCAGGGAGAAGGGCCGTGCGGCAGCACGCGGGTCCCTTTTGCTCGTCTCCGCCAATGACCCAGTGGGTGACAGAGAAATGGAGTCAGGGTGCCCCTGCTCCGGCGCTGTACCGAGTTCTTGCTCTGCGGGACCCCCGCTAGAGCACAGCTGCGTCGGTGAACCGGGTCCTGTGATTACAGGGCTCCCCGATTTGCGCGCCTTTTTCCCGGCCCGTCCTACCGCTGTAGACGGGGACTCCGGGATGGGTGGCCGGCAACTCCTTCCAGAAGTTCTGCGGCCCTTACTCCTTTTTACGTCCATGTCCCTGTGGGAGAAAACACAATTACTCACACAGGACAACCAACTCAAGGTTGTCTATACTTACCTGAGTGGCCCTTATGAAGGGCTGGTGGTGAGCCGTGCTCCTCTCCAGCCGTCGGCTGCAATGCGAGCGACGATATGTGGCGCATGCGTGCTGGCGGGTTCTTCACGAAGTCACTCACGTGACTCCGAAATGAAATTGAAAAGACTGGGCTTGTGTTCACTGGAGTTTAGAAGGATGAAGGGGGATCTTATAGAAACATATAAAAATATAAAAGGACTGGACAAGCTAGATGCAGGAAAAATGTTCCCAATGTTGGGCGAGTTCAGAACCAGGGGCCACAGTTTTAGTATAAAGGGGAGGTCATTTAAGACTGAGGTGAGAAATAACTTTTTCACCCAGAGAGTTGTTAATTTATGGAATTCCCAGCCACAGAGGGCAGTGGAGGCCAAGTTACTGGATGAATTTAAGAGAGAGTTAGATAGAGCTCTACGGGCTGGTGGAGTCAAGGGATATGGGGGGAAGGCAGGCACAGGTTATTGATAGGGGACAATCAGCCACGATCACAATGATTGGCGGTGCTGGCTCGAAGGGCCAAATGGCCTCCTCCTGCACCTATTTTCTATGTTTCTATATTTCTATGAATGGTTTAGAGGGATAAGGGCCAAACGCAGGCAGGTGGTTCTCGCGTAGACGGTCAGCATGAGCGTTGGGCCGAAGGGCCTGTTTCTGTCCTGTATGACTATGAGATAGTCAACCATACACCTGTTAGTCTCGGTGAATAAACACAGCAGACACTATTTAAGAAAGAACTGCAGATGCTGGAAAAATCGACGGTAGACAAATATGCTGGAGAAACTCAGCGGGTGAGGCAGCGTCCATGGAGCGAAGGAATAGGTGATGTTTCGGGTCGAGCCCCTTCTTCAGACAATGTTTAAGCTTCTGTTTACTACAAAGAATGTGGAGGCCAAGTCAAGGCAGAGATAGATTCTTGATTAGTGCGGGTGTCAGGGGATATGGGGAGAAGGCAGGAGAATGGGGTTGGGGGGAGAGATAGATCAGCCATGATTGAATGGTGGTGTAGACTTGATGGGCCGAATGGCATAATGCGTCTCCTGTCATTTATGGATGTGGTTGAGGAAGGACAGAGGCTGGTCCTGGTCTCAGCACAGCACGATCCCACTATTGAGCAGTTCTGTTGCATTTTGTGCGTCTGCTTTCGGGCTCGACTCTCTGCGTTGATGAGATGGCAGAGACCAGACCAGGCCCGTGTTTCAGGGCTCCTGTGCCAGTCCCAGACACTGTCCACACCCACTGGAATCACAAGGGGGGGGGGGAGGGATCGGGGACACCGACCTCTACAGGTCACCCCTCCCGGCCGCACCCCGCCCTGTCCTGTCCCCGTCCCCCACCTCCCTCCCGGACACCGAGGGTAAAGGCAGCCGTTCAGTTTAGAGAAACGTGCGGCACGGTGGCGCAGCGGGTAGAGCTGCTACCTCACATCGCCAGAGACCCCGGGTTCCATCCCGACTATGGGTGCTGTCTGTACGGTGTTTGCACGTTCTCCCCGTGAACTGCGTGGGTTTTCTCCGGGAGCTCCGGTTTCCACCCACAGTCCAAAGAATTGGCTTTTATAAAAATGTTAATTTGTCCCCAGTGTGTGTGTAGGATAGTGTTAGTGTCGCTGGTCAGCACGGACTCGGTGGGCCGAAGGGCTTGTTTCTGCGCTGTATCTCTAAAACGACAACTGGAAACAGGCTCTTCGGCCCATCAAGACCAGTCCGACCATCAATCACCTGTTCCCACTAGTTCTATGTTATCCCACTTTCACCCTGTTGGGAGTTTGTTGGGTGGGTTTGGGACAGGTACACTGTTGGGGCAGGGGTGTTTAGGACAGGTACACTGTTCAGGTGGTGGGGCTGGTGGGCAGGTGGGGGTTTGGGACAGGTACACTGTTCAGGTGGTGGGGCTAATGGGGTGCAGGACAGGTACACCATTGGGGAAATGGGAGTTTGGGACAGGTCACCGTTGGGTAGATGGGCTGATGAGGTGGTGGGGCAGTCAGTTTAGGACAGGTACACTGGTGGCGCGGTCAGTTTGGGACAGGTACACAGGTGTGCGGTCAGTTTGACCCTTTCTCCCACCAGCGTCTCTACACCACCGACCCAGGTACCAGGCTGTTGTTCCCCGCAGATGCCGTCTCCCCCCTCTCTCTTGTTGTGTCTAACTTGGCATCACGGACATTGTGGGCTGAAGGGCCTGTTCCTGTGCTGTACTGTTCTATGTTGTATGTTCTTTGTTGTATGTTACGTGTTCTGTGTGTTATATGTTCTGTGTTGCATGGTCGATGTGGTCCCATTCAGCCCGTATCCCTTTGAAACTCCCGTTACTCAGGGTCACTCTGGGCTGTAGCCAGTGTGGATGGGCTGGACACTGGGTTGTAGCCAGTGTGGATGGGCTGGACACCGGGTTATAGCTAGTCTGGAAGCGCTGGACACATGACCGGTCGTTGACCTTTAACCCTCTGTGTTCTGTTCCAGTGGTCAGCCTGGATGTGTCCGTGGAACCGGCCGATTGATTCTAAGGCGGTCTGGGCCCTGCACTGGTCACTGATGGGCAGGGAGCCCCCCACAGACCAACACATGCGGGGGGGGGGGGGGGGGCTGTCCCTGACCCCCCCCTCTAAAGCCGAGATCCAGCTGAAGCCAATATCGGAGAGCTCCGTGAAACTCTACCGCTGAAGCCCAGCCCCCCCAACTCTGTCAGTTACATGCACCTGACAAATAAATATTATACTTACCCTCTCCTGCAGCGTCATCTTTGAAAAACAAGATCTCACCCACCCCCTGATGTAACAGCCAAAACAACAGCAGCCCTGGTCTAGGGTGTGGGAGGGAACCGCAGACACTTGTACCGAGGTACAATGAAAAGTGCTGGAGTAACTCAGTGGGTCAGGCAGCATCTGTGGAGAACATGGATCGGTGATGTTTCACAAAGTGCTGGAGTAACTCAGTGGGTCAGGCAGCATTTAGAAAGATGAGAGGAGATCTTATTGAAACATATAAGATTGTGAAGGGTTTGGACACGTTAGAGGCAGGAAACATGTTCCGATTTTGGGGGACTCCAGAACCTGGGGCCACAGTTTAAGAATAAAGGGTAAGCCATTTGGAACGGAGATGAGGAAACACTTTTTCTCACAGAGAGATGTGAGTCTATGGAATTCTCTGCCTCAGAGTGCGGTGGAGGTTCTCTGGATACTTTCAAGAGAGAGCTAGGTAGCGGAGATAGGGGATATGGGGAGTCAGGGGATATGGGGAGAAGCAGGAACGGGGTACTGATTGTGGATGATCAGCCATGATCACAGGATTCCAGCATCTGCAGTTCCACTTGCCAAAACTGGAAAACATGAAGGTTAGTTCAGTTCAGTCTCGTTTCTTGTCACATGTATCGAGGCTGAGTGAACAGCTTTTGTTGCATGCTGCACTGCAGAGGTAACTTAAGGGTTTACTGTAATTCATGCTCCATCTCCCCCTCTCCCCCCCCCTCCCCCCTCCCAAAAGAAAAACAAATTCTTGTTTCACCTTGACAGGATTCAGTGCCTGCGCCTCAGTTACACCACAACCAGATTTCTTAGCTTTAGTGAGGTATATTGAGAGTCAAGAATTCCAGAGACACAACATAAAAAGAGACCAATATACAAGATCATGGCTCTTTATTAGTGGCTTTTACAACAACCTTTGAAAAGGTGGGTGGGATTTGAGTCACCTGCTACAAAAGAAAGGGAAATGGGGACCTCAGAACAACTCCATGTTTGCACAATAGACCCACTGGTCCTCATGACCCCAACAGGTTAAGTCTTGCTGTCTACATGGACAACCATTAGAAGGGTACATACTGAGTAATGTCCTGCACCCTGGAAGAGCAGTGTCCAGAGTGGTTACAGTGGGTTTCTGGTGACATCTGATCTCTCTCTTTGGAACAGGTTGCAGTCCGTAGTGACGAAGCTTCAGTGGGCTTCTGCTCGATTTTTCCCTCTGGCACTGTGCAGCAAAATGTTGGAGGTAGATCATCAGCCATGGGCTTGAAGGGCAGGGCAACGCTGAGGATCCCAAAGGCCCATTGTTTCTCCAAATACTGAGCGACCCTGCACATACAAATAACAAGGCAAATTCATTTCAAGACAACTGGAATCTAAAAAAGCTGGAGTAACTCTAAAATATATAAAAAGAGATGTAATGCTGAGGCTTTTGTAAGGCACTGGTCAGACCACATATGGAATATTGTGAGCAGTTTTGGGACCCATATCTGAAGGGGGATACACTGGTATTAGAGAGGGTGCAGAGGAGGTTTATCAGAATGATTTGATTAACATATGATGAATGCTTGACGGCTCTGGACCTGTACTCGCTGGAGTTTAGAAGGATGAGGGTGGGACCTCATTGAATAGTGAAAGGCTGGAAAGTGTGGATGTGAGAGGATGTTTCCACTAGTGGGAGAGAGTCTAGGACAAGAGGGCACAGCTTCAGAAATAAAGGATGTATCTTTAGAAAGGAGACAAGGAGGAATAAAATTAAAGAGAAGGCATATAACATTGCAAAAGTTAGTGGGGTTGCTGGAGAACTGGGAAGCTTTTAAAAAAACAACAGAAGGTAACTAAAGGTTGAGAGAGTGGGCTGGGAAGTGACAGTTGGAATACAGCATAGCAAAATGTGTAGTCATGCATTTTGGTAGTAGGAATAAAGGCGTAAACTATTTTCTAAATGGGGAGAGAATTCATAATTTGGAGGTGCAAAGGGACTCGGGAGTGCTGCAGCAGGATTCCTAAAAAGTTAATTTGCAAGTTGAATCGGTGGTAAGGAAGGCAAATGCAAAGCCGGCAGTTATTTTGAGAGGGCTAGAATACAAATACAGGGACGTAATGCTGAGAAGTTCCTAGGGCACTGGTCAGACCACATTTGGAATATTGTGAGTAGTTTTGGGCACTAAATCTCAGGAAGGATGTGTTTGTCCAGAGAACATTTACGAGAATGATCACACAAATGATTGGGTTAAGATATGATGGCATTTGGCGGCACTGGGCCTGTACTTGCTGGAGTTTAGAAGGATGAGGGGGCAACTCATTGAAACTTACCGAATAATAAAGGTGGATGTGGAGAGGATGTTTCCACCAGTCGGAGAGTCTTGGACCAGAAGCCATAGCCTCAGAATAAAAGGACTACCTTGAGAAAGATGAGAAGGAATTTCTTTAGTCAGAGGGTGGTGAAGCTGTGGAATTCACTGCCACGGATGGAGATGGAAGCCAAGTCAATGGATATTTTTGAGGCAGAGATTGACAGATTTGTTATTAGTACGGGTATCGGGTTATGGGGCGAAGGCAGGAGAATGGGGTTGAGAGGGAAAGAGAGATCAGCCTGATTGAATGGCAGAGTAGACTTGATGGGATGAATGGCTTTATTCTGCTCCTGTAACATGAATTTCTTTAGGGAGAGGGTGATGAATCTGTGGAAATATTTGCCACAGACGGCAGCGGAGGCCAAGTCATTGGGAATTTTTAAAGTGGAGATTGACAGGTTCTTGATTAGTAAGGGGGTCAAAGGTTATTTACACAGAGAGTGGCGAGTCTCTGGAATTCTCTGCCACAGAAGGCCGTTGAGGCCAGCTCATTGGCTATATTCAAGAGGGAGTTGGATGTGGCTCTTGTGGCTAAAGGGATCAGGGGGTATGGAGAGAAGGCAGGTACAGGATACTGAGTTGGATGATCTGCCATGATCATATTGAATGGCGGTGCAGGCTCTAAGGGCCAAATGGCCGACTCCTGCACCTGCACCTATTTTTCTATGTTTCTATGTAATGGGGAGAAGGCAGGAGAATGGGGTTGAGAAAGAAACATAGATCAGCCATGGTTGAATGGTGGAGTTGACTCGATGGGCTGAATGGGCTAATTTTGGTCCTATGAATAATGAACTTATGACAAGTGGCACTGGCAGAGCAGTTTGAAGACCGACAGCTGTCTATATTGTTGGTGGCACAGGAGCTGCTTTAGACAGTGAGAGATCGGGAGCCATCAATACGCTGCCAGTGAGTGTTCTACAACTGTTTGTAAGGTCTATCTAGTGGGGAATTGCAGAGGAAGGATACCCAAGTAAATGTCTTACCTGAAGTCCAGAGAATGGTCCCATACCTGGCCCGGGAAGGCAGTTCAGCGGAGAAGCAGCTCAGTCTATTCCTAGTAGCACCACATTCTCCTCAGGAACACAGAAGAGTCAGGAACGATGAAGCTTCTACATGTTTCCCTTGGTCCATGGCCATCTCTTCAGATCTTGACCTTTAGTCAATCTCAGGTCAATCAGAGGTTGATGATCACCCTGGAAAAAGTTGAATCTCTTCCCTTCTTTGTCCTCCCGCAGTCGGGGGCCTCGAGACCTCTGTTGACGGGGCGATCTTGGCTCCCATAGCCAGTGGTCGGGCAATCCGTGTTGGGGCGATCAAGCTCCTGTATCGCGGGGATCTCAGCTCCCCCACGCCAGGTGATCAGATCACGGGTTGGAGCCGGTCGAACCTCCTGCAACTTTGGAACTTCCTGACATCAGTCTCTTCCCGAGATTGCGACTCCTTGATGTTGAAATCTGCATGCCGCTGTTGGAGTGTCGATCCCCGGCAAGGGATCTCAGGCTCCGATGGTAAGTCCACAGCCCTGCGGTAGGGCTCAAGTCAAGGGCCAGTCCCACTTGGGCGATTTTTCAGTGGACTGCCGGCGTCTGTAAAGTTCCCGGCACTCGCCTGTAAAACTGGGAACTGGTACGGCGACTGTCAGAGTGGAACACACATGCGCACACACACGCACATGCACACTCGCACACACACACACATATACACGCGCACATACGCATGCACATGCACCCACAAGCAGATACACACACACACACACACACACACCAGGGGTCAGGGAAAGCGGGGGAGCGTTGTCTGAAACACACCGCAATGTACAGGAAGGTTAAAGACGGCTAGCACAGTGTGCGGTAAGTCCTTTAAAAGAGGGGGGAGGGGGGAGGGGAGAAGGGGGGAGGGAGAAGGAGTTGAGAGACTTTTAAGAAGCCAGACAACTTTTAATAAGCCAGAAGTACACAGCTGTGAAGTTTTGCCGGCATTTAACGTTACCGGTCGGTTATCCTTGGTTCTGAAAACTCCTGCTGCCGTTTTTTCCCCAATGAGCCAATGAAAATGACCGGTCAGCAAAGGCGACTAACTAAAACTACCTACGATTACCTTGACTACGTATAACCACATGGCGACCCTACTACCACTGCACATACGACTACAGGATTATCAATTTTCTCCATGGCCACCAATTCAATTCCACATGGTGAAAAATTTGCTGTGACCATACTGAGGCCGCGACTAGTTCCCAGAATGCGGGAACTCCTCGCGACCATGAAGGAGACTCACCAGAGACCACCAGCGAACATGTGGCGACATGTGTCTCCTGCACTCAACTAAAAAGTCCCAACGTGGGACAAGCCCTTGAGTCTCGAGCAAGGCCTCCAGCTCAGCACAAACTGGCAACACCCTCTCCTCTATAACCAACACAGGACCAGCTCAAGGCTGTGTGCTCAGTCCCCTGCTCATTGACCAGGACTGTACAGCCAGACCATTCCAATGCTGTCTTTAAATTTCATCGATGGTACCACCGTTGTTGGAAATAATGTGTAATGATGAGTCAGAGTACAGGAGAGAGGTTGATAATCTGAGGGAATGCTGCCAATGGGACATTATTACTCCTGTTTAGGTTATAATACAATCTACAATCAGTTTTATTCGTCACTTGCACATAAAGTGTAAGTGAAATGAATTTTTCAGCTGCGGTACAATGAAAAAGACACAAAACCAGGGATCCCCGGCGAGGAACCCCGCTCCCGAAGGTAAGGAAGGTGGTTTACTATCGGTGAATTGATCTCCTTGTCCAGAGAGTGGCAGTCAGTCACCGTTGATCCCAGATAGGTGAATTGGATGAGTTTCCAGCTGACTGGTGTTTAGGATGATTTCAGACGGGAGTGGAGTGCATTGACCCATGACAACGTTCGTCTTAATACTGATTGCCAGTCGGTAATCATTGCAAGCATGAGACAGACTGTCCATCAGCCCCTGAAGTCCTTCTTCTGTTGGGGTGATGAGTGACCAATATGATCCCGAAGGTTCCTCTTCCTGCTCTATGACCAGGACTGAACAGCCAGACCATCCCAATGTCGTCTTTAAATTTCACCAATGATACCACAGTAGACAGTTACCTTGGTCTTCATTGTGAGTTTCCTGTTCTTCCATGTCCACTTCCTTAGTCTCCCGAAGGTGGGTGCTGTATGGGAAGGTGGTTTACTGTACGTGAACTAGTTTCCACATCCAGAGAGTGGCTGTCAGTCACCGTAGATCCTAGGTTGGCGAATTTAAGACATTTTCCAGCGTACTGGTGATTTCAGAGGGGAGTGGAATGCCCTGAGCCATGACAACAGTCCTCTTAACGCTGATTGCCGGTTGGTCTATGGTGCAAACATGAGACAGTCTTTCCATCTGCCCCTGAAAAGGACTTCTTTTGGGGAACTGAGTGCAGTGGGCTGGAGTTCCTTTACTAGCACAGTTCTCATCTTCGTCTTGGCTTTCAACATTGCCACACTGAAGAGCATCCCATCACTTCTGGTTTGAAGATATACGTCTTCCATGCCTGTTGGTAAGGCAAAGGGCAGATCGGATGATGCCGAACAGCATGGGAGTTGGAACATAACCTTGCTTCACTCCACTTCTCATGGGGAAACTGTCCGATGTAGCTTCATCAAATTCCACTGTTGATGCATGTTCTCATGGAAGGAGGTTTAGAAGACGTGGTGGACATCTAAACTTCTCCAGTAACTGATAGAGGCCATGTCTGCTGATGGAATCAAAAGCTTTTGTAAGATCCACAATGAGGTTTGCTGCTCTTGACATTTTTCTTGGAGTTGACGCAGGGAGAAGATCATGTCCATTGTGGATTCAAGTCTTCGGGGGAACTTTCCCTCCGAAGACTTGCAGGAAAATGTCACTGGGGTAGATGATGAGTCAGAGCCAGACGAGTTTGAGAAATTTCTTAAACGCCATGGATTCTCACGTGCAACAGATCGCTGCCAGTTGTACTGGGAAATGTTGACGATGAAATCCCAAATGCAGATGAGAGCGCGGGCGGGGAAGAGGTTGTAGCTCTTTCTAGTAGTGGCTCTTAAAAGGGCCTTTGTTGGACAAAGTGAGAAATTCCGGTGTGGTCCCCACCGATGTCGCTTCATATCCGATGGTTTTACACAAACGGCTCGGGTTCCTGACATCCATTTTCTCTGTTTTTGGGCTTCTGTTGCGTGTTATCCAATCCCTCTTGAAGTTGCACGGGAGAATCCACACCATTTAAGACATTTGTCAAACTAGTCCAGCTCTGACTCATCATCTGCCCCAGTGGCATTTTCTTGTAAGTCTTCGGAGGGAAACTTCCTCGCAAACAGCTGGTGACCACATCAGTCAGCAGATGTTTCAGGCTTTCCCCTTCACGCCGTCTGGAGGATATCCGGGGTGACAAGAAGTCCCACCAAGTTGTTCCTCAACAGCTTCTCCAGCGCCAGGTGTGGAAGGTCACGTTGAACGTGGAGATAGATTGGGCCTTTGGGATCTTCAAGTCCACGATCATCAAACTTGGCTATTTACTGTCGTTGGAAACCGACCTGGTAAATGGAGACAAGAATGGAGTCTTGAAGGATCCCGATCCAAACTTCATCTGTCCACTCCCTCCACGGATGCAGCTTGACCCACTGAGTTCCTCCAGCAGTTTTCTGCTCCAACTTCGCTGACTGCCGAGCTCTTTAAATGCACCTTCATCATGGTCTTCCACTGAGGGCAGTTTACAGAGGATCAGCTCCACATTCCCAGGGACACCAGATCTTTCTCAGCAACACAACAGGATCAGGTGTGATAAAGCTTCTGCGTGTCAGCCCTGGTCCATGGCCGTCTCGTCAGATATTGCCCTCTGGCCAATCACAGGAAACATGGCAGAAAGTCTATGATCCACAAACTTGTCGTCATTCTTGGGACAGTGGTGAAGAAAGTTATGTTGCAAGTTCCTGGGTGGCCATGTCTCTGAAGATCTGTCCTGGATGTCCTCACATATCGCCTTAACCTTGTCTCTGCTCAATCCTGTACAACTGGATCTTCAATTTCCTCATCAGCAGACCACAATCAGCACAAACGGGCAACATCTCCTCCTCTATAACCAACACAGGACCAACTCAAGGCTGTGTGCTCATTCCCCTGCTCTATGACAAGGACTGAACAGCCAGACCATCCAATTGTCGTCTTTAAATTTCACCGACGATACCACTGTTGTTGGACAAATGATGGGTAATGACGAGTCAGACTACAGGAGAGAGATTGATAATCTGAGCGAATGCTGCCAGTGCAGACATGTTGTTGTCAATGTTCGCAGGACCACAGAGCTATTTGTTGACCTGAGGAGAAAGCCGCAGATCCACAAACTTGACTTCATTGATGGGACAATGGTGGAGAAAATTACGTTCCAAGATCCTGCTTCAAGTTCCTGGGCATCATATCTCTGAACATCTGTCCTGGTTCCGACGTGGGTTCCATTTTGTTCTCCACATCACTCCTCGTCCGAACTCCGGAACCCACCGCGGGCCCGTCCTAGGCTGCCCACTGCCGGGTCCTCTCTTGGTCCTCTCCCATTCATTTACCGTTCTTGATGAAGGTAAGTCGCCCGAGCTTCACTGCTGTACAGTAACGTGTTCAACACTCACGCGTTGTAGACAGTTACCTTGGTCTTCATTGTGAGTTTCCTGTTCTTCCATGTCCACTTCCTTAGTCTCCCGAAGGTGGGTGCTGTATGGGAAGGTGGTTTACTGTACGTGAATTAGTTTCCTCATCCAGAGAGTGGCTGTCAGTCACCGTAGATCCTAGGTTGGTGAATTAAAGACATTTACCAGCGTAGTGGAGTTTATGGTGATTTCAGTGGGGAGTGGAATGCCCTGAGCCATGACAACAGTCCTCTTAACGCTGATTGCCGGTTGGTCTTTGGTGCAAACATGAGACAATCTTTCCATCAGCCCCTGAAAAGGACTTCTTTTGGGGAATTGAGTGCAGTGGGCTGGAGTTCCCTTACTAGCACAGTTCTCATCTTCGTCTTGGCTTTCAGCATTGCCACATTGAAGAGCATCCCATCACTTCTGGTTTGAAGATATACGTCTTCCATGCCTGTTGGTAAGGCAAAGGGCAGATCGGATGATGCCGAACAGCATGGGAGTTGGAACATAACCTTGCTTCACTCCACTTCTCATGGGGAAACTGTCCGATGTAGCTTCATCAAATTCCACTGTTGATGCATGTTCTCATGGAAGGAGGTTTAGAAGACGTGGTGGACATCTAAACTTCTCCAGTAACTGATAGAGGCCATGTCTGCTGATGGAATCAAAAGCTTTTGTAAGATCCACAATGAGGTTTGCTGCTCTTGACATTTTTCTTGGAGTTGACGCAGGGAGAAGATCATGTCCATTGTGGATTCAAGTCTTCGGGGGAACTTTCCCTCCGAAGACTTGCAGGAAAATGTCACTGGGGTAGATGATGAGTCAGAGCCAGACGAGTTTGAGAAATTTCTTAAACGCCATGGATTCTCACGTGCAACAGATCGCTGCCAGTTGTACTGGGAAATGTTGACGATGAAATCCCAAATGCAGATGAGAGCGCGGGCGGGGAAGAGGTTGTAGCTCTTTCTAGTAGTGGCTCTTAAAAGGGCCTTTGTTGGACAAAGTGAGAAATTCCGGTGTGGTCCCCACCGATGTCGCTTCATATCCGATGGTTTTACACAAACGGCTCGGGTTCCTGACATCCATTTTCTCTGTTTTTGGGCTTCTGTTGCGTGTTATCCAATCCCTCTTGAAGTTGCACGGGAGAATCCACACCATTTAAGACATTTGTCAAACTAGTCCAGCTCTGACTCATCATCTGCCCCAGTGGCATTTTCTTGTAAGTCTTCGGAGGGAAACTTCCTCGCAAACAGCTGGTGACCACATCAGTCAGCAGATGTTTCAGGCTTTCCCCTTCACGCCGTCTGGAGGATATCCGGGGTTACAAGAAGTCCCACCA
The DNA here is from genome assembly GCA_963514005.1 of Raja brachyura. The sequence continues at coordinate 66,591 of CAUPSL010001401.1, forward strand.
AGTTGTTCCTCAACAGCTTCTCCAGCGCCAGGTGTGGAAGGTCACGTTGAACGTGGAGATAGATTGGGCCTTTGGGATCTTCAAGTCCACGATCATCAAACTTGGCTATTTACTGTCGTTGGAAACCGACCTGGTAAATGGAGACAAGAATGGAGTCTTGAAGGATCCCGATCCAAACTTCATCTGTCCACTCCCTCCACGGATGCAGCTTGACCCACTGAGTTCCTCCAGCAGTTTTCTGCTCCAACTTCGCTGACTGCCGAGCTCTTTAAATGCACCTTCATCATGGTCTTCCACTGAGGGCAGTTTACAGAGGATCAGCTCCACATTCCCAGGGACACCAGATCTTTCTCAGCAACACAACAGGATCAGGTGTGATAAAGCTTCTGCGTGTCAGCCCTGGTCCATGGCCGTCTCGTCAGATATTGCCCTCTGGCCAATCACAGGAAACATGGCAGAAAGTCTATGATCCACAAACTTGTCGTCATTCTTGGGACAGTGGTGAAGAAAGTTATGTTGCAAGTTCCTGGGTGGCCATGTCTCTGAAGATCTGTCCTGGATGTCCTCACATATCGCCTTAACCTTGTCTCTGCTCAATCCTGTACAACTGGATCTTCAATTTCCTCATCAGCAGACCACAATCAGCACAAACGGGCAACATCTCCTCCTCTATAACCAACACAGGACCAACTCAAGGCTGTGTGCTCATTCCCCTGCTCTATGACAAGGACTGAACAGCCAGACCATCCAATTGTCGTCTTTAAATTTCTGCGTGTCAGTCCTGGTCCATGACAGATGGTCGACGACCTCAGACGGGAAAGCCGATGATCCACAAACTTGTCTACATTCATGGGACAGTGGTGGAGAACGTTATGTTGCAAGTTCCTGGTTGTCCATGTCTCTGAAGATCTGTCCTGGGTCCAGCACATCAATGCAATCACACACAAAACTTATGACCACCTCTAAGTTTTCGTAACATCCACAAAGGCGATGAACATGAGGTTTGCTGCTCTTGACATTTTCCTTGTATTTGACGCAGGGAGAAGATCATGTCCATTGTGGATCTAGCTCCATGGAAACCTCATTGTGCCTCAAGTCAGCGAGTCTGTGCAGTCTTTGCAGGATCACTCTGGCAAAGGCCTTTCCTGTAACACTCAGAAGTGAGATGTCCCTGTAGTTGGTGCACTCCCTTGTTCTTGTACAGAGTGATGATGTTGGTGTTACGCATGTCTTACGCAGAAACTGCTCAGTCCATCACAGGTGATGATCTCTTCACCATCAAAGGAATCTGCAGGAGATGCTACCTGCAAAAGGCAGCTAATATCAAAGACCCATAACGCCCTACCAGTGTGAAAAGCCAACAGAAGCAGGGAAACTGACCTCCATGTTTAAAAGCAACTTCTTCCCGGCAATTACAAGCCTCTCGAATGCTGGACAACATGAACTACAACTATGAGATATTATGGACTGCATCATTTGCTGCTCGACAGATGTTTTTTACACTTGCTTTTAATTTATAATTTCCTGGATTTTTATTTAATTAGTTATCAGTGTGTTATTGCACTACGCTCCCATTATTTTGTTCAGAAGCCCAAAAAACATGACGTCCAGGTTCAGGAACTGCTTCTTCCCAGCAACCATCAGGCTCTTGAACACTGCATGACACAAACCACATCTATGAACTGTGAAGCACTAGGCACTGTGTCTTTGGTTGCATTGCAGACATGTTTACAGTAGTATCGTGAGTATAAATTTACTGAAATGTAAATTAATGCATTTTTGTGTTTTTGCAATTATAGGTTTGTTAATCTACAGCAAGAAATACACCCCCACCCACACCCCTCTCCCACACATCCCCTACCCCTCCCCCACGCACACAACCCCCTCCACCACACCCCCTCCCACACACATACCTCCCTCCCGCACCCCCCCACACACAACCCCCTCCCCCTCCCCCACAACCCCCTCCACCACACCACCTTCCCCCAAACACCCCCCCTCCCTAACACACACCCTCCCCCCCCACACCACCCTCCCCCACACACACCCCCTTCCCCACACACACCGCCCCCACCCACACTCCAAACACACACAACCCCCTCCCCCCTCACACACACCTCCCTCCATCACACAAGCCCCTTCCCCCACACCACACCCCCCCCACACACACACACACATCCCTCCCACACACACACACCCTTCCCCACACACACCCCCCTCCCCCACACAAACCCCCTCCCCACACCCCACACCCCCTCCACCCACCCACACCCCTCCCCACACCCACACCCCCTCCCCACACAGACACCCCCTCCCCACACACACCCCCTCCCCCACACACACCCCCTCCCCCACACAAACCCCCTCCCCACACCCCCTCCCCCCCACCCACACCACCTCCCCACACCCACACCCCCTCCCCACACACACACCCCCCTCCCCCACCCACACCTCCTCCCCACACACACCCCCTCCCCACACCCACACCCCCTCCCCCAACCCACACCCCCTCCCCCAACCCACACCCCCTCCCCACACCCACACCCCCTCCCCACACACACCCCCTCCCCCACACACCCCCTCCCCACACCCACACCCCCTCCCCCCACACCCCCTCCCCACACCCCCTCCCCCACCCACACCATCGCTCCCACCCACACCCCCTCCCCACACACACACACCCCCTCCCCCACCCACACCATCTCTCCCACCCACACCCCCTCCCCACACACACCCCCTCCCACACCCACACCCCCTCCCCCCACCCACACCCCCTCCCCACACCCACACCCCCTCCCCACACACACCCCCTCCCCACACACACACCCCCTCCCCCACCCACACCCACTCCCCCCCACACACCCCCTCCCCCACATACCCCCTCCCCCACCCACACCATCTCCCCCACCCACACCCTCCTCCACACACACCCCCTCCCCCACCCACACCCCCTCCCCCCCACACACCCCCTCCCCCACATACCCCCTCCCCCACCCACACCATCTCTCCCACACACACCCTCCTCCACACACACCCCCCTCCCCCACCCACACCCACTCCCCCCCACACACCCCCTCCCCCACACACCCCCTCCCCCACCCACACCATCTCTCCCACACACACCCTCCTCCACACACACCCCCCCTCCCCCACACACACCCCTCCCCCACCCACACCCCCTCCCCCACCCACACCATCTCTCCCACCCACACCCTCCCCCAGCCACACCCTCCTCCACACACAACCCCCCTCCCCCACACACACCCCCTTCCCCACACACACCCCCTCCACCACACACACACCCTCCCCCACACACACCCTCTCCCCCACAGACACCCCCTCCCCCACACACACCCCCTGCCCCACCCACTCCCCCTCCCCCATCCCTCCCCATCTCCTTACATCCTCCTCACAGTTCACACTGCCACCCAGCTTTGTGTCATCTGCAAATTTGCTAATGTTACTTGTAATCCCTTCACCTAAATAATTAATATATAATGTAAATGGCTGTGCTCCCAGCACCGAGCCTTGCAGTACCCTACTAGTCAACGCCTGACATTCTGAAAGGCACCCGTTAATCCCTACTCTTTGTTTCCTGTCTGGCAACCAATTTTCTATCCATGTCAGCACTCCACCCCCAATACCATGTGCCCTAATTTTGCCCACTAATCTCCTATGTGGGACCTTATCGAATGTTTTCTGAAAGTCCAGGTACACTACATCCATTGGCTCTCCCTTGTCCATTTTCCTAGTTACATCCTCAAAATTCCAGAAGATGTGTAAAGCATGATTTCCCCTTTGTAATTCCATGCCGACTCGGATCGATCCTGTTAATGGCCAGTCCCACTTGGGAGACATTTTTGGCGACAGCCTGTAGAGGTTGTCACTTTGTGGTCGGGTTGTGACGTGGTGAGACGCATGTACTGACATGCGGTGTCTACCTGTTGCTCCTGGATTTTGGAATGTTCAAAATCCAGGGGCAACATCTGGGTGTCTCATCGTGTCGTGCGCCCTGTCACACGCTGACGTATGCTGTCCTGTGGGTGACTCCGGTTAGGGTTAGGGACCACAGATGGGCTGTAAAACATTCTTCCTTCAATGCCTCGATTTTAAACCTTCATATATAAAATGAATACAATAAAATCAATTGTGCAAATAAAATGATGTCCGAGTCGTTCAGATTTATTCACAGATGTATTGGTCCGCTTCCAGATCCAATCGCCCAGTTTTCAACTGTACCCAGTTGAAAAGCCCGCCGCCTCTGGGGGTTTTGAGTGACTATTGGAAAAGAGGTCTGCCCTCCAGGACAACTCGTGGCCAACAGTTTAGTTCCCATGAGCAGGCAGAAAATTGGGGGTTCGAGTCCAACCCCTGCGGCCCCTGTATCACATTTAGTTCAGAGATACAGTGTCCCTCAGCCCACCGAGTCCGCACCAATTAGCGATCTCCCGCACACTATCCCACATATACTAGGAACAATTTATACTTATACCAAGCCTGTCAACCTAGAGTTAGGGTTAGGGTGAGGGTTAGAGTTAAGGTTTTGGTTAGAGTTAGTTTAGGATTAGTGTTAGGATTATGGTTAGGGTTATGGCTAGGGTTAGGGCTCGGGTTTGTATAAACTGTCCCTAGTGTGTGTGTGTGATAGTGAGCGGGTATTTGTTGGTCGCAGGCTGGGACCACAAATGGGGGCATCAGGGAAAATGGGAGGGGGGAGTTGGCGAATGGGAGAAGGGAGGGAGAGGTGGAGAAGGTGATGTGAGGAGGTGATGCAATAGGTGCAGGAGTAGGCCATTCGGCCCTCCGAGCCAGCACCGCCATTCAATGTGATCATCCACAATCAGTACCCGTTCCCTGCCTTCTTCCCATATCCCCTTGACTCCTCTATCTTTAAGAGCCCTATCTTGAAAGTATCCAGAGAACCGGCCTCCACTGCCCTCTGAGGCAGAAAATTCCACAGACGCACAAATCTCAGTGTGAAAAAGTGTTTCCCCATCTCCGTTCCAAACGGCTTACCTCTTATTCTTAAACTGTGGCCCCTGATTCAGGACATCCCCAACTTCGGGAACTTGTTTCCAGCCTCTAGCATGTCCAAACCCTCAATAATCTTATATATTTCAATAAGATCCCCTCTCATCTTCCTAAATCTAGTGTATACAAGCCCAGTCGCTCCATTCACACAGCATATGACAGTCCTGGCATCTCACGAATTAACCTTGTGAACCTATGCTGCACTCCCTCAATAGCAAGAATGTCCTTCCTCAAATTTGGAGATCAGAACTGCACACAATACTCCAGGTGTGGTCTCACTAGGGCCTTGTACAACTGCAGAAGGACCCATTTGCTCTGATACACAACGCCTCTTGTTATGAAGGCCAACATGCCATTTGTTTTCTTAACTGCCAGCTGTACGTGCATGCTTACTTTCATTGACTGATGAACAAGGACCCCCCAGATCCCATTGTACTTCCTCTTTTACCAACTTGACACTATTTAGATAATAATCTGCCTTCCTGTTTTTGCTCCCAAAGTGGATAACCTCACATTTATCCACATTAAACTGCATCTGCCAGAATATGCCCACTCACCCAACCTGTCCAAATCACCCTGCATCCTCAGAGCATCCTCCTCACAGTTCATAGAAACATAGAAACATAGAAATTAGGTGCAGGAATAGGCCATTCGGCCCTTCGAGCCTGCACCGCCATTCAATATGATCATGGCTGATCATCCAACTCAGTATCCCGTACCTGCCTTCTCTCCATACCCTCTGATCCCCTTAGCCACAAGGGCCACATCTAACTCCCTCTTAAATATATCCAATGAACTGGCCTCAACTACCCTCTGTGGCAGAGAATTCCAGAGACCCACCACTCTCTGTGTGAAAAAATTTCTTCTCATCTCGGTCCTAAAGGATTTCCCCCTTATCCTTAAGCTGTGACCCCTTGTCCTGGACGTCCCCAACATCGGGAACAATCTTCCTGCATCTAGCCTGTCCAACCCCTTAAGAATCTTGTAAGTTTCTATAAGATCCCCTCTCAATCTCCTAAATTCTAGAGAGTATAAACCGAGTCTATGCAGTCTTTGTTCATAAGACAGTCCTGACATCCCAGGAATCAGTCTGGTGAACCTTCGCTGCACTCCCTCTATGGCAATAATGTCCTTCCTCAGATTTGGAGACCAGAACTGTACGCAATACTCCAGGTGTGGCCTCACCAAGACCCTATACAACTGAAGTAGAACCTCCCTGCTCCTATACTCAAATCCTTTTGCTATGAAAGCTAACATACCATTGGCTTTCTTCACTGCCTGTTGTACCTGCATGCCTACTTTCAATGACTGGTGTACCATGACACCCAGGTCACGCTGCATCTCCCCTTTTCCTAATCGGCCACCATTTAGATAGTAGTCGGTTTTCCTATTTTTGCCACCAAAGTGGATAACCTCACATTTATCCACATTATACTGCATCTGCCAAACATTTGCCCACTCACCCAGCCTATCCAAGTCACCTTGCATTCTCCTAGCATCCTCCTCACAGCTAACACTGCCCCCCAGCTTAGTGTCATCCGCAAACTTGGAGATATTACCTTCAATTCCCTCATCCAGATCATTTATGTATATTGTAAATAGCTGGGGTCCCAGCACTGAGCCTTGCGGTACCCCACTAGTCACTGCCTGCCATTGTGAAAACGACCCGTTAACTCCTACTGTTTGCTTCCTGTTTGCCAGCCAGTTCTCTATCCACATCAATACTGAACCCCCAATGCCATATGCTTTAAGTTTATATACTAATCGCTTACGTGGGACCTTGTCGAAACCCTTCTGGAAGTCCAGATACACCACATCCACTGGTTCTCCCCCATCCACGCTACTAGTTACATCCTCGAAAAATTCCACAAGATTCGTCAGACATGATTTACCTTTCGTAAATCCATGCTGATTTTGTCCACTTTGTTCACACTGCCACCCAGCTTTGTGTAATCTGCAAATTTGTTAATGTTACTTGTAATCCCTTCAACTAAATCATTAATATATATTGTAAATAGCTGTGCCCCCGCACCAAGCCCCACGAGTCACTGCCTGCCATTCTGAAAGGGACCCGTTGATCCCTACTCTTTGTTTCCTATCTGCCAAACATTTTTCTATCCATGTCAGCACTCTACCCCCAATACCATGTGCCTTAATTTTGCCCACTAATCTCCTATGTGGGACATAGAAACATAGAAAATAGGTTCAGGAGGAGGCCATTCGGCCCTTCGAGCCAGCACCGCCATTCATTGCAATCACGGCTGATCTTCCCCTATCAATAACCCGTGCCTGCGTTCTCCCCATATCCCTTGACCATTAGCCCCTAGAGCTCTATCTAACTCTCTCTTAAATCCATCCAGTGACTTGGCCTCCACTGCCCTCAGTGGGAGGGAATTCCATAAATTCACAACTCTGTGTGAAAAGTTTTTTCTCACCTCAGTCATAAATGACCTCCCCTTTATTCTAAGACTGTGGCCCCTGGTTCTGGACTCGCCCAACATTGGGAACATTTTTCCTGCATCTAGCTTGTCCAGTCCTGTTATAATTTTATATATTTCTATAAGATCCCCGCGCATCCTTTTGAACTTCAGTGAATACAAGCCAAGACTTTTCAATTTTTCCCCATATGACAGTACCGCCATCCCAGGGATCAATCTCGTGAACCTACGCTGCACTGCCTCAATCACAAGGATGTCCTTCCTCAAATTAGGAGACCAAAACTGTACACAATACGCCAGATGTGGTCTCACCAGCGCCCTATACGACTGCAGAAGAACCTCTTTACTCCTATACTGAAATCCTCTTGTTATGAAGGCCAACATTCTATTAGCTTTCTTCACTGCTTGCTGTACTTGTAACATAACTTTCAATGACCGGTGTACAAGGACGCCCAGGTATCGCTGCACCTCCCCCTGACCTAACCTAACCCCATTGTGATAATAATCTTCCCCATTGTTTTTGCCGCCAAAGTGGATAACCTCACATTTATCTATATTTTACTGCATCTGCCACGCATCTGCCCACCCACTCAACCTGTCCAGGTCTTTATCGAATGCTTTCTGAAAGTCCAGGTACACTACATCCACTGGCTCTCCCTTGTCAATTTTCCTATTTACATCCTCAAAAAATTCCAGAAGATTAGTAAAGCATGATTTCCCCTTTGTCGACCCTGGATATTGGAATGTTCAAAATCCAGGGTCGACATCTGGGTGCCTCATCCTGTTGACCGCCCTGTCACACGCTGACGTATGCGCTCCTGCGTGTGACGCCAGGTTAAGGTTAGTGTTAGGGACCACAGATGGGCTGTAAAATATTCTTCCTTCAATGGATGGATTTTAAACATTAATATATTAAAATTAATACTGTAAAATATATTGTGCAAATGAAAAAATGTCTGAGTCGTTAACTTTTATTTACAGACTAGACTAAGTGGGACCCTTTGTATCCCAGCCACACATGGGAGGGCTGGTCCCCCAATACAATATTCTACATGGGTGTTGTGGGCCGATGGGAATGGTTTCCAGAGGGCTAGCATTGACATTGTAGGACAAATGGATTCTTGGCCGGGCAGTTCAGGAACTCAAGCCCGCCAGGCTGGCACCTCAGAAACTGCCAGAAATTCTGCCAAAAACATGTGAGAGACTGTGAGAGAGAAGGGGGAGAGGGTGGACAATATATTTTAGCCATTTTCATATTTTTTTTCCGTTGCAAAAGGCACACAGTTGCAAAAGGCACAGTTGCAAAAGGCACAGTTGCAAAAGGCACAGTTGCAAAAGGCACAGTAGCAAAAGGCACAGTTACAAAATGCACAGTTGCAAAAGGCACTGTTTAAAAACACATGAAGGGCACTCTCAGGTCTATATTCTCAGTGTTCTGTAGCTTTCCAACTCAGACTGTCATGATTCTCTTCCTCCCCCATCTTGCAGAGACTGAACCACGCCCACATTTCCAGGTTTTATAGCCCCTCCCCCTCCCACCAGTAGTGGGCTTCATGGCGTGATTGACAGGAGAGAGAAGCTCATCATTTTTTAAACATTAATAAGTCTTTCATTTTTCATGGATGGGAAAAATCCTCTGACAGCTGGAGGGGGACTCTGACTAAGGTGGCCAAAAATCACAGCCGTAAATGGTCGCATTTTCTCTAAAGTCAATATACAGTGCAAACAGGAAGTGGTCAAGTTTAGACTTTTAGTTATATGGATGTATTGGTCTGCTTCCAGACCCAATCACTCAGTTTTCAACTGTACCCAGTTGAAAAGCCCGCTGCCTCTGGGGGTTTGGCGATACCATTGGAAGAGAGATCTGCCCTCTGGGACAACTCATGGTCATCAGTTTAGTTCCCATGAGCAGGTAGAACATTAGGGGTTCGAGTCCACCCCCTGGGGCCCCTGTATCACATTTAGTTCAGAGATACAGTGCCCTTTGGCCCACAGAGACCGCACCGACCAGCGATCCCCCGCACACTGTTCCACACATGCTAGGGTCAATTTATAATTTTACCAAGCCTATCAAAGTAGAGTTAGGGTCATGGCAAGGATTAGGGCTTGGGTTTGTATAAACTGTCCCTCGTGTGTGTGGGGGATAGCTGGCCAGAGGCTGAGGCAACAAATGGGGGGCATCGGGGAAAGTGGGGGGGGGGGGTTGGAGAATGGGAGATGGGAGGGAGAGAAGGAGAAGGGGATGTGAGAGGAGGGGGATGAGTGGCGAAGGGGGAGAAGAGCGGAGTGGGGAGAAGGAAGGAATAGGGGGAAGGGAAGGGGGGAGAGGGGAGGGGAGAAGGGTAGGGGGGTTGTGGAGAAGGAGGGATGGAGCGGGAGGGGGGGGAAGAGGGGGTGAAGGGGAAAGGGGAGTTCAGTCCACACTCACTGAATCCATCCCTGTGAGTAGTTAGAGACGGTGATTGGATTTGGAAATGGACCAATACATCTGTAAATAAAACCGAACGACTCAGACATCTTTTCATTTACACAATTGATTTCATTGTATTAATTTTAATATATTGATGTTTAAAATCCATGCATTGAAGGAAGAGTATTTTACAGCCCATCCATAACACAAACCCTGGCCCTAACCCTAATCCTAATGGAGCGTCACCCGCAGGACAGCATATGTCAGCATGTATGTCATAGAACCTGACGGTTTTACAGGCGTCAGTCACTGATGCTCGCAGTTGCTGCAAAAATCGCAGTGGGACAGGCCCTTTTCAGCTATCCAAATGTGCCGTTATTTCATTTTTTATAATTGACTCCAGCATCTTCCGCACCACCAATGTCAGGCTATCTGGTGTATAATTCCATTTTCTCTCTCCCATCTTTTTTAAAAATTGCGATAACTTTAGCGACCCTCCAATCCACAGGAACTGATCCTGAATCTATAGAACATTGGAAAATTATCACCAATGAGTCCACAATTTCTAGAGCCACTTCCTTACGTGCCCTGGGATGCAGACCATCAGGCCCTGGGGATTTATCAGCCTTCAGTCCCATCAGTTTACCCAACACCATTACCTGCCTAATGTGAATTTCCTTCAGTTCCTCCGTCACCCCAGATTCTCAAGCCACTAGTACATCAGGAAGATTATTTGTGTATTCCTTAGGGAAGGCAGATCCAAAGTACCTGCTCAACTCATCTGCCATTTCCTTGTTCCCAATAATAAATTCATCTTTTTCAGTCTTCAAGGGTCCAACTTTGGTCTTAACAATTTTTTCCTCATCACATACCTAAAGAAGCTTTTAGTATCCTCCTTTATGTTCTTGGCTGGCTTACCTTCGCACCCCTCCCACCCACATCCTCCCGCCCCCGCACCCCTCACCTCCACCCACCGACCCCCCCACCCGGTTTCACAACTCTCTCTGACACCACTCCCATCCCCCACACGCACCCCGCCAACACAACACAAGAACTCTGCATTTACAAACTGAGACTTGAAAAATGGCACCAAACCTGGCCGCTCTGTCTACTATCTCAATCTACTACTGTTATACACTTGTACCATATCCGGGATTCTTATTTAAGATTTGTCATAGTGATTATGTGTGGTGATACATGTATTAAAGTGTACACAGAAATGAATTTCACTTTAGCTCGGTAAATATGACTAATAAAGATCCATTGAACATTTATAAGCACAGTTCTTACCTTGGTCTTGGCTTTCAGCGTTGCTAGAATGAAGAGGTTCCTGTCACTTCTAGTGTGAAGATGTGCTCCTTCTGTGTCAGTCGTGAAGACAAAGGACAGAGGGCAGATAGGAAGATGCCAAACAGCATGGGAGCTGGGACACAACCTTGCTTCAATAGGCAATAGGTGGAGGAGTAGGCCATTCGGCCCTTCGAGCCAGCACCACCATTCAATGTGATGATGGCTGATCATCCATCAGTATCCCGTTCCTGTCTTCTCCCCATATCCTCTTGACTCCGCTATCTGTAAGAGCCCTATCGAGCTCATTCTTGAAAGTTTCCAGAGAACTGGCCTCCACCACCCTCTGAGGCAGTGAATTCCACCGACTCACAACTCTCTCTGTGAGAAAGAGTATCCCCATCTCCATTCTAAATGTCTTACCCCTTATTCTTAAACTGTGACACCTGGTTCGGGACTCCTCCAACATCGGGAATATGTTTCCCGTCCAAACCCTGAAAAAACCCTATTGAAAAATTATGTTTCAATAAGAACCCCTTTCATCTTTCTAAATTCAAGGGTTTACAAGCCCAGCCACTCCATTCTCACAGCATATGACAGTCCCACCATCCCGGAAATTAACTTTGTAAACCTACGCTGCACTCCCTCAATATCAAGAATGTCCTTCCTCACATTTGGAGACCAAAACTGCACACAACACTCCAGGTGTGGGCTCACTAAAGCCTTGTGTAATTGCAGGGCCTCTTTGCTCCGATACACAACTTCCTCTTGTTATGAAGGCCAACATGCCATTCGCTTTCTTCACTGCCTGCTGTACCTGCATGCTTACTTTCATAGACTGATGAACAAGAACCCCAAGATCCCGTTGTACTTCCCCTTATCCCAACTTGTCACGCCACTAGTCACTGCCTGCCATTCTGAAAGGGACCCGTTAATCCCTACTCTTTGTTTCCTTGCAACCAATTGCAACCAATTTTTTTCCATGTCAGCAGTCTACCCCCAATATCATGTGCCCTAATTTTGCCCACTAATCTCCTATGTGGGACCTTATCAAATGCTTTCTGAAAGTCCAGGTACACTACATCCATTGGCTCTCCCTTTAACCATTTTCCTAGTTACATCCTCAAAAAATTCCAGAAGACGTGACGCGGTGAGACGCATGTAGTGACGTGCAGTGTCTCTCTTTCGCCCCTGGATTTTGAAATGTTCAAAATCACCCAAAATGTTCAAATGCAACATCTGGGTGTCTCATCATGTCATCCCCCCTGTCACACGCTGACGTATGCTGTCCTGTGGGTGACCCCGGTTAGGGTTAGGGACCACAGGTGGCCTGTAAAATATTCTTCCTTCAATGCCTCGATTTAAAAATTCATATAAAATTAATACAATAAAATCAATTGTGCAAATAAAAAGATGTCTGAGTCGTTCAGATTTATTCACAGATGTATTGGTCCGCTTCCAGATCCAATCGCCCAGTTTTCAACTGTACCCAGTTGAAAAGCCCGCCGCCTCTGGGGGTTTGGAATGACTATTGGAAAAGAGATCTGCCCTCCAGGACAACTCGTGGCCAACAGTTTAGTTCCCATGAGCAGGCAGAAAATTGGGGGTTCGAGTCCAACCCCTGCGGCCCCTGTATCACATTTAGTTCAGAGATACAGCGTCCCTCAGCCCACCGAGTCCGCACCAACTAGCGATCTCCCGCACACTATCCCACATATGCTAGGGACAATTTATACTTATACCAAGCCTGTCAACCTAGAGTTAGGGTTAGGGTGAGGGTTAGAGTTAAGGTTTTGGTTAGAGTTAGTTTAGGATTAGTGTTAGGATTATGGTTAGGGTTATGGCTAGGGTTAGGGCTCGGGTTTGTATAAACTGTCCCTAGTGTGTGTGTGTGATAGTGAGCGGGTATTTGTTGGTCGCAGGCTGGGACAAGAAATGGGGGCATCAGGGAAAATGGGAGGGGGGAGTTGGCGAATGGGAGAAGGGAGGGAGAGGTGGAGAAGGGGATGTGAGGGGGGGGGAGTGAAGAAGGGGAGAAGAATGTAGCGGGGAGAAGGGAGGAAGAGGGGGGAAGGGAAGAAGGGGGGAGAGGGGAAAGGAGAAGGGTAGGGTGGTAGTGGAGAAGGAGGGATGGACTGGTAGGGGGGAAGAGTGTGGTGGAGGGTAGAGGGGAGTTCAGTCTACACGCACTGAATCTATCCCTGTGAAAAGTTAGACGGTGATTGGATCAAGAAGCGGACCAATACATCTGTAAATAAAACTGAATGACACAGACATCTTTTCATTTGCACATTAGATTTTATTGTATTAATTTTAATATATTAATATTTAAAATCCATGCATTGAAGGAAGAATATTTTACATCCCATCAATGGTCCCTAACCCAAACCCTGGCCCTAACCCTAACCCTGAACCTAACCCTAATTGGGCATCACCCGCAGTACAGTATACGTCAGCGTGTATGTCGTACTACTTGATGGTTTTACGGGCGTCAGTCACTGATGCTCGCAGTCGCCGAAGAAATCTCAAAGTGGGACAGACCCTGTGCTGCTATCCAAATGTGCCACTATTTCATCTTTTATAATTGACTCCAGCATCTTCCCCACCACCGATTTCAGGCTAACTGGTCTATAATTCAGTTTTCTCAAATATCCCGTCTTTCTTAAATGTGGGATAACATTAGCTCCCCTCCAATCCTCAGTCACATCAGTTTACCCAACACCATTTCCTGCCTAATGTGGATTTCCTTCAGTTCCTCAGTCACCCCAGATCCTCTGGCCACTAGTACACTCTGGCCACTTATTCCCCATAATAAATTCACCTTTTTCGGTCTTCAAGGGTCCAACTTTGGTCTTAACTATTTTTTTCCTCTTCACATACCAAAAGAAGCTTTTACTATCCACCTTTATATTTTTGGCTAGCTTACCTTCGTACACCCACATTCTCTCCCACCCATACACCCACGGCCGACACCCCCCTCTCCCTCCTCCCACATCTTCCCTCACTCCGCACTCCCACCCCACTCCCAGACACCCCCTCCCCCCACACACACCCCCTCCCCCACACACACCCCCCTCCCCCACACACACCCCCCTCCCCCACACACACCCACTCACAAAGCCGTCTACCCCCCCAACCCACACCCCCGCCCAAAACCATAGGAAGATGCCGAACAGCATGGGAACTGCGACACAACATTGGTTCAATAGGCAATAGGTGCAGGAGTAGGCCATTCGGCCCTCCGAGCCAGCACCGCCATTCAATGTGATCATCCACAATCAGTACCCGTTCCCTGCCTTCTTCCCATATCCCCTTGACTCCTCTATCTTTAAGAGCCCTATCTTGAAAGTATCCAGAGAACCGGCCTCCACTGCCCTCTGAGGCAGAAAATAGTAAGATTGAACGAGAACTTACCAGTTCGAAGGTTGATCTTTATTTTATGAGGAGTCGAAGTGAGGGATTTCGTGAAGAGCCCGCCGGCGCGCATGCTCGACATACTTCAAAGTAGCGGCGTGGAATCACAGAAACCAACAAAAGAAATGACTTCGCATAGTATGATTGAATTGACTAAGATTACCAGATGAAGGTGATTGAGGGTTGGGCGAGGAGGGCACGAAATCCCTCACTTCGACTCCTCATAAAATAAAGATCAACCTTCGAACTGGTAAGTTCTCGTTCAATCTTACTATTTCATTTCGGAGTCACGTGAGTGACTTCGTGAAGACTTCAAAGCTTCTGTGATTACACGCCCTGGACCACGTCCATGCTGACACACCACTACCAGGGATGGATGGGAGGAACAAACTTGCTCACTAGTTCATACTGCAAAACAAGAGCATATTTATTAACAACAAATCAAAACCCCTCAAGCGGGGACATCTCCACGTTCTTGACCTGCATTCAGCACGGCTTCTGCGAACTGTAGAGGAGCAGCAACAGGCTTGTTATAAAACGCTGGAACACAGCTTCATTCGCCCATCCTGCTGTTGCGAGAATTTGGTCCATGGGCACCTCCATGACCCTCGCCGCTGACGTCGATGCAGCCCTGGTGGAATGAGACTTGAACACATTAATGTCAATACCTGACTTACCCAAGACGACTCGAAGCCACCTGGATATCGTCTGGACTGTCACTCGATGATGAGGTCTCTTATGAGTGACAAGCAGGTATCTCTCCATTCCTCTGATGCGTGCCGTCACTTTGACATAGTGGCGGATATGTGAGGCTAAACATAGCCTAGCATCTGCGGGGTATGCCGGGAACTTCAGCTGCAGCCCTGTGCACCCAGGTCTATGCTGCTTTAGTAGCTCGTCAACGAAAAAGACTACTTCTGTAGGGGTAGATGTCATTCTGTCGACACGCAGTTTGTGTAGTGTCTGTACTCTCTGAGCTGAAGTCAGCGCTAGTAACATCACCAGCTTCATGGTGAGTTGGTCCAGTTGGAGCCCTTCCATGGGAGACCACGTCCTGAGCAGGGTTAATACGTCCCTGACATCCCAGGTTTATAGCGTGGTGTAGGCGGATTCATATTGAATATACCCCGCATGAGTCTGGACACTAGCCTGTTGGATCCTACCCCAATCTTGAGGTAGAATGATAGCGCACTTCTGGCGCTGTTGATGGCACTGTAACTTAAGTGTTCATCATGGTGCAACCCCGCGAGGAATTCCAGGACGTCGGTTATTGTCACGTCATCGTACGTGATGCGAGAGCGGCTGCAGTAGGCTTCCCACTTCTTAATATGCGAGCGGTATCTTCGCCTTGTGGACTCTCGACACGATGCCCCGATGGTATCCATGGTCCGAGCCGAGAGGCCGTATTGGACTAACGGCCTGTTCAGAACCTGCAAGCCAACAAATTTAAATAGCCATGGCAGGGATGTGGCTCCCCTGAGACAGGGTGAGTAACCAATTGTGGGCAACCCTTCAAAGGACCCAAGGTTCGTTGAGCATGTCAAAGACCACCGGATACCAAGGCTGTGTGGGCCAGTCGGGTATAATAAGGATGCCCTTGGCAGCATCTGCCTGAATCTTTTGCAATACCCGACTGATGAGGCAAAACGGAGGGAAGGCATAGAAAAACCAATTCCCCCAGTCCAGCGAGAATGCATCTAGCGCTATTGCCCCAGGATCTGGTTCCCATGAAACGTAGGCTGGTACCTGATGGTTCAACCGTGACGCAAAAAGGTCAATGTCCGGTTTACCAAATTTGGCTGTGACTTTAGAAAAAATCTCAGGATGCAACATCCATTCAATGTTGTCATTAAATTTGCGTGACCTGGTGTCCGCCACAGTATTAAGCTCACCTGGCAAATAGGTAGCTGAAATCCAAATGTCTCTTTGAATACACCAGAGCCAAATTGAGTAAGCCAATTTGTCACACGAAACTGACCTGGTACCACCCATATGGTTTAAATATGCCACAGCTGTGGTGTTGTCTATTTGGAGACGGACGTGTGCTCCAACAAGCTTGGAACAATATGCACGAAGTCCGTGGAATGCTGCCAGCAACTCCAAATAGTTAATCCCTTGAGTCAACAACATCGATGCCTCAAGGGTGTCCCATCTGCCCCCACAACTAGAGCAATTATCAGTAGCTCCCCAGCCATTGGAGCTTGCATCAGTCTGTAAATATACCACCGGATTAGCCTCCCTGACAGGCTTAAATGAGTTGCTAATGTGACACACCCACCATTGCAACTGAGTTATCGCTTCGGACGGCAGCTGCATTGATCGATCGTAATGACCAGCGTTCCGTTTTAACGCAGTAATTTTAGCTCTTTGCAAATTCTGATAATGTAAAGGTCCATATCGTGCTGCCGGAAACAAAGCCACTAGCTTGCCAATTACTGTGGCTGTATGCCGAATCGATGGTATATTGGTGCCAATTAAATCTCTGCACACCTTAGTGACTTCCTCAATTTTGTTAATTGGTATAGTTATCCTCATGCTCATTGAGTTCACCGTGAACCCTAGGTAATTAATTACCTGGGCAGGGCAGAACTTCGATTTCTCTGGATGGACAATGAATCCTAATTGTTGAAATATATTGACAGCAGCTGCAACACCCTGTTCAGCCAATTGCAGGGTGTGGCCCACAATAAAGACATCATCTAAATAGGCCATAACTATATGATGTCGTTGTCTCAAATAAGCCATGATTGGCTTCACCAATTTAGTGAACAATCTAGGGGCTGTAGTGAGCCCATTAGGCAAAGCCTTATACTGCCAAAGTTGCCCCATCCAGATAAATTTCAAAAACCTTCTATCATCTTTCTGGATGGATACTGAATAATATGCATCCCTCAAATCAATGCATGCCATAAAGCAGCCATGAGAAATCAATGATTTGGCTGTTTCAAACGTATCCATTTTAAAATGAGTATATGTTACAAACGTATTCAAACGGGTTAGATCAATAATGACACGACAGCCTCCATCCTTCTTAGGTCTAGTAAATATGTTCGAAACAAATTCAATTGGCTCATGCACCGTTTTCTCAATCACACCCTTCTGTTCCAGACTCAAAATTTCCTTGTAACCTGCTGCCTGTTCTGCAGCAGACAATTTGAACGTACGACCAGGCATGTGCTGGGATGGAGGAATGTCGCCATTAATAAACTCAATTTTATGCCCCCGAATATTCCGCAACACATACTCATCACCAGTAAAATTACCCCATGCATCCAAAAACAACCGTAAACGACCACCAACATGGGAAGTTAAACAGAGAGAAAAAAGAGAACCAGACCCCCTCACCTCCGTGGTTACCGGCGGTCCTTGACACGTGTGGGTGGCCGTGGAGGTGCTGGGTTGGCTTGAGGGCGCGGCGTCTTCGATTTCCACAAAGGTCTCTGCCGACCCTGTCCTAAAAAAGACCCTTGGTGCTGGTTCTGGTGCTGTTGTCGTTGTGGAGCTAGAGGGCGAGTCCTCGTCGAGGCACCGGCCGACCCTCGTGAGCGAATGTATGGAGCTTTTGAGCCTGACGGTGTGGGGGCACTCTGAGAGCGCATGATCCCCACCGTTTTGGCTTGTTCGTCAAGCTCTTTGACTCTCTTCGAGAGGTCCTCACCAAAGACCAGTGAAGAAAGCAAATGGTATGTTAGCATTCATAGCGAAAGGATTTGAGTATAGGAGCAGGGAGGTTCTACTGCAGTTGTACAGGGTTTTGGTGAGGCCACACCTGGAGTACTGCGTACAGTTTTGGTCTCCAAATCTGAGGAAAGACATCCTTGCCATAGAGGGGGTACAGAGAAGATTCACCAGACTGATTCCTGGGATGTCAGGACTTTCATATGAGGAAAGATTGGATAGACTCGGTTTGTACTCGATGGAATTTAGAAGTTGAGGCCAGTTCATTGGCTATATTTAAGAGGGCGTTAGATGTGGCACTTGTGGCTAAAGGGATCAGGGGGTATGGAGAGAAGGCAGGTACGGGATACTGAGTTGGATGATCAGCCATGATCACATTGAATGGCGGTGCAGGCTCGAAGGGCCGAATGGCCTACTCCTGCACCTATTTTCTATGTTTCTATGTTTCTATGTTTCTGACGGGGCGGCGGCGGCGGCGGTGGTTTGCACAATCCTGCAAACTTCGGGTTGAGTGCTGGGCGGATGCTGTTTTTGTGAAACCCGTTGATTTCGTGCTGGGTCGCGCACAATAAGGCCAGAGCATCTTCCTGGTCCAAATTCAGTTCGTCCCCGTCCACCGACCGCGCAAAGGCGGTAATACCGGCCGTGAGGAGTTTCAGGATCCGCTGCAATTTTAGCTCCTGTTGACGGATAGCCGCACTGATGTTGCCCCATATTGGCGTATTGACCACAGGCACGTTGAGGGAGTTGCAGTTTGATGGAGCCTTGTGACGGCTCATAGCCTGGATGAGGACTTCTTCCTGCAGCACCTGATTATTAAGAAAGTCCACTGTGGCTGCCAGCTTTGTATTTAGAGGAAGACCAGCCGTATGTGGGGCCGCGAATTTGGTCGCCACATCCAAGAGTTCCTCCGCTGGCACCTCCAACGGAGTTGGTACGGGATCCACCAGAACCTCCTCCTCCTGCTGCTCCAGGCTGATAGTAGATGTTGGTGAAGACGCCCTGTGCCTGTTGCTGCCCTGCTGTTGTTGACGTTGAAGCAGGAGCTCCAGCAGCCGCTCCATACGGTCAATACGCCCTTCACCCTGAACACTCAGGTGGTCGGAGTCCTCCGGCTCTGAAAAGAAAACCGGGCTCCTGTCATCGGCCCGCACCTCGTCGAGGCCCTGCCGGTGCCGGTAGTTGTCGCTAACAGCCGCCGAGGCGAAACTGCGCGATTCCTGCGCGGGCGTGTTCAACCGCCTCCGTTTAGCGGGAGCTGAAGCCGCTGCCACTAAGGGCACTTGCGGCGAGGTGTCGGCACCAGCCGAAGCATGGCTGCCTGGGGCCCGCGCAGTCTTGCCGGCTGCCCACATCGTGGACGTTGCCGACGCATGGTCTCGCCCACCCATCCATGGGGGGCTCGGCGACCGTGACGAGACCCGACTCGACCGACCCGTCCCGGCGTCGAGAGTCGGGGTGTGCCGGCTGGACCTCACAGCCGCCCCGGGTCTCGCCCTGGAACCTGACCGCTCCTCCGCGATAGGCAATGCCTTAGCCCTAACAGGGTTAGGCTTCTGGGCTCCTGCCCTCCCCCTTCTCGGAGGGCTGAGTGGAACAGACCGTGCAACGGCACGTGCCCTGCTCGAGGTCGCCAGCGAGCCCGCTGACGACCTGATTGCCATGGCAGGGTCCCCCTGCTCTGGCGGCACACCACACTCCTCCTCGTCGAACTCCTCCGAGCTGTGGTGTGCTGGCGGACCTGGACCTGTAATCACAGGGCTTACCCACATCTCCGCCTGAGTCCCGGCCTGCGCTGCAGGTACTGCCGATGGTAAAGGCCCCGGAACTGTTGACCGGCGAACTCGTCCTGATGTCCTCCGGCCCTTCGAACTCCCATCCATGTCCTTGCTGCAAGACATAATCAGACAACAAGGACCACCAACTAAAGGTAGAATACTTACCTCCGTGGCCCCTTATGAAGGGCTGGCGAGGAGCGCGCTCCACCGCCAGCCGTCGCAGCAACGCGTTACGACGATATGTCGAGCATGCGCGCCGGCGGGCTCTTCACGAAGTCACTCACGTGACTCCGAAATGAAATTCCACAGACGCACTAATCTCAGTGTGAAAAAGTGGTTCCCCATCTCCGTTCCAAACGGCTTACCTCTTATTCTTAAACTGTGGCCCCTGGTTCAGGACATCCCCAACTTCGGGAACTTGTTTCCAGCCTCTAGCATGTCCAAACCCTCAATAATCTTTTATATTTCAATAAGATCCCCTCTCATCTTCCTAAATCTATACAAGCCCAGTCGCTCCATTCACTCAGCATATGACAGTCCTGGCATCTCACGAATTAACCTTGTGAACCTATGCTGCACTCCCTCAATAGCAAGAATGTCCTTCCTCAAATTTAGAGACCAGAACTGCACACAATACTCCAGGTGTGGTCTCACTAGGGCCTTGTACAACTGCAGAAGGACCCATTTGCTCTGATACACAACACCTATTGTTATGAAAGCCAACATGCCATTTGTTTTCTTAACTGCCAGCTGTACGTGCATGCTTACTTTCATTGACTGATGAACAAGGACCCCCCAGATCCCATTGTACTTCCTCTTTTACCAACTTGACACTATTTAGATAATAATCTGCCTTCCTGTTTTTGCTCCCAAAGTGGATAACCTCACATTTATCCACATTAAACTGCATCTGCCAGAATATGCCCACTCACCCAACCTGTCCAAATCACCCTGCATCCTCAGAGCATCCTCCTCACAGTTCACACTGCCACCCAGCTTTGTGTAATCTGCAAATTTGTTCATGTTACTTGTAATCCCTTCAACTAAATCATTAATATATATTGTAAATAGCTGTGCCCCCGCACCAAGCCCCACGAGTCACTGCCTGCCATTCTGAAAGGGACCTGTTGATCCCTACTCTTTGTTTCCTGTCTGCCAAACATTTTTCTATCCATGTCAGCACTCTACCCCCAATACCATGTGCCTTAATTTTGCCCACTAATCTCCTATGTGGGACATAGAAACATAGAAAATAGGTTCAGGAGGAGGCCATTTGGCCCTTCGAG
Source organism: Raja brachyura (assembly GCA_963514005.1). The sequence goes on from CAUPSL010001401.1 coordinate 87,913, forward strand.
CCAGCACCGCCATTCATTGCAATCACGGCTGATCTTCCCCTATGAATAACCCGTGCTTGCCTTCTCCCCATATCCCTTGACCACTAGCCCCTAGAGCTCTATCTAACTCTCTCTTAAATCCATCCAGTGACTTGGCCTCCACTGCCCTCATTGGGAGGGAATTCCATAAATTCACAACTCTCTGTGTGAAAAGTTTTTTCTCACCTCAGTCATAAATGACCTCCCCTTTATTCTAAGACTGTGGCTCCTGGTTCTGGACTCGCACAACATTGGGAAAATTGTTCCTGCATCGAGCTTGTCCAGTCCTTTTATAATTTTATATATTTCTATAAGATCCTCCCACATCCTTTTGAACTTCAGTGAATACAAGCCTAGACTTTTCAATTTTTCCCCATATGACAGTACCGCCATCCCAGGCATCAATCTCGTGAACCTACGCTGCACTGCCTCAAACACGAGGATGTCCTTCCTCAAATTAGGAGACCAAAACTGTACACAATACGCCAGATGTGGTCTCACCAGCGCCCTATACGACTGCAGAAGAACCTCTTTACTCCTATACTGAAATCCTCTTGTTATGAAGGCCAACATTCTATTAGCTTTCTTCACTGCTTGCTGTACCTCCCCCTGACCTAACCTAACCCCATTGTGATAATAATCTGCCCCATTGTTTTTGCCGCCAAAGTGGATAACCTCACATTTATCTATATTTTACTGCATCTGCCATGCATCTGCCCACCCACGCAACCTGTCCAGGTCTTTATCGAATGCTTTCTGAAAGTCCAGGTACACTACATCCACTGGCTCTCCCTTGTCAATTTTCCTGTTTACATCCTCAAAAAATTGCAGAACATTAGTAACGCATGATTTCCCCTTTGTCGACCCTGGATATTGGAATGTTCAAAATCCAGGGTCGACATCTGGGTGCCTCATCCTGTTGACCGCCCTGTCACACGCTGACGTATGCGCTCCTGCGTGTGACGCCAGGTTAGGGTTAGTGTTAGGGACCACAGATGGGCTGTAAAATATTCTTCCTTCAATGGATGGATTTTAAACATTAATATATTAAAATTAATACTGTAAAATATATTGTGCAAATGAAAAAATGTCTGAGTCGTTAACTTTTATTTACAGACTAGACTAAGTGGGACCCTTTGTATCCCAGCCACACATGGTAGGGCTGGTCTCCCAATACAATATTCTACATGCGTGTTGTGGGCCGATGGGAATGGTTTCCAGAGGGCTAGCATTGACATTGTAGGACAAATGGATTCTTGGCCGGGCAGTTCAGGAACTCAAGCCCGCCAGGCTGGCACCTCAGAAACTGCCAGAAATTCTGCCAAAAACATGTGAGAGACTGTGAGAGAGAAGGCGGAGAGGGTGGAAAATATATTTTAGACATTTTCATATTTTTTTACACTTGCAAAAGGCACGGTTGCAAAAGGCGTAGTTGCAAAAGGCACAGTTGCAAAAGGCACAGTTGCAAAAGGCACAGTTGCAAAAGGCACAGTTGCAAAAGGCGCAGTTGCAAAAGGCGCAGTTGCAAAAGGCGCAGTTGCAAAAGGCACAGTTGCAAAAGGCACAGTTGCAAAAGGCACAGTTGCAAAAGGCACAGTTGCAAAAGGCACAGTTGCAAAAGGCACAGTTGCAAAAGGCACAGTTGCAAAAGGCACAGTTGCAAAAGGCACAGTTGCAAAAGGCACAGTTGCAAAAGGCACAGTTGCAAAAGGCACAGTTACAAAAGGCACAGTTGCAAAAGGCACAGTTGCAAAAGGCACAGTTGCAAAAGGCACAGTTGCAAACGGCACAGTTACAAACGGCACAGTTGCAAAAGGCACCGTTGCAAAAGGCACGTTTACAAAAGGAACAGTTGCAAAAGGCACAGTTGCAAAAGGCACAGTTGCAAAAGGCACAGTTGCAAAAGGCACAGTTGCAAAAGGCACAGTTACAAAAGGCACAGTTACAAAAGGCACAGTTACAAAAGGCACAGTTGCAAAAGGCACCGTTACAAAAGGCACAGTTGCAAAAGGCACAGTTACAAAAGGCACAGTTACAAAAGGCACAGTTGCAAAAGGCACAGTTGCAAAAGGCACCGTTACAAAAGGCACAGTTGCAAAAGGCACAGTTGCAAAAGGCACAGTTACAAAAGGCACAGTTGCAAAAGGCACAGTTGCAAAAGGCACAGTTACAAAAGGCACAGTTACAAAAGGCACAGTTGCAAAAGGCACCGTTACAAAAGGCACAGTTGCAAAAGCCACACAGTTACAAAAGGCACTGTTTAAAATCACATGAAGGGCACTCACAGGTCTGTATTCTCAGTGTTCTGTATATTTCCAACTCAGACTGTCCTGACTCTCTCCCTCCCCCTTCTTGGAGAGACTGAACCACGCCCATATTTCCAGGTTTTATAGCCCCTCCCCCTCCCACCAGTAGTGGGCTTCATGGCGTGATTGACTGGAGAGAGAAGCTCATCATTTTTAAACATTAATAAGTCTTTCATTTTTCATTGATGGGAAAAATCCTCTGACAGTTGGAGGGGGACTCTGACTAAGGTGGCCAAAAATCACAGCCGTAAATGGTCGCATTTTCTCTAAAGTCAATATACAGTGCAAACAGGAAGTGGTCAAGTTTAGACCTTTAGTTATATGGATGTATTGGTCTGCTTCCAGACCCAATCACTCAGTTTTCAACTGTACTCAGTTGAAATGCCCACTGCCTCTGGGGGTTTGGAGATACCATTGGAAGAGAGATCTGCCCTCTGGGACAACTCATGGTCATCAGTTTAGTTCCCATGAGCAGGCAGAACATTAGGGGTTCGAGTCCATCCCCTGGGGCCCCTGTATCACATTTAGTTCAGAGATACAGTGCCCTTCGGCCCACAGAGACCGCACCGACCAGCGATCCCCTGCACACTATTCCACACACGCTAGGGTCAATTTATACTGTTTCCAAGCCTATCAACCTTGAGTTCGGATTAGTGTTAGGGTTAGTGTTAGGGTTATGGTTAGGATTATGGCTCGGGTTTGTATAAACTGTCCCTCGTGTGTGTGTGGGATAGCTGGTCGCAGGCTGAGTCCACAAATGGGGGGCATCGGGGAAAGTGGGGGGGGGGGGGTTGGAGAATGGAAGATGGGAGGGAGAGGAGGAGAAGGGGATGGGAGAGGAGGGGGATGAGTGGAGAAGGGGGAGAAGAGTGGAGTGGGGAGAAGGAAGGAATAGGTGGAAGGAAAGCGGGGGAGAGGGGAGGGGAGAAGGGTAGGAGGGTTGTGGAGAAGGAGGGATGGAGCGGGAGGGGCGGAAGAGGGGGTGAAGGGGAAAGGGGAGTTCAGTCTACACTCACTGAATCCATCCCTGTGAGTAGTTAGAGACGGTGATTGGATCTGGAAGTGGACCAATACATGTGTAAATAAAACCGAACGACTCAGACATCTTTTCATTTACACAATTGATTTCATTGTAATAATTTTAATATATTGATGTTTAAAATCCATGCATTGCAGGAAGAGTATTTTATAGCCGATCTGTGATCCATAACACAAACCCTGGCCCTAACCCTAATCCTAACGGAGCGTCACCCACAGGACAGCATACGTCAGCATGTATGTCGTAGAACCTGACGGTTTTACAGGCGTCACTCACTGATGCTCGCAGTTGCCGAAAAAATCGCAGTGGGACAGGCCCTTTACAGCTATCCAAATGTGCCGTTATTTCATCTTTTATAATGCACTCCAGCATCTTCCCCACCACCAATGTCAGGCTATCTGGTGTATAATTCCATTTTCTCTCTCCGATCTTTTTTAAAAATTGCGATAACTTTAGCGACCCTCCAATCCACAGGAACTGATCCTGAATCTATAGAACATTGGAAAGTTATCACCAATCAGTCCACAATTTCTAGAGCCACTTCCTTACGTGCCCTGGGATGCAGACCATCATGCCCTGGGGATTTATCAGCCTTCAGTCCCATCAGTTTACCCAACACCATTACCTGCCTAATGTGAATTTCCTTCAGTTCCTCCGTCACCCCAGATCCTCAAGCCACTAGTACATCAGGAAGATTATTTGTGTCTTCCTTAGGGAAGACAGATCCAAATTACCTGCTCAACTCATCTGCCATTTCCTTGTTCACAATAATAAATTCATCCTTTTCAGTCTTCAAGGGTCCAACTTTGGTCTTAACAATTTTTTCCTCATCACATATCTAAAGAAGCTTTTAGTATCCTCCTTTATGTTCTTGGCTGGCTTACCTTCGCACCCCCCCCCCACCCACATCCTCCCTCCCCCGCACCCCTCACCTCCACCCACCGACCCCCCCACCCAGCTTCACAACTCTCACTGACACCACTCCCATCCCCCACACGCACCCCGCCAACACAACACAAGAACTCTGCATTTACAAACTGAGACTTGAAAAATGGCACCAAACCTGGCCGCTCTGCCTACTATCTCAATCTACTACTGTTATGCACTTGTACCATATCCGGGATTCTTATTTAAGATTTGTCATAGTGATTATGTGTGGTGATACATGTATTAAAGTGTACACAGAAATGAATTTCACTTTAGCTCGGTAAATATGACTAATAAAGATCCATTGAACATTTATAAGCACAGTTCTTACCTTGGTCTTGGCTTTCAGCGTTGCTAGAATGAAGAGGTTCCTGTCACTTCTAGTGTGAAGATGTGCTCCTTCTGTGTCAGTCGTGAAGACAAAGGACAGAGGGCAGATAGGAAGATGCCAAACAGCATGGGAGCTGGGACACAACCTTGCTTCAATAGTCAATAGGTGGAGGAGTAGGCCATTCGGCCCTTCGAGCCAGCACCACCATTCAATGTGATGATGGCTGATCATCCATCAGTATCCCGTTCCTGTCTTCTCCCCATATCCTCCTGACTCCGCTATCTGTAAGAGCCCTATCGAGCTCATTCTTGAAAGTTTCCAGTGAACTGGCCTCCACCACCCTCTGAGGCAGTGAATTCCACCGACTCACAACTCTCTGTGTGAGAAAGAGTATCCCCATCTCCGTTCTAAATGTCTTACCCCTTATTCCTAAACTGTGACCCCTGGTTCGGGACTCCTCCAACATCGGGAATATGTTTCCCGTCCAAACCCTGAAAAAACCCTATTGAAAAATTATGTTTCAATAAGAACCCCTTTCATCTTTCTAAATTCTAGAGTTTACAAGCCCAGCCACTCCATTCTCACAGCATATGACAGTCCCACCATCCCGGAAATTAACTTTGTAAACCTACGCTGCACTCCCTCAATATCAAGAATGTCCTGCCTCACATTTGGAGACCAAAACTGCACACAACACTCCAGGTGTGGGCTCACTAAAGCCTTGTGTAATTGCAGGGCCTCTTTGCTCCGATACACAACTTCCTCTTGTTATGAAGGCCAACATGCCATTCGCTTTCTTCACTGCCTGCTGTACCTGCATGCTTACTTTCATAGACTGACGAACAAGAACCCCAAGATCCCAATGTACTTCCCCTTATCCCAACTTGTCACGCCACTAGTCACTGCCTGCCATTCTGAAAGCGACCCGTTGATCCCTACTCTTTGTTTCCTTGCAACCAATTGCAACCAATTTTTTTCCATGTCAGCAGTCTACCCCCAATATCATGTGCCCTAATTTTGCCCACTAATCTCCTATGTGGGACCTTATCAAATGCTTTCTGAAAGTCCAGGTACACTACATCCATTGGCTCTCACTTTGACCATTTTCCTAGTTACATCCTCAAAAAATTCCAGAAGACGTGACGTGGTGAGACGCATGTAGTGACGTGCAGTGTCTCTCTTTCGCCCCTGGATTTTGAAATGTTCAAAATCTGCCAAAATGTTCAAATGCAACATCTGGGTGTCTCATCATGTCATCCCCCCTGTCACACGCTGACGTATGCTGTCCTGTGGGTGACCCCGGTTAGGGTGAGGGACCACAGGTGGCCTGTAAAATATTCTTCCTTCAATGCCTCGATTTAAAAAATTCATATAAAATTAATACAATAAAATCAATTGTGCAAATAAAAAGATGTCTGAGTCGTTCAGATTTATTCACAGATGTATTGGTCCGCTTCCAGATCCAATCGCCCAGTTTTCAACTGTACCCAGTTGCAAAGCCCGCCGCCTCTGGGGGTTTGGAGTGACTATTGGAATAGAGATCTGCCCTCCAGGACAACTCGTGGCCAACAGTTTAGTTCCCATGAGCAGGCAGAAAATTGGGGGTTCGAGTCCAACCCCTGCGGCCCCTGTATCACATTTAGTTAGAGATAGTGTCCCTCAGCCCACCGACTCCGCACCAACTAGCGATCTCCCGCACACTATCCCACATATGCTAGGGACAATTTATACTTATACCAAGCCTGTCAACCTACAGTTAGGGTTAGGGTGAGGGTTAGAGGTAAGGTTTTGGTTAGAGTTAGTTTAGGATTAGTGTTAGGATTATGGTTAGGGTTATGGCTAGGGTTAGGGCTCGGGTTTGTATAAACTGTCCCTAGTGTGTGTGTGTGATACTGAGCGGGTATTTGTTGGTCGCAGGCTGGGACCAGAAATGGGGGCATCAGGGAAAATGGGAGGGGGGAGTTGGCGAATGGGAGAAGGGAGGGAGAGGTGGAGAAGGGGATGTGAGGGGGGGGGAGTGAAGAAGGGGAGAAGAATGTAGTGGGGAGAAGGGAGGAAGAGGGGGGAAGGGAAGAAGGGGGGAGAGGGGAAAGGAGAAGGGTAGGGTGGTAGTGGAGAAGGAGGGATGGACTGGTAGGGGGGAAGAGTGTGGTGGAGGGTAGAGGGGAGTTCAGTCTACACGCACTGAATCCATCCCTGTGAAAAGTTAGACGGTGATTGGATCTAGAAGCGGACCAATACATCTGTAAATAAAACTGAATGACACAGACATCTTGTCATTTGCACATTAGATTTTATTGTATTAATTTTAATATATTAATATTTAAAATCCATGCATTGAAGGAAGAATATTTTACATCCCATCAATGGTCCCTAACCCAAACCCTGGCCCTAACCCTAACCCTGAACCTAACCCTAATTGGGCATCACCCGCAGTACAGTATACGTCAGCGTGTATGTCGTACTACTTGATGGTTTTACGGGCGTCAGTCACTGATGCTCGCAGTCGCCGAAGAAATCTCAAAGTGGGACAGACCCTGTACTGCTATCCAAATGTGCCACTATTTCATCTTTTATAATTGACTCCAGCATCTTCCCCACCACCGATTTCAGGCTAACTGGTCTATAATTCAGTTTTCTCAAATATCCCGTCTTTCTTAAATGTGGGATAACATTAGCTCCCCTCCAATCCTCAGTCACATCAGTTTACCCAACACCATTTCCTGCCTAATGTGGATTTCCTTCAGTTCCTCAGTCACCCCAGATCCTCTGGCCACTAGTACACCCTGGCCACTTATTTCATTTCGGAGTCACGTGAGTGACTTCGTGAAGAGCCCGCCGGCGCGCATGCTCGACATATCGTCGTAACGCGTTGCTGCGACGGCTGGCGGTGGAGCGCGCTCCTCGCCAGCCCTTCATAAGGGGCCACGGAGGTAAGTATTCTACCTTTAGTTGGTGGTCCTTGTTGTCTGATTATGTCTTGCAGCAAGGACATGGATGGGAGTTCGAAGGGCCGGAGGACATCAGGACGAGTTCGCCGGTCAACAGTTCCGGGGCCTTTACCATCGGCAGTACCTGCAGCGCAGGCCGGGACTCAGGCGGAGATGTGGGTAAGCCCTGTGATTACAGGTCCAGGTCCGCCAGCACACCACAGCTCGGAGGAGTTCGACGAGGAGGAGTGTGGTGTGCCGCCAGAGCAGGGGGACCCAGCCATGGCAGTCAGGTCGTCAGCAGGCTCGCTGGCGACCTCGAGCAGGGCACGTGCCGTTGCACGGTCTGTTCCACTCAGCCCTCCGAGAAGGGGGAGGGCAGGAGCCCAGAAGCCTAACCCTGTTAGGGCTAAGGCATTGCCTATCGCGGAGGAGCGGTCAGGTTCCAGGGCGAGACCCGGGGCGGCTGTGAGGTCCAGCCGGCACACCCCGACTCTCGACGCCGGGACGGGTCGGTCGAGTCGGGTCTCGTCACGGTCGCCGAGCCCCCCATGGATGGGTGGGCGAGACCATGCGTCGGCAACGTCCACGATGTGGGCAGCCGGCAAGACTGCGCGGGCCCCAGGCAGCCATGCTTCGGCTGGTGCCGACACCTCGCCGCAAGTGCCCTTAGTGGCAGCGGCTTCAGCTCCCGCTAAACGGAGGCGGTTGAACACGCCCGCGCAGGAATCGCGCAGTTTCGCCTCGGCGGCTGTTAGCGACAACTACCGGCACCGGCAGGGCCTCGACGAGGTGCGGGCCGATGACAGGAGCCCGGTTTTCTTTTCAGAGCCGGAGGACTCCGACCACCTGAGTGTTCAGGGTGAAGGGCGTATTGACCGTATGGAGCGGCTGCTGGAGCTCCTGCTTCAACGTCAACAACAGCAGGGCAGCAACAGGCACAGGGCGTCTTCACCAACATCTACTATCAGCCTGGAGCAGCAGGAGGAGGAGGTTCTGGTGGATCCCGTACCAACTCCGTTGGAGGTGCCAGCGGAGGAACTCTTGGATGTGGCGACCAAATTCGCGGCCACACATACGGCTGGTCTTCCTCTAAATACAAAGCTGGCAGCCACAGTGGACTTTCTTAATAATCAGGTGCTGCAGGAAGAAGTCCTCATCCAGGCTATGAGCCGTCACAAGGCTCCATCAAACTGCAACTCCCTCAACGTGCCTGTGGTCAATACGCCATATGGGGCAACATCAGTGCGGCTATCCGTCAACAGGAGCTAAAATTGCAGCGGATCCTGAAACTCCTCACGGCCGGTATTACCGCCTTTGCGCGGTCGGTGGACGGGGACGAACTGAATTTGGACCAGGAAGATGCTCTGGCCTTATTGTGCGCGACCCAGCACTAAATCAACGGGTTTCGCAAAAACAGCATCCGCCCAGCACTCAACCCGAAGTTTGCAGGATTGTGCAAACCACCGCCGCCGCCGCCGCCCCGTCAGCTCTTTGGTGAGGACCTCTCGAAGAGAGTCAAAGAGCTTGACGAACAAGCCAAAACGGTGGGGATCATGCGCTCTCAGAGTGCCCCCACACCGTCAGGCTCAAAAGCTCCATACATTCGCTCACGAGGGTCGGCCGGTGCCTCGACGAGGACTCGCCCTCTAGCTCCACAACGACAACAGCACCAGAACCAGCACCAAGGGTCTTTTTTAGGACAGGGTCGGCAGAGACCTTTGTGGAAATCGAAGACGCCGCGCCCTCAAGCCAACCCAGCACCTCCACGGCCACCCACACGTGTCAAGGACCGCCGGTAACCACGGAGGTGAGGGGGTCTGGTTCTCTTTTTTCTCTCTGTTTAACTTCCCATGTTGGTGGTCGTTTACGGTTGTTTTTGGATGCATGGGGTAATTTTACTGGTGATGAGTATGTGTTGCGGAATATTCGGGGGCATAAAATTGAGTTTATTAATGGCGACATTCCTCCATCCCAGCACATGCCTGGTCGTACGTTCAAATTGTCTGCTGCAGAACAGGCAGCAGGTTACAAGGAAATTTTGGGTCTGGAACAGAAGGGTGTGATTGAGAAAACGGTGCATGAGCCAATTGAATTTGTTTCGAACATATTTACTAGACCTAAGAAGGATGGAGGCTGTCGTGTCATTATTGATCTAACCCGTTTGAATACGTTTGTAACATATACTCATTTTAAAATGGATACGTTTGAAACAGCCAAATCATTGATTTCTCATGGCTGCTTTATGGCATGCATTGATTTGAGGGATGCATATTATTCAGTATCCATCCAGAAAGATGATAGAAGGTTTTTGAAATTTATCTGGATGGGGCAACTTTGGCAGTATAAGGCTTTGCCTAATGGGCTCACTACAGCCCCTAGATTGTTCACTAAATTGGTGAAGCCAATCATGGCTTATTTGAGACAACGACATCATATAGTTATGGCCTATTTAGATGATGTCTTTATTGTGGGCCACACCCTGCAATTGGCTGAACAGGGTGTTGCAGCTGCTGTCAATATATTTCAACAATTAGGATTCATTGTCCATCCAGAGAAATCGAAGTTCTGCCCTGCCCAGGTAATTAATTACCTAGGGTTCACGGTGAACTCAATGAGCATGAGGATAACTATACCAATTAACAAAATTGAGGAAGTCACTAAGGTGTGCAGAGATTTAATTGGCACCAATATACCATCGATTCGGCATACAGCCACAGTAATTGGCAAGCTAGTGGCTTTGTTTCCGGCAGCACGATATGGACCTTTGCATTATCAGAATTTGCAAAGAGCTAAAATTACTGCGTTAAAACGGAACGCTGGTCATTACGATCGATCAATGCAGCTGCCGTCCGAAGCGATAACTCAGTTGCAATGGTGGGTGTGTCACATTAGCAACTCATTTAAGCCTGTCAGGGAGGCTAATCCGGTGGTATATTTACAGACTGATGCAAGCTCCAATGGCTGGGGAGCTACTGATAATTGCTCTAGTTGTGGGGGCAGATGGGACACCCTTGAGGCATCGATGTTGTTGACTCAAGGGATTAACTATTTGGAGTTGCTGGCAGCATTCCACGGACTTCGTGCATATTGTTCCAAGCTTGTTGGAGCACACGTCCGTCTCCAAATAGACAACACCACAGCTGTGGCATATTTAAACCAAATGGGTGGTACCAGGTCAGTTTCGTGTGACAAATTGGCTAACTCAATTTGGCTCTGGTGTCTTCAAAGAGACATTTGGATTTCAGCTACCTATTTGCCAGGTGAGCTTAATACTGTGGCGGACACCAGGTCACGCAAATTTAATGACAACATTGAATGGATGTTGCATCCTGAGATTTTTTCTAAAGTCACAGCCAAATTTGGTAAACCGGACATTGACCTTTTTGCGTCACGGTTGAACCATCAGGTACCAGCCTACGTTTCATGGGAACCAGATCCTGGGGCAATAGCGCTAGATGCATTCTCGCTGGACTGGGGGAATTGGTTTTTCTATGCCTTCCCTCCGTTTTGCCTCATCAGTCGGGTATTGCGAAAGATTCAGGCAGATGCTGCCAAGGGCATTCTTATTATACCCGACTGGCCCACACAGCCTTGGTATCCGGTGGTCTTTGACATGCTCAACGAACCTTGGGTCCTTTTGAAGGGTTGCCCACAATTGGTTATTCACCCTGTCTCAGGGGAGCCACATCCCTGCCATGGCTATTTAAATTTGTTGGCTTGCAGGTTCTGAACAGGCCGTTAGTCCAATACGGCCTCTCGGCTCGGACCATGGATACCATCGGGGCGTCGTGTCGAGAGTCCACAAGGCGAAGATACCGCTCGCATATTAAGAAGTGGGAAGCCTACTGCAGCCGCTCTCGCATCACGTACGATGACGTGACAATAACCGACGTCCTGGAATTCCTCGCGGGGTTGCACCATGATGAACACTTAAGTTACAGTGCCATCAACAGCGCCAGAAGTGCGCTATCATTCTACCTCAAGATCGGGGTAGGATCCAACAGGCTAGTGTCCAGACTCATGCGGGGTATATTCAATATGAATCCGCCTACACCACGCTATAATATCACCTGGGATGTCAGGGACGTATTAACCCTGCTCAGGACGTGGTCTCCCATGGAAGGGCTCCAACTGGACCAACTCACCATGAAGCTGGTGATGTTAATAGCGCTGACTTCAGCTCAGAGGGTACAGACACTACACAAACTTCGTGTCGACAGAATGACATCTACCCCTACAGAAGTAGTCTTTTTCATTGACGAGCTACTAAAGCAGCATAGACCTGGGTGCACAGGGCTGCAGCTGAAGTTCCCGGCATACCCCGCAGATGCTAGGCTATGTTTAGCCTCACATATCCGCCACTATGTCAAAGTGACGGCACGCATCAGAGGAATGGAGAGATACCTGCTTGTCACTCATAAGAGACCTCATCATCGAGTGACAGTCCAGACGATATCCAGGTGGCTTCGAGTCGTCTTGGGTAAGTCAGGTATCGACATTAATGTGTTCAAGTCTCATTCCACCAGGGCTGCATCAACGTCAGCGGCGAGGGTCATGGAGGTGCCCATGGACCAAATTCTCACCACAGCAGGATGGGCGAATGAAGCTGTGTTCCAGCGTTTTTATAACAAGCCTGTTGCTGCTCCTCTACAGTTCGCAGAAGCCGTGCTGAATGCAGGTCAAGAACGTGGAGATGTCCCCGCTTGAGGGGTTTTGATTTGTTATTAATAAATATGCTCTTGTTTTGCAGTATGAACTAGTGAGCAAGTTTGTTCCTCCCATCCATCCCTGGTAGTGGTGTGTCAGCATGGACGTGGTCCAGGGCGTGTAATCACAGAAGCTTTGAAGTCTTCACGAAGTCACTCACGTGACTCCGAAATGAAATAGTAAGATTGAACGAGAACTTACCAGTTCGAAGGTTGATCTTTATTTTATGAGGAGTCGAAGTGAGGGATTTCGTGCCCTCCTCGCCCAACCCTCAATCACCTTCATCTGGTAATCTTAGTCAATTCAATCATACTATGCGAAGTCATTTCTATTGTTGGTTCTGTGATTCCACGCCGCTACTTTGAAGTATGTCGAGCATGCGCGCCGGCGGGCTCTTCACGAAATCCCTCACTTCGACTCCTCATAAAATAAAGATCAACCTTCGAACTGGTAAGTTCTCGTTCAATCTTACTATTCCCCATAATAAATTCACCTTTTTCGGTCTTCAAGGGTCCAACTTTGGTCTTAACTATTTTTTTCCTCTTCACATACCTAAAGAAGCTTTTACTATCCACCTTTATATTTTTGGCTAGCTTACCTTCCTACACCCACATTCTCTCCCACCCATACACCCACGGCCGACACCCCCCTCTGCCTCCTCCCACATCCTCCCTCGCTCCGCACTCCCACCCCACTCCCAGACACCCCCTCCCCCACACACCCCCCCTCCCCCACACACACCCCCTCCCCCACACACACCCCCTCCCCCACACACACCCCCTCCCCCACACACCCCCCTCCCCCACACACACCCCCCCTCTCCCTCCTCCCACATCCTCCCTCGCTCCGCATTCCCACCCCCCTCCCAGACACCCCCTCCCCCACACACCCCCCTCCCCCACACCCCCCCCCTCCCCCACCCACACCCCCTCCCCCACACCCCCCCCTGCTCCACACACCCCCCTTGCCCCACACACACCCCCTCCCCCACACACCTCCTCCTCCACACACCCCTCTTGCCCCACACAACCCCCCTCCTCCACACCCCCCTCCCCACAAACCCGTCCCCTCTCCCACACACACAACCCCACCACACCCCCTCCCCAACACACACCCTGCCCCACACACCCCCCTCCCCCACACACCCCCCTTGCCCCACACACACCTCGCTCCTCCACACCCCCCTCCCCACACACCCGTCCCCTCTCCCACACACACAACCGCACCACACCCCCTCCCCAACATACACCCTGCCCCACACACCCCCTCCCCCACACACCCCCCCTCCCCCACCTACACCCCCTCCCCCACAACCCTCCCTCCCCCACCTACACCCCCTCCCCCACACACCCCCCCTCCCCGACCTGCACCCCCTCCCCCACACCCCCCCTCCCCGACCTACACCCCCTCCCCCACACACCCCCCCTCACCCACACACCCCCCTCCCCCACCTACACCCCGTCCCCCACACACACCCTCCCCCACCACACCCCCTCCCCCACACACCCCCTCCCCCACACACCCCCTCCTCCACACATTCCTCCCCCAACACACCCCCCCTCCCCCACACACCCCCCTCCCCCACACACCCCCCTCCCCCACAGACCCCCTCCTCCACACACCGCCTCCTCCACACACCCGTCCCCTTTCCCACACACACAACCCCACCACACCCCCTCCCCCACCACACCCCCTCCCCCACCACACCTCCTCCCCCACAGACACCCCTCCCCCACACACCCCCTTGACCCACACACACCCCCTCCCCCACCCACACCCCCTCCCCCACCCAAATCCCCTCCCCCACAGACACCCATCCTCCTCCACCCACTCCCCCTCCCCCACACACCCCCCTGCCCCACTCCCCCACACACCCCCCTGCACCTAAATTATTAATATATAATGTAAATAGCTGTGGTTCCAGCACCGAGCCTTGCAGTACCCCACTAGTCAACGCCTGCCATTCTGAAAGGCACCCGTTAATCCCTACTCTTTGTTTCCTGTCTGGCAACCAATTTTCTATCCATGTCAGCACTCCACCCCCAATATCATGTGCCCTAATTTGGCCCACTAATCTCCTATGTGGGACCTTATCGATTGCTTTCTGAAAGTCCAGGTACACTACATCCATTGGCTCTCCCTTATCCATTTTCCGAGTTACATCCTCAAAAAATTCCAGAAGATTGTATACATTTGTATATAAAATTAATACAATAAAATCAATTGTGCAAATAAAAAGATAGACATCTGAGTTGTTCAGATTTATTCACAGATCTATTGGTCCGCTTCCAGATCCAATCACCCAGTTTTCAACTGTACCCAGTTGAAAAGCCCGCCGCCTCTGGGGGTTTGGAGTGACTATTGGAAAAGAGATCTGCCCTCTGGGACAACTCACGGCCAACAGTTTAGTTCCCATGAGCAGGCAGAAAATTGGGGGTTCGAGTCCAACCCCTGCGGCCCCTGTATCACATTTAGTTCAGAGATACAGTGTCCCTCAGCCCACCGAGTCCGCACCAACTAGCGATCTCCCGCACATTATCCCACATATGCTAGGGACAATTTATACTTATACCAAGCCTGTCAACCTAGTTAGGGTTAGGGTGAGGGTTAGAGTTAAGGTTTTGGTTAGAGTTAGTTTAGGATTAGTGTTAGGATTATGGTTAGGGTTATGGCTAGGGTTAGGGCTCGGGTTTGTATAAACTGTCCCTAGTGTGTGTGTGTGTGATAGTGAGCGGGTATTTGTTGGTCGCAGGCTGGGACCAGAAATGGGGGCATCAGGGAAAATGGGAGGGGGGAGTTGGCGAATGGGAGAAGGGAGGGAGAGGTGGAGAAGGGGATGTGAGGGGGGGGAGTGAAGAAGGGGAGAAGAATGTAGCGGGGAGAAGGGAGGAAGAGGGGGGAAGGGAAGAAGGGGGGAGAGGGGAAAGGAGAAGGGTAGGGTGGTAGTGGAGAAGGAGGGATGGACTGGTAGGGGGGAAGAGTGTGGTGGAGGGTAGAGGGGAGTTCAGTCTACACGCACTGAATCCATCCCTGTGAAAAGTTAGACGGTGATTGGATCCAGAAGCGGACCAATACATCTGTAAATAAAACTGAATGACACAGACATCTTTTCATTTGCACATTAGATTTTATTGTATTAATTTTAATACATTAATATTTAAAATCCATGCATTGAAGGAAGAATATTTTACATCCCATCAATGGTCCCTAACCCAAACCCTGGCCCTAACCCTAACCCTGAACCTAACCCTAATTGGGCATCACCCGCAGTACAGTATACGTCAGCGTGTATGTCGTACTACTTGATGGTTTTACGGGCGTCAGTCACTGATGCTCGCAGTCGCCGAAGAAATCTCAAAGTGGGACAGACCCTGTACTGCTATCCAAATATGCCACTATTTCATCTTTTATAATTGACTCCAGCATCTTCCCCACCACCGATTTCAGGCTAACTGGTCTATAATTCAGTTTTCTCTCTCCCGTCTTTCTTAAATGTGGGATAACATTAGCTCCCCTCCAATCCTCAGTCACATCAGTTTACCCAACACCATTTCCTGCCTAATGTGGATTTCCTTCAGTTCCTCAGTCACCCCAGATCCTCTGGCCACTAGTACACTCTGGCCACTTATTCCCCATAATAAATTCACCTTTTTCGGTCTTCAAGGGTCCAACTTTGGTCTTAACTATTTTTTTCCTCTTCACATACCTAAAGAAGCTTTTACTATCCACCTTTATATTATTGGCTAGCTTACCTTCGTACACCCACATTCTCTCCCACCCATACACCCGCGGCCGACACCCCCCTCTCCCTCCTCCCACATCTTCCCTCACTCCGCACTCCCACCCCACTCCCAGACACCCCCTCCCCCACACACACCCCCTCCCCCCCCCCCACACCCCCCGTCCAGCTAAACAATGTTTCCTGCACCCCCCCCCCCCTCCCCCCCACACACACCCCGCCAACACCATTTTCAGTCTTCAAGGGTACAACTTTGGTCTTAACTATTTTTTTCCTATATAATCATATAACCATATAACAATTACAGCACGGAAACAGGCCATCTCGGCCCTTCAAGTCCGTGCCGAACAGCTTTTTTCCCTTAGTCCCACCTGCCTGCACTCATACCATAACCCTCCATACCCTTCTCATCCATATGCCTATCCAATTTATTTTTAAATGATACCAACGAACCTGCCGCCACCACTTCCACTGGAAGCTCATTCCACACCGCTACCACTCTCTGAGTAAAGAAGTTCCCCCTCATGTTACCCCTAAACCTCTGTCCCTTAATTCTAAAGTCATGTCCTCTTGTTTGAATCTTCCCTATTCTCAAAGGGAAAAGCTTGTCCACATTAACTCTGTCTATCCCTCTCATCATTTTAAAGACCTCTATCAAGTCCCCTCTTAACCTTCTGCGCTCCAGAGAATAAAGACCTAACTTATTCAACCTATCTCTGTAACTTAGCTGTTGAAACCCAGGCAACATTCTAGTAAATCTCCTCTGTACCCTCTCTATTTTGTTGACATCCTTCCTATAATTGGGCGACCAAAATTGTACACCATACTCCAGATTTGGTCTCACCAACGCCTTGTACAATTTTAACATTACATCCCAGCTTCTATACTCAATGCTCTGATTTATAAAGGCTAGCATACCAAAAGCTTTCTTTACCACCCTATCTATATGAGATTCTACCTTCAAGGAACTATGCACGGTTATTCCCAGATCCCTCTGTTCAACTGTGTTCTTCAATTCCCTACCGTTTACCATGTACGTCCTATTTTGATTTGTCCTGCAAGGTGTAGCACCACACATTTATCAGCATTAAACTCCATCTGCCATCTTTCAGCCCATTTTTCCAACTGGCCTAAATCACTCTGTAGACTTTGGAAATCCTCTTCATTATCCACAACACCCCCTATCTTGGTATCATCTGCATACTTACTAATCCAATTTACCACCCCTTCATCCAGATCATTGATGTACATGACAAACAACAAAGGACCCAACACAGATCCCTGAGGCACCCCACTAGTCACCTGCCTCCAACCCGACAAACAGCCATCCACCATTACCCTCTGGCTTCAAATACCTAAAGAAGCTCAGCACCCTCCCACCGCACCCTCCCCTTCTCCCTCCTCCCACTTCCTACATCCCCCCCGTAAACCCTCCCCCTCTATCACACACACCCCCGACCACATCCGACCTCTCCCAGCACCCCCACCCCACACACACCCCGCCAACACAACACAAGATCTCTGCATTAAAAAACTGAGATTTGGAAAATGGCACCAAACCTGGCCTCTCTGTTTACTATCTCAATGTACTACTGTTACACACTTGTACCGTATCCGAGATTCTTATTTAAGATTTGTCATAGTGATTATGTATGGTGATACATGTATTAAAGTATATACAGAAATGAATTTCACTTTAGATCAGTAAATATGAATAATAAAGATCCATTGGACATTTAAAAGGACAGTTCTTACCTTGGTCTTGGCTTTCAGTGTTGCTAGAATGAAGAGGTTCCTGTCACTTCTAGTGTGAAGATACGCTCCTTCTGTGTCAGTCGTGAAGACAAAGTACAGAGGGCAGTTAGGAAGATGACGAACAGCATGGGAGCTGGGACACAACATTGGTTCAATAGGCAATAGGTGCAGGAGTAGGCCATTCGGCCCTCCGAGCCAGCACCGCCATTCAATGTGATCATCCACAATCAGTACCCGTTCCCTGCCTTCTTCCCATATCCCCTTGACTCCTCTATCTTTAAGAGCCCTATCTTGAAAGTATCCAGAGAACCGGCCTCCACTGCCCTCTGAGGCAGAAAATTCCACAGACGCACAAATCTCAGTGTGAAAAAGTGTTTCCCCATCTCCGTTCCAAACGGCTTACCTCTTATTCTTAAACTGTGGCCCCTGATTCAGGACATCCCCAACTTCGGGAACTTGTTTCCAGCCTCTAGCATGTCCAAACCCTCAATAATCTTATATATTTCAATAAGATCCCCTCTCATCTTCCTAAATCTAGTGTATACAAGCCCAGTCGCTCCATTCACTCAGCATACGACAGTCCTGGCATCTCACGAATTAACCTTGTGAACCTATGCTGCACTCCCTCAATAGCAAGAATGTCCTTCCTCAAATTTAGAGACCAGAACTGCACACAATACTCCAGGTGTGGTCTCACTAGGGCCTTGTACAACTGCAGAAGGACCCATTTGCTCTAATACGCAACGCCTATTGTTATGAAGGCCAACATGCCATTTGTTTTCTTAACTGCCAGCTGTACGTGCATGCTTACTTTCATTGACTGATGAACAAGGACCCCCCAGATCCCATTGTACTTCCTCTTTTACCAACTTGACACTATTTAGATAATAATCTGCCTTCCTGTTTTTGCTCCCAAAGTGGATAACCTCACATTTATCCACATTAAACTGCATCTGCCAGAATATGCCCACTCACCCAACCTGTCCAAATCACCCTGCATCCTCAGAGCATCCTCCTCACAGTTCACACTGCCACCCAGCTTTGTGTAATCTGCAAATTTGTTAATGTTACTTGTAATCCCTTCAACTAAATCATTAATATATATTGTAAATAGCTGTGCCCCCGCACCAAGCCCCACGAGTCACTGCCTGCCATTCTGAAAGGGACCCGTTGATCCCTACTCTTTGTTTCCTGTCTGCCAAACATTTTTCTATCCATGTCAGCACTCTACCCCCAATACCATGTGCCTTAATTTTGCCCACTAATCTCCTATGTGGGACATAGAAACATAGAAAATAGGTTCAGGAGGAGGCCATTCGGCCCTTCGAGCCAGCACCGCCATTCATTGCAATCACGGCTGATCTTCCCCTATCAATAACCCGTGCCTGCCTTCTCCCCATATCCCTTGACCACTAGCCCCTAGAGCTCTATCTAACTCTCTCTTAAATCCATCCAGTGACTTGGCCTCCACTGCCCTCATTGGGAGGGAATTCCATAAATTCACAACTCTCTGTGTGAAAAGTTTTTTCTCACCTCAGTCATAAATGACCTCCCCTTTATTCTAAGACTGTGGCCGATCGTTCTGGACTCGCACAACATTGGGAAAATTGTTCCTGCATCGAGCTTGTCCAGTCCTTTTATAATTTTATATATTTCTATAAGATCCCCCCACATCCTTTTGAACTTCAGTGAATACAAGCCTAGACTTTTCAATTTTTCCTCATATGACAGTTCCGCCATCCCAGGGATCAATTTCGTGAACCTACGCTGCACTGCCTCAATCACAAGGATGTCCTTCCTCAAATTAGGAGACCAAAACTGTACACAATACGCCAGATGTGGTCTCACCAGCGCCCTATACAACTGCAGAAGAACCTCTTTACTCCTGTACTGAAATCCTCTTGTTATGAAGGCCAACATTCTATTAGGTTTCTTCACTGCTTGCTATACCTGTAACCCAACTTTCAATGACCGGTGTACAAGGACGCCCAGGTATCGCTGCACCTCCCCGTGACCTAACCTAACCCCATTGTGATAATAATCTGCCCCATTGTTTTTGCCGCCAAAGTGGATAACCTCACATTTATCTATATTTTACTGCATCTGCCACGCATCTGCCCACCCACTCAACCTGTCCAGGTCTTTATCGAATGCTTTCTGAAAGTCCAGGTACACTACATCCACTGGCTCTCCCTTGTCAATTTTCCTATTTACATCCTCAAAAAATTCCAGAAGATTAGTAAAGCATGATTTCCCCTTTGTCGACGCTGGATATTGGAATGTTCAAAATCCAGGGTCGACATCTGGGTGCCTCATCCTGTTGACCGCCCTGTCACACGCTGACGTATGCGCTCCTGCATGTGACGCCAGGTTAGGGTTAGTGTTAGGGATCACAGATGGGCTGTAAAATATTCTTCCTTCAATGGATGGATTTTAAACATTAATATATTAAAATTAATACTGTAAAATATATTGTGCAAATGAAAAAATGTCCGAGTCGTTAACTTTTATTTACAGACTAGACTAAGTGGGACCCTTTGTATCCCAGCCACACATGGTAGGGCTGGTCTCCCAATACAATATTCTACATGGGTGTGGGGCGATGGGAATGGTTTCCAGAGGGCTAGCATTGACATTGTAGGACAAATGGATTCTTGGCTGGGCAGTTCAGGAACTCAAGCCCGCCAGGCTGCACCTCAGAAACTGCCAGAAATTCTGCCAAAAACATGTGAGAGACTGTGAGAGAGAAGGGGGAGAGGGTGGACAATATATTTTAGACATTTTCATATTTTTTTTACAGTTGCAAAAGGCACACAGTTGCAAAAGACACAGTTACAAATGGCACTGTTACAAAAGGCACAGTTACAAAAGGCACAGTTACAAAAGGCACAGTTACAAAAGGCACAGCTACAAAAGGCACAGTTACAAAAGGCAGTTACAAAAGGCGCAGTTGCAAAAGGCACAGTTGCAAAAGGCACAGTTGCAAAAGGCACAGATACAAAAGGCACAGTTACAAAAGGCACAGTTACAAAAGGCACAGATACAAAAGGCACAGTTACAAAAGGCACAGATACAAAAGGCACAGTTACAAAAGGCACAGTTGCAAAAGGCACAGTTGCAAAAGGCACAGATACAAAAGGCACAGTTACAAAAGGCACAGTTGCAAAAGGCACAGTTGCAAAAGGCACAGTTGCAAAAGGCACAGTTGCAAAAGGCACAGTTGCAAAAGGCACAGTTGCAAAAGGCACATTTACAAAAGGCACAGTTGCAAAAGGCACAGTTGCAAAAGGCACAGTTGCAAAAGGCACAGTTGCAAAAGGCACAGTTGCAAAAGGCACGCAATTGCAAAAGGCACAGTTGCAAAAGGCACAGTTACAAAAGGCACAGATACAAAAGGCACAGTTACAAAAGGCACAGTTACAAAAGGCACAGATACAAAAGGCACAGTTACAAAAGGCACAGTTACAAAAGGCACAGATACAAAAGGCACAGTTGCAAAAGGCACAGTTGCAAAAGGCACAGTTGCAAAAGGCACAGATACAAAAGGCACAGTTACAAAAGGCACAGTTGCAAAAGGCACAGTTGCAAAAGGCACAGTTGCAAAAGGCACAGTTGCAAAAGGCACAGTTGCAAAAGGCACAGTTACAAAAGGCACAGTAACAAAAGGCACAGTAACAAAAGGCACACAATTACAAAAGGCACAGTTACAAAAGGCACAGTTACAAAAGGCACAATTACAAAAGGCACAGTTGCAAAATGCACAGTTGCAAAAGGCACAGTTACAAAAGGCACAGTTACAAAACGCACAGTTGCAAAAGGCACAGTTCCAAAGGCACAGTTACAAAAGGCACAGTTACAAAAGGCACAGTTCCAAAGGCACAGTTACAAAAGGCACAGTTGCAAAAGCCACCGTTACAAAAGGCACAGTTGCAAAAGGCACACAGTTACAAAAGGCACTGTTTAAAATCACATGAAGAGCACTCACAGGTCAATATTCTCAGTGTTCTGTAGATTTCCAACTCAGACTGTCGTGATTCTCTCCCTCCCCCATCTTGCAGAGACTGAACCACGCCCACATTTCCAGGTTTTATAGCCCCTCCCCCTCCCACCAATAGTGGGCTTCATGGCGTGATTGACAGGAGAGAGAAGCTCATCGTTTTTTAAACATTAATAAGTCTTTAATTTTTCATGGATGGGAAAAATCCTCTGACAGCTGGAGGGGGACTCTGACTAAGGTGGCCAAAAATCACAGCCGTAAATGGTCGCATTTTCTCTAAAGTCAATATACAGTGCAAACAGGAAGTGGTCAAGTTTAGACTTTTAGTTATATGGATGTATTGGTCTGCTTCCAGACCCAATCACTCCGTTTTCAACTGTACCCAGTTGAAAAGCCCGCTGCCTCTGGGGGTTTGGAGATACCATTGGAAGAGAGATCTACCCTCTGGGACAACTCATGGTCATCAGTTTAGTTCCCATGAGCAGGCAGAACATTAGGAGTTCGAGTCCACCCCCTGGGGCCCCTGTATCACATTTAGTTCAGAGATACAGTGCCC
Source organism: Raja brachyura (assembly GCA_963514005.1). Next base: position 110,221 of record CAUPSL010001401.1, read on the forward strand.
TTCGGCCCACAGAGACCGCACCGACCAGCGATCCCCCGCACACTATTCCACACATGCTAGGGTCAATTTATAATTTTACCAAGCCTATCAACGTAGAGTTAGGGTTATGGCAAGGATTAGGGCTCGGGTTTGTATAAACTGTCCCTCGTGTGTGTGTGGGATAGCTGGTTGGAGGCTGAGGCAACAAATGGGGGGCATCGGGGAAAGTGGGGGGGGGGGGGGTTGGAGAATGGGAGATGGGAGGGAGAGAAGGAGAAGGGGATGTGAGAGGAGAGAGAAGAGCGGAGTGGGGAGAAGAGTGGAGTGGGGAGAAGGAAGGATTAGGAGGAAGGGAAGGGGGGAGAGGGGAGGGGAGAAGGGTAGGGGGGTTGTGGAGAAGGAGGGATGGAGTGGGAGGGGGTAAGAGGGGGTGAAGGGGAAAGGGGAGTTTAATCTACACTCACTGAATCCATCCCTGTGAGTAGTTAGAGACGGTGATTGGATCTGGAAGTGGACCAATACATCTGTAAATAAAACCGAACGCCTCAGACATCTTTTCATTTACACAATTGATTTCATTGTATTAATTTTAATATATTGATGTTTAAAATCCATGCATTGAAGGAAGAGTATTTTACAGCCCATCTGTGATCCATAACACAAACCCTGGCCCTAACCCTAACGGAGCGTCACCCACAGGATAGCATACGTCAGCATGTATGTCGTAGAACCTGACGGTTTTACAGGCGTCAATCACTGATGCTCGCAGTTGCTGAAAAAATCGCAGTGGGACATGCCCTTTACAGCTATCCAAATGTGCCGTTATTTCATCTTTTATAAATGACTCCAGCATCTTCCGCACCACCAATGTCAGGCTATCTGGTGTATAATTCCATTTTCTCTCTCCCATCTTTCTTAAAAATTGCGATAACATTAGCTACCCTCCAATCCACAGGAACTGATCCTGAATCTATAGAACATTGGAAAATTATCACCAATCAGTCCACAATTTCTAGAGCCACTTCCTTACATGCCCTGTGATGCAGACCATCATGCCCTGGGGATTTATCAGCCTTCAGTCCCATCAGTTTACCCAACACCATTACCTGCCTAATGTGAATTTCCTTCAGTTCCTCCGTCACCCCAGATCCTCAAGCCACTAGTACATCAGGAAGATTATTTGTGTCTTCCTTAGGGAAGGCAGATCCAAAGTACCTGCTCAACTCATCTGCCATTTCCTTGTTCCCTATAATAAATTCATCCTTTTCAGTCTTCAAGGGTCCAACTTTGGTCTTAACAATTTTTTCCTCATCACATGGCTGGCTTACCTTCGCACCCCTTCCACCCACATCCTCCCTCCCCCGCACCCCTCACCTCCACCCACCGACCCCCCCACCCGGCTTCACAACTCTCACTGACACCACTCCCATCCCACACACGCACCCCGCCAACACAACACAAGAACTCTGCATTTACAAACTGAGATTTGAAAAATGGCACCAAACCTGGCCCCACTGTCTACTATCTCAATCTACTACTGTTATACACTTGTACCATATCCGGGATTCTTATTTAAGATTTGTCATAGTGATTATGTGTGGTGATACATGTATTAAAGTGTACACAGAAATGAATTTCACTTTAGCTCGGTAAATATGACTAATAAAGAACCATTGAACATTTATAAGCACAGTTCTTACCTTGGTCTTGGCTTTCAGCGTTGCTAGAATGAAGAGGTTCCTGTCACTTCTGGTGTGAAGATGTGCTCCTTCTGTGTCAGTCGTGAAGACAAAGGACAGAGGGCAGATAGGAAGATGCCGAACAGCATGGGAACTGGGACACAACATTGGTTCAATAGTCAATAGGTGGAGGAGTAGGCCATTCGGCCCTTCGAGCCAGCGCCACCATTCAATGTGATGATGGCTGATCATCCATCAGTATCCCGTTCCTGTCTTCTCCCCATATCCTCTTGACTCTGCTATCTGTAAGAGCCCTATCGAGCTCATTCTTGAAAGTTTCCAGTGAACTGGCCTCCACCACCCTCTGAGGCAGTGAATTCCACCAACTCACAACTCTCTGTGTGAAAAAGAGTATCCCAATCTCCATTCTAAATGTCTTACCCCTTATTCTTAAACTGTGACCCCTGGTTCGGGACTCCTCCAACATCGGGAATATGTTTCCCGTCCAAACCCTGAAAAAACCCTATTGAAAAATTATGTTTCAATAAGAACCCCTTTCATCTTTCTAAATTCTAGAGTTTACAAGCCCAGCAACTCCATTCTCACAGCATATGACAGTCCCACCGTCCCGGGAATTAACTTTGTAAACCTACGCTGCACTCCCTCAATATCAAGAATGCCCTTCCTCACATTTGGAGACCGGAACTGCACACAATACTCCAGGTGTGGGCTCACTAAAGCCTTGTGTAATTGCAGGACCTCTTTGCTCCGATACACAACTTTCTCTTGTTATGAAGGCCAACATGCCATTCGCTTTCTTCACTGTCTGCTGTACCTGCATGCTTACTTCCATTGACTGACGAACAAGGACCCCAAGATCCCGTTCTACTTCCCCTTTTCCCAACATGTCACCCCACTAGTCACTGCCTCCCATTCTGAAAGGGACCCGTTAATCCCTACACTTTGTTTCCTGTCTGCCAACCAATTTTCTATCCATGTCAGCACTCTACCCCCAATACTATGTGCCCTCATTTTGCCCATTAATCTCCTATGTGAGACCTTATCAAATGCTTTCGGAAAGTCCAGGTACACTACATCCTTCAAGCCTCCATTCTAGTCTACATTCACCAGATCTGTTAAGGACGACAGCCGATAGCAGAGGTTGATGATCACTGTGGCCTGGAATAATACATGGTTGAAGATCCCAAAGGCCAATCTTGCTCCACGAACAATGTGAACATCCACAACTGGCACTGGAGAAGCTGTTGAGGAACAACTTGGTAGAACTTCATGTGGCCCCAGATCTCCTCCAGATGGTGTTGAGTCAGAGCCAGATGAATTTGAAAAATTTCTTAAACCCCGCGGATTCTCCCCTGGGAAATGTTGACGATGAAATCCCATATACAGATGAGAGCGCGGGCGGGGTGGCTAGTGGCTCTTAAAATGGCCTTTGTTGGACGGAGTGAGAAAGGCCGGTGTGCTCCCCATAGATGTGGCTTCAAATCCAATGGTTTTACACGAACGGCGCTCGAGTTCCTGATATTCATTTTATCTGTTTTAGTTTAGTTTAGTTTAGATTAATCTGGTTTACATTAGTTTAGTTTGGTTTATATTGTCATGTATTCTGAGGTACAATGAAAGGCTTTTGTTGCGTGTTATCCAATCCCTCTTGGGGTTTCACAGGAGAATCCACAATGTTTAAGAAATTTGTCAACATTGTCCGGCTCTGACTCATTATCTGCCCCAGTGGCATTTTTCTGCAAGTCTTTGGAGAGAAAGTTCCTCACATCCAGCTGCCGATCACATCAGTTGGCAGATGTTTCATGTTTTCCCTTCACACCATCTGGAGTAGATCAGGTCGCCAAGAAGTCCCACCAAGTTGTTCCTCAACAGCTTCTCCAGCGCAGGTGTGGAAGGTCACAGAGAACTTGGAGCAAGAATGGCCTTTGGGATCTTCAACCATGTGTCATTCCATCCATGGTGACAATCAACTTCTGGTACCTGCTGTCTCCGAAACTGACCTGTTAAATGGAGACTAGAATGGAGTCTTGAAGGGTCACGATCCAAAACGTCGTCTGTCCATTCCCTCCACAGATGTAGCCTGACCCGCTGAGTTCCTCCAGCTCTTTGTCTTCTTATCGTGGAGATTGAAGCTCACCGATCTCCGACAAGATCTCGATCTGGAAGCACATCTGGGTCGCGGTCTCCCACGCCATCGTCTTCAAGGCCGGTCGCAGAGCGGTCCAGGGGCGCTGGATCTACTCTGAGACAACCTGACCTGCAGATGTTTGTGCGTAGCTGGACTTGCGGGGACTTAGCGCCGGTGAGTGTAACCGCGAACACCATCAATGGAGCAGAATGACACAAGAAAGAGACTCCCCGCCCTCACCCCCTTCATACTCACCCCTCGCTCCTCTGGACAGGGCGGGTGGGAAGGAAGGAGTGACCCTGAGGGATATTTTATTAAATTGGGGAGAGGGGCGATGTCTTTGGCCTTGATCCTTGGTCGTGTCCGGAACGCAGATCCGTGCGGCCGATGAAGCCTCGCTGACCAGTGGGATGACCAGAGCGATGGCTTGTGTCTTGAAGGATCCCTGGCGGGCGGGAGCGCGCCGCTGTCCACTCGCGGTGGGGGCGCGCGTAGAGGTTCTTCTCCGGCCATCGCCCACGGACACTGCGGACGCTGCCTGGACAGCGCCGCCTTTTATAGACACCGCCATGTCCCGCCCCCCTCCTGACCATTGGACCGCGCTCCGGCCACGGCTTTCTGCCATGGGGTGGACAGTCCATCCGATTGGCGGAGACTGCTGTCCGTCAAACCCGCCAAACTTCAGCGCGCCAAGGACAGCTCACGCGAAGCGATTGTCCGCTCGCTCCGGCCACGAGCCCCGCGTGACCCCCCCCCCCCCCCACTGGCGCCAAGCCGGACACTGAGGGAAATGAAGGAGATGAGGGACACTTGAGCAAGATTTTAATGACCATTGGTCACTGAGGGAATGAAGGACACTGAGGGTCACTTGGTCACTGAGGGACTGTCAGACTGAGGGACATTTGAATGGATGAGGGACATTGAGGGACATTGAGTGGATGAGGGACATTGAGGGACATCAGATACAAAGGGAATGAGGACACTGAGGGAATGAGGCACGCTGAGGCGATGTGGGGCAGCGAGGAACTGCGGGACAGATGATGCTGAAGGATTTAGGGACATAGAGGGGATGAGGGACATTGAGGGGAAGAGGGGCCAACTCCCGAGGATGAACCCCCACCCCCCGCACAAGGGAAGGTCCACTCTCCCAAGGGGCAACATGAGTTCAGGGAAAAATGGAGATATTGGTACTACTGCGTATAACACTAGCAATATTGGTTTATCCCCAAAGAACCGCAGGTGCTGGTTTACAAAACAAGACACAAAGTGCTGGAGGAACACAACCGGTCAAAAAAAGTGCAGAGTGAGAAGGACTTGTTGCTCCGAAAGGTGCAGATTTCTGTACCTTTCGCCTCACAGCAGCAGGGAGAATCATAGAATCATAGACAATAGGTGCAGGAGTAGGCCATTCGGCCCTTCGAGCCTGCACCGCCATTCAATATGATCATGGCTGATCATCCAACTCAGTATCCTGTACCTGCCTTCCCTCCATACCCCCTGATCCCTTTAGCCACAAGGGCCACATCTAACTCCCTCTTTAATATAGCCAATGAACTGACCTCAACTACCCTCTGTGGCAGAGATTTCCACAGACTCGCCACTCTCTGTGTGAAAAATGATCTTCTCATCTCGGTCCTAAAAGACTTCCCCCTTATCCTTAAACTGTGACCCTTTGTTCTGGAGTTCCCCAACATCAGGAACAATCTTTCTGCATCTAGCCTGTCCAACCCCTTAAGAATTTTGTAAATCTCAATAAGATCTCCCCTCAATCTCCTAAATTCCAGCGAGTACAAGCCGAGTCTATCCAGTCTTTCTTCATATGGAAGTCCTGCCATCCCAGGAATCAGTCTGGTGAACCTTCTCTGTACTCCCTCTATGGCAAGAATGTCTTTCCTCAGTTTAGGAGACCAAAACTGAATGCAATACTCCAGGTGTGGCCTCACCAAGACCCTGCACAACTGCAGTAGAACCTCCCTGCTCCTATACTCAAATCCTTTTGCTATGAATGCCAACATACCATTCGCTTTCCTGCTGCACAGCCTGCTGAACCTGCATGCCTACTTTCAATGACTGGTGTACCATGACACCCAGGTCTTGTTGCATCTCCCCTTTTCCTAATCGGCCACCATTCAGATAATAGTCTACCCTCCTGTTTTTGCCGCCAAAGTGGATAACCTCACATTTATCCACATTATACTGCATCTGCCATGCATTTGCCCACTCACCCAACCTATCCAAGTCACCTTGCAACCTCCTAGCATCCCCCTCACAGCTAACACTACCCCCCAGCTTCGTGTCATCCGCAAACTTGGAGATGTTGCATTCAATTCCCTCATCCAGATCATTAATATATATTGTAAATAGCTGGGGTCCTAGCACTGAGCCTTGCGCGCTTCAAACAAGAGGGCATGACATGAGAATTAAGGGACAGAAGTTTAAGGGTAACATGAGGGGGAACTTCTTTACTCAGAGAGTGGTGGCTGTGTGGAATGATCTTCCAGCAGAAGTGGTGGAGGCAGGTTCGATTTTAACATTTAAAAGTAAAGTGGATAGTTATATGGACGGGAAGGGAATGGAGGGGTATGGTCTGAGTGCAGGTAGATGGGACTAGGGGAAAATAAATGGTCGGCACAGACTGGAAGGGCCGAGAAGGCCTGTTTCCGTGCTGTAATTGTTATATGGTTATATGGTTACCCCACTAGTCACTGCCTGCCATTCTGAAAATGACCCGTTTACTCCTACTCTTTGAGAAGAAGGAATGACCAAGTCCGTTTGTTAAATTTGTTGTGAAGGCCATTTGTTATGAATGCCTTCCATCACAGTGAGGAGGGCCTGGTAGACTCATTTTGGTGGATGTTAAATCTGTGTTTATTGTGTATTTTGTTATTTTATTCTATGTTATGACTGCAAGGCACAAACTTTTGTTCAGATTGAAAAGTCTGAATGACAATAAAGTATACTTGATAGTCGAACATGCCATTTGCTTTCTTCACTGCCTGCTGTACCTACATTTTTCTATTGAATTTACAGCTGGAGATGTTAAATTGGGGTTGTTCAATTGTTTATGATGCTTGGAGATAATTAAGTGGTTAAATCATAAGGCCACAGCTCCATTATTCTGTTTAAGAAGGAACTGCAGATGCTGGAAAATCAAAAGTAGACAAAATTGCCGGAGAAACTCAGCGGGTGACGGAGTATCTATGGAGCAAAGGAAATAGGCAACGTTTCAGGTCGACCATTGACCAAACCTCAGACGTTTAATCTGTACACATCTATCTTACTGTGGCAGCTGAGGAAGCAAAATCTGCCACAGGCAATGATGGTCCAATTCAACACGGCCATCGTAGAGTCTGTCCTCACCTTCTCCATCATGGTCTGGTTTGGCTCAGCCACCAAGCACGACATCCGGAGGCTGCAGCGAATCGACCGATCAGCTGAGAAGGTTATTGGCTGCAACCTTCCCTCCAATGACGAACTGTACACTGCAAGGGCCAGGAAGCGAGCGGGTCAGATCATCTCTGACCCCTCTCACCCTGACCACAAACTCTTTGAGTCACTTCCCTCTGGAAGGCGACTCTGGACTGTCAAAGCTGCCACAGCCAGACATAAAAACAGTTTTTTTCCATGAGTAGTAGTTCTACTCGATAATCAAAAATCTGTAGCCTCCCGTGGATCTTGGTTCTTGGTTACTTGGTCCTCCAAAATATTCCAACTGGAATTTAAACTGGAGGTGGTGAAGGAAGGCATTAAGCCAGAGAGGGTTATTGGGAAGAAATCTGGTATTTTTTTTAAATGCACATGTTTAATCAATAATGTTTTATTATTGTTTAATGTTTTATGCGTCATTCCTTTATTTTATTTTTTTTGTTAATATTTTTTATTAGAAGTAAATACATATTGATACATATTAAGAATTTAAAATGTAAGAGAAAAAGAAAAACAAAAGAATTTAATATTCATCACATACATTCTTAATATTTATAAAATTTACAGTCATTCTTGTTTATACTTCTACATATTTTTTTAATTACTTTTAATAAAGGGGAAAATTAATAGAAAGAAATAATAAAAGAAATTAAAATAATAATAAAAATAGAAAATCAATAATATGAGTGGAGTTTTAAACATTCTGTTCTACATTGGAGATATATCAGTTATCTATTATATATAATTCTTCATCCATTCCCCGTCCAGGTTTCAGTCAGGCCCTCGAACCGAGCCAATTTGTCCCTTTAGATAATCAATAAATGGAGACCATGTTCCTCTAAACTGATCTAGCCTGTCCGAGAGGACAAGTCTTAATCTTTCCAAATGAAGTGTCTCCGACATTTCTGTAATCCACATTTTAATAGTGGGGTTGGTAGGACCTTTCCAAAATCTTAGTATTAATTTTTTACCAATTATTAAACTATAATCGATAAAAATTTGTTGTTTTGTTGTTAGTGATTGATCAGTTTCTAATATACCTAATATAATTAATTTAGAATCTGGATACAGATTTGTATTAACTACCTTCGAAATTATCTTAAAAATTTCTGACCAAAAATTAGTAATTTTAATACATTTGGTAAATGAGTGCGTTAGGTTGGCTTCTAGGTGTTGACATTTGTCACATATAGCAGAAACATTTGGAAAAATTCTATTTAGTTTGGACTTTGAGAGATGTAATCTATGTAAAATTTTAAATTGTATCAGAGAGTGTCTGGCATTTAATGAGCATTAGTGTATATGTTGTAAACTTTCCTCCCATACTTCTAAACTGATTGATTGTCCTAATTCACTTTCCCATGCTTGCCTATATATTTCCGACGGTGGTGCATCATTTTCCAATAAAATATTATAAATATATGATATTAATTTTTCTGTGTTCGGATGTTTATTTAAACATTCATCTAGAATGTCTGTCTTTCTATTTCTAAGTTCTTGTGTATTTGATTTAACATAATCTCTAATTTGTAAATATCTAAAATTTTCTTTTGAGTGTCGTCCATATTTTTGTTGTAATTCTTGAAAGGAAAGAAAAAGGTTTTCCCTACAGAGATCCCGTATCTTATTCATTCCATAATTTTTCCATTGTGAAAAACCTTTATCTATCCTAGAGGGTTTAAAAGTAATATTGTTTGCAATATGAAGATCCAGTGGTATACATTCCAATTTTAAAGATTTTTTTAATTGTTTCCAAATACATATCCCATTTTCTATTATTGGGTTTCCTCTATAAGTTTTTTTATGTAATTTGGTATTAGCAAATATAATCGAGCTAATTTCAAAAGGTAGGCAGTCTTCCTTTTCCAATTTTAACCAATTTGGTTGTATATCTAATTCTTCCAACCAAAAATTCATATTTTTAATATAAACTGCCCAATAGTAGAACATAAAATTAGGCAACGCTAAACCTCCACTTATTTTTGCTTTACATAGATGTTTCTTATTTATTCTATGGCTCTTATAATCCCAAATAAAATTTGTAATTATAGAGTCCACCTTCTTAAAAAAATTTTTGGGAAGATATATCGGGATAATTTGAAATAAATATAATAATTGCAGGAGAAAGATAATTTTTATCGCATTTATTTTACCTAACATTGAGATAGGTAATGTTTTCCAATATAGGATATTCTTAAGTAATTTATTCAATAAAGGTGGGAAATTAGATTTCAATAAAGAATCATGTCTTTTTGTTACATAAATTCCAAGATATTTATTTTTTTCATTTGCTATCGTAAAAGGGAATCGTTGTAATATGTGTGAGTTATTTCCCATTATTGACATAAATTCACTTTTATTCCAATTAATTCTATATCCTGATAGCAGACCAAATTGAGTTATTAAATCTAGCAGGGTAGGTATACTAATTTCAGGCTTTGTAATATAGAGTAATACATCATCTGCGCATAAAGAAATTTTATTTTCCATTTCTTTGGTTTCATACCCGTATATTTCAGGGTGTAGTCTCACACGCTGTGCTAATGGTTCTATTGCTAACGCAAAGAGTAGTGGTGATAGCGGACAACCTTGTCTACAGCCTCTGAATAAATTAAATTTAGTTGATAACATTTGATTTTTTTGTATTCTAGCTGTCTGATTGGTATATAATAATTTGACCCACGTCATAAACTTTTCTCCTAGCTGGAAGGATTCCAAAACCGAGAATAAATAAGACCATTCAACCTGATCGAAAGCTTTCTCTGCATCTAATGAGATAATTGCTAGGTCTTTACTAGTATTTCTTTTTGAGTATATAATATTGAATAATCGTCTCAGGTTATATGAAGAGTATCGTTTTGGTATAAATCCAGTCTGGTCTGGGTGTATTATCTTGTTGATCACCATATTTAATCTTCGTGCTAATATTTTAGTTAATATATTTTGATCAGTGTTTAAAAGAGCTATAGCTCTATACGATCCTGGGTCCTCCAAATCTTTATCTAATTTAGGTATTAGTGTGATAATAGATTCATTTAATGTTCCAGGCAATTTCTGTTGTGTATAAATGTGTTCATAAAGTGTCTTTAACCGTGGTATCATTAAATCATCAAATGTTTTATAAAATTCCGAACCAATTCCATCCGGTCCTGGTGCTTTACCATTTTTTAATGACCTAATAGATTCTTCGATTTCTTTAATTGTTATTTCAGCGTTTAGTGATTCTCTGTCTTCTAAATCTAGTTCCTTTAAATTAAAATTTTTTAGAAATGTTTCTATTCCTATATGATTTTCTATCGTTTTGACTGAATATAAATTTTTATAATATTGCAGAAATCTCTCGTTAATGTCTTTGGTTTGTGTTAATAATTCCCCTGTATCTGATTTAACCCTATGGATTATTTTTTCTCCCTCCAATTTTCTTAATTGACGAGCCAATAGTTTTTGTGGTTTATCTCCAAATTGAAATTGTATTTGTTTTGTATATTGATAAAGTTTTACAATTTGGTCTGATTGTATTTTATTTAATTTATATTTCAATGCAGAGATTTTATTATGTTTAATCATGGTTGGATTAGCAGCGTTTTCTATATCTAGTTGCTTAATCTCTTTTTCCAATTCCTGCTGTATCCTCCGATTCTCTTTGTTATAGAATGCTTGAGAAGATATCATAATTCCACGTGTATATGCTTTAAAAGTTTCCCATAGTAGTAACGGGGATATGTCTGGTTTGTCATTTGTTTCAAAGAAGATCTCAATCTGTTTTGTAATGTATTCTTGAGTTGTTTTGTCCTTCAAAATTTGTGGGTTGAGTCTCCATTGTCCCTGCTTCCCCATTTTTCCAGTTATTTTAATCATAAAAGATAATGGTGCATGATCTGAAATTATAATATTGTGGTATTTTGAATTATAAGTGAATGGAATAAGTTTTGAGTCTACTAAAAAGTAGTCTATTCTTGAGTATGTTTTATGTACTGATGAGTAAAATGAGTATTCTCGTCCTGTTGGGTTTTCCATTCTCCAAACATCCATAATATTGCTCGAATCTATATATGCATTTATTAGATCGCTAGAATGCGATTTAGTTTTCCGTTGTCTTGATGATCTGTCTAAGTAAGGATCTAATGTACAATTTAGATCTCCTCCAATTATTAAATTGTATTGTAGTAGTTCTGGGATAGTATTTAGTATTTTCCTAAAAAAAGATGGACTGTCAAAATTTGGGCCGTAAATGTTAACAAAAATCATTTTTTTTGTATATAATTCTCCTGTTATGATAATATATCTGCCCTCCTTATCTGTTATAGTTGAAGTATGTTTAAATGAGGTACCTTTACGGATTAATATTGCTACGCCTCTTGATTTGTGTGTAAAAGAAGAATGATACACTTTGTCAATCCATTTGGCTTTTAATCTATGCTCTGCGTCTTTTTTTAAATGTGTTTCTTGGATGAATGCCACATCTGTTTTAAGTGCTTTTAGGTGTGCTAATACTTTACCTCTCTTAATTGGTTCATTAATACCTTTTACGTTCCAGCTGCAAAACGTTATTCCTCCATTCCCCATATTCGTTTTTAAGTCTTGCATCATTTGGCTAAGGGGGTCTGTAATAGAGCAAGTGGTTCAGCTCGACATACCCGACCTTACACCCGAACTTCAAATAGATGAATTTCAAGACCCTTAAGTGACGCTCACGCATATATCTCCTTTGGTTTGATTTACAACTCCAGTCAAATGTAAAATAATAATAATAGAAAGTGATATTAAAAAAAGGATAGATTAAGAGGTTAAAAGAGTGCTCAAAGAAAGAAAAAACTACATCTAAGATTGGTGCAGTGAGTGTTAGCCATTCTAACATGGCTAATAATCTAAGGACTTCCGTAGACGTTGTTTGTATCTTTCCAGCTCCTTAATATTATTAATTCATAAAAATATTTAACCGGGAGTAATAAAATCTGATGTATACGGTGTCTATCATTCAAGTATATAATAATATCTGTACTTGAAACAAATTAAACATATATCATAAAGTGTAATAAAAAGAAGGGAGGAAAAATAAAAAAGTTTAAAAAAAAAAATAAAATAAAAAAAAAAGAAAAAAAAGGGGGGAGAAAAATAAAAAATTACCATGGGATGTAAATAAAGTCAAGCTTTATATTCTATATGATTATACTTAATAATTATCTAAGTCTATTTAAATCAGCCATAAGTAAATATTAATCCCTGATTGAAGATTATCAACTTTAATAGTAAGATTAAACGAGAACTTACCAGTTTGAAGTTTGATCTTTATTTTATGAGGTGTTACGATGAGGGATTACGTGAAGACCCCGCCAGCACGCATGCGTGACATTCTTCAAAGCAGTGGTGTGAAATCACAGAACAAACAGTCACAATGACTGACATAGTAAGAGAAAAAGAGAACTTTCATACCAGGTGATCTTTATAATAGAGGGTCGGGAGCGGAGGGCACGTAATCCCTCATCGTAACACCTCATAAAATAAAGATCAAACTTCAAACTGGTAAGTTCTCGTTTAATCTTACTATTTTACTTCGGAGTCACGTGAGTGACTACGTGAAGATTTCAAAGCTCTGTGATTTCATGCCCTGGAAGCTCCATGCTCACACACCGCTAAAGCTGGGATAAGAGGATGGACGTGATTCAGACAAGACACTGGCTGAAAAACAAAACAGGTATTTATTCATACCAAACACAATATTGTGTCCCATAAGGGTTATTTATCTGGCAGCACTTAAAATCCTCCCTGCATAATTGCCAGGGGAGGTCACGGGTTTGTTGTAAAAGCGGTGGAAGGTTCTCTCATTGTTCCAACCCGCTGTGGCCAGGATGTGATCCAGTGGTACCTCCATCCTTCTAGCCGCCGAGGTGGATGCTGCCCTGGTGGAGTGAGATTTATACACATTAGTATCCACCCCCGCCGCATCCAGAACCACCCTTAACCATCTGGAAATGGTTTGCACCGTGACCCTGTGATGAGGCTTCTTGTGACTGACAAGCAAAGCTGTTTCCGTGCCTCTTAGATCTTTAGTGACTGAAATGTATCGCAGAATCAATGTAACGATACAAAGACGGGTGTCCGCTGGGTAAGCCAGGAACTCCAACGTATGTCCAGACACTCCGGGTCGATCTTGCTTCAATAGTCCCTGCACCTGGAATGTGATCTTCCCACTGGTAATTGCCATGGCATCCAGACTGAGTTTGTGCAGGGACTGGACCCGTTGCGCCGTGATCAGTGCCATAATCATGACCATTTTGTAGGTTAATTTGGCCAAAGGGAGTCCCGTGTTCGGTGTCCATCCTCTCAGCATCGTCAATACCATGCTGATAGAAACATAGAAACATAGAAAATAGGTGCAGGAGTAGGCCATTCAGCCCTTCGAGCCTGCACCGCCATTCAATGTGATCATGGCTGATCATCCAACTCAGTATCCCGTACCTGCCTTCTCTCCATACCCCCTGATCCCTTTAGCCACAAGTGCCACATCTAACGCCCTCTTAAATATAGCCAATGAACTGGCCTCAACTACCTTCTGTGGCAGAGAATTCCAGAGACTCACCACTCTCTGTGTAAAGAATGTTTTCCTCATTTCGGTCCTAAAGGAATTCCCCCTTATCCTTAGACTGTGACCCCTTGTTCTGGACTCCCCCAACATCGGGAACAATCTTCCAGCATCTAGCTTGTCCAACCCCTTAAGAATTTTGTAGGTTTCTATAAGATCCCCCCTCAATCTTCTAAATTCCATCGAGTACAAACCGAGTCTATCCAATCTTTCCTCATATGAAAGTCCTGACATCCCTGATGTCCCAGGTATGGCTATATCTGGGCCTGGGGGGATTGGAATTAAATATTCCCCTCATAAATTTGGATACTAGGGGATGTGACCCAATTCCCAATTGGTCACTCCCCTTGCCCAAGTAAGACGATAGGGCACTCCTGGCACAGTTAATGGCGCTGTAGCTTAGACCCTCATCGTAATGAAGGGTAGCCAGAAACTCCAGCACTTCCGTGATGGTGGCGGTTTCGTATGTTGTTTTGATAGTCACGCAGAATCCTTCCCATTTCCTGATGTAGGTCAGGTACTGCTTCCTTGTGGACTCTCTGCAGGCTGCCGTGATGGTATCAATGGTCCTGTTGGAGAGTCCGAATCCATGAAGTGGCCGTTTTAAAATCTGCAAATCAATAATCCCATGCGGTCATGACATGGATGACATTCTCCTGTAACAGGATGAACAAGCAGGCTAGGTCTTTTATTCACCCTGATACAGGGTTCTGTGGCCATCTTCTGTACCAGAGGGAACCATGGTTGAGTAGGCCAGTCGGGCACTACCAAGATACCCGATGCGGAGTCTTGCTTGATTTTCTGCAAGACCCGACTGATGAGGCAGAAAGGGGGGAAAGCGTAGCAAAATAAATCCCCCCAGTGTAGCGAGAAAGCATCCATCGCTACTGCCCCCGGGTCTGGTTCCCAAGCAACATACGTTGGTAGTTGGTGATTTAGCCTGGACGCGAAAAGGTCGATATCTGGTGTCCCATAACGTTCTACAATATCTGCGAACACATTCCGATCCAACATCCATTCTATGTTGTCGTTGAATTTCCGTGACCTGGTGTCTGCCACTGTGTTTAGTTTACCTGGAAGGTAAGTTGCGGAGATCCAAATTTCTCTTTGCAGACACCAGTGTCAGATATTGTTGGCCAATTCATCACACGATATCGACTTTACACCGCCCATGTGGTTAATATAGGCTACCACCGTGGTGTTGTCAATCTGTATTCTGACATGAACTTTGTGCATGTTAGTGCAGTATGCCTTAAGGCCGTGAAATGCTGCCAGCATTTCTGAATAGTTAATCCCTAAGTTTTTAAATAGGGTTAACTCTGGTGCACTCCATCTACCTCCACAGCTAGAGGTAGTGTTAGTAGCTCCCCACCCTATGGCACTGGCATCCGTTTGTAAGGTGATCGAGGGGTTGGTGATAGTAATGGGTTTGGAACAATTTTGGGCATTACCCATCCACCAATATAATTCGGCTTTTGCCTTTCCTGGAATTTTCATGGGCCTATCAAAATGGCCAGCATGATTTTTGAGCGCTGTAATTTTGGCTCTTTGTAAGTTTTGGTAATGTAAGGGCCCATGTTGTGCTGCAGGAAATGCAGCTACTATCTTCCCAATCACCCTGGCCACCTGCCGAATGGATGGGACCTTAATGCCAATGAGGCTCCTGCAAGCCTCTATCAGGTCTTCCACCTTGCTTGGTGGTAACGTGACAGACATTTGCACTGAGTCAATAATGAACCCCAAATATTTCATGGTGGTAGAGGGTTCCAATATTGATTTATCTGGATATATCGTAAACCCCAGTTTCTGAAAAAGATGTTTCGTGGCTGTGACTGCCAAAGTAGCCATTTCCAAATTCTCCCCCACTATGAGGATGTCATCAAGATAGGCCATAACAGTATGATTCTGTTTCCTTAAATAGGCCAAAGCTGGTTTCAATATCTTGGTAAACAATCTGGGTGCTGACGATAGCCCATTAGGCAAAGCTTTATATTGCCATAATTGTCCCATCCAGATAAATTTTAAGTATTTCCTATGATCCTTGTGTATGGGTACTGAATAGTATGCATCTTTGAGGTCAACGCATGCCATGTAGTACCCATTGGCTATAAGCTGTATAGCAGTGTCGAAGGTGTCCATTTTAAAATGAATATACTGGACAGAAGTATTCAGGTCGGTCAAATCTATGATGATGCGGCAACCGCCATCTTTTTTGTTTTTAGTGAATATATTAGACACGAACTCCTGAGGTTCTTTAATGGCCTTCTCAATTACCCCTTTTTCTCTCAACCTCTGTAGTTCAGCATGCCCTGCTGCCTTATCTCTATGAGAAAGGACGAATTTCCGACTAGGTGCATGCTGTACCGGGGTAGGGAGTTCGTGAATAAATTCAATTTTGTAGCCCTGAATACTCCTGAGTATATAAGGATCAGAGGTAAAAGTGAGCCAATTCTCGAGGAACATGTGCAACCTGCCCCCTATGCAAAGTGAATTTGGGCCAGTAGTGTTCCTGGGGATCCCAGACCCACCTACCTCCATGGTTACTGCCGGTGTGGTGGTTTCTGGCCTTGCTTCCTCGGCTGGTTGTAGGTGTTCTGGGAGTGGCGCATCTTCCAAGGAGGCCGGCCTGGGCCTTGGCCTAAAAAAGACCGCTGAGCAGGTATGCCGGCCTTCGAGCTTTCACCACCGGCAGACCTGTTAGGGTAACTCTGCCCGGTGGGTGCGTAGGGGTGCGTTCTGTGTGGGTGATGAGGCTTAGTGTACCCAGGTACTTTAATAAGGCCCAAAGCCTTAGCCTCCTCGTCCAGATCTTTAACCTGTTTGGGGAGATCTTCCCCGAATAGCAGGCTTGGAGGCTGCGTCTTCCCAGGCTTACACAACCCCGCGAACTTGGGGTTAAGCGCCGGCTTTATAATGCTTTTCCTGAAATTATTTATTTCATACTGTGTGTTGCACAGTAAGGCCAAAGCATCTTGTAGTTCTTCCGGCATATCCACTCCCACTGCTGTTCTGGCTACTGCAGTAATCCCAGCGGTTAGGAGCTTCAGGATCTTCTGAAGTTTCATCTCCTGCCCTCTACTCGAGGGGCTCATGTTTCCCCATATCGGGTTGTTTACCGCGGGTACATTTAATGACTTGCAGTTTTCCGGCGCCATGTATTTGTCTGCTGTGGCATTGATGGCCTGTTCCTGAAGTTGGTTAGTGGCCATATAATCAATGCTGGCAGCCAGCTTGGGGTGGATGGGTAGGCCCTTCTGGTTGGGCATGGCATGTTTGCTCACCACATCCATATAATCTTCACACACCCCTGACGCTGCAGGTGCTTCAGCCAACTCCCCTTCTTCTGGGTCAGCCCAGTTCTGACCCTCAATGCTCCCCTGTATAGAAGGGGATACATTTGGCAGTCCTCTAAGGGAACTTGCCGTGGGCCTACTAGGGGTCCCACTGTGATCCTGCCCCTGCTTAAGCAGGTCACGTTGGAGCAGCTGCTCCATCATCCGCTCAATGCGGTCAAGGCGACTTCCGTCGCTGCCTGCGAGCGGGGTGCCCTCGGGACCGGACTCCGCTGAGTCGGCCCCGGCCGACTTCCGAGTAGTTTTCCCCGACCGTGGCGTACCAACGGTCTCAAAGTCCGAAAAGTCGGGAGCTGCAGGTAGAACCTGTAGCTCTGGAGAGGCGGTTCTCCGTTGGCTGCTGTCCTTAGCCGCTGATTTGCCCGCCGCTCTCTTAGATTTTCTCCCTTCCATACTGGTCGACTCACTCCTTCGGTGAGACTTACCTGGCGTGAGCTTTTTAAACTCACGCTGGAGGAGCCCCGCTCCTCCCGACCGTCGCTTCCGCATGCGTACGACGATATGTCGCGCATGCGTGCTGGCGGGGTCTTCACGTAGTCACTCACGTGACTCCGAAGTAAAATTAGTATTAATACCGCGCTGTAAATTAGTAATAATACTACGCCAATTTTTTTAGTATTTGTTAGTTAATATTAGTAATGTTATTACTCTAATTATTAATATCCATAAAAGAATGTCCAATCCGTATCTCCCATCCGAGTCTCCAAGCCGCCTCCTTCTCCATCTTCTTTAAGTACCACAAGTCCATAGCCCATTCCAGTCGTGAGGGTACGATTTATTTATCAATGAGGTTCGTCTTAGAAACTTTCATTCAGTCTTCCTCTTGGGTCTTGATCCTCTTGGCAAAGTCCAGTGCCTCTGCTGGGTTTTTGAAGTAGTGTTCTTCCTGGTTGTGGGTGACTCTGAGAGTGGCTGGGTATCTCAGAGTGTACTTCACGTTGTTCACTTCTCTCAGAATTCTTTTGGTCTCCTTGAACGCATTCCGCTTCTTAGCAACCTCTGCTGGATAGTCTCGATAAATGCTGATAGTCTCCTTCGTATGTGAGGTTTCTGCTTCTTACTATTTTGTTAATTATCTCCTCCAAAACATGATCATACTGGACTTTCACTATCATTTGTCTTGGGGGGGTGTCTGGTCTTGTATAACGCCTCATTACTCTGTGTGCTCGGGCTAATAAAGGTTTCTGGTCCAGAGATAAAACCTTTCGCAGTAAATTTGCAGTAAACTCTCGGGTATCTTGATTTGATTCTCTCCCTTCTCGAATACCTGCAATTCTCAAGTTCTGCCTTCGTTGGCGCCCTTCCAACTCGATACATTTTTCAGTTATTTTGCCCAGTTGTTCAGATAAGCGTTGATTTTCTTTCAAGAGTGCTTTCATAGACTGAGTGTTTGTTTCGGCTATCTCCTCAAGGTCTTTCATGGTCGACGACTGCTCATTAAGTACAGTTTCAAAAGGTTCCAGCTCCTTTTCCAGGCTACTTTTTATTTTAGCATTCATCTCTTCTGCTGTAATTGCAGCTTGTTCTGCTAATATTTCTGCAATTTCCTTTCGCAAATTATCAGATAGTTCCCAAGTAGAGGCATTAATTTCAAACTTTAACTTTTTCATCTCCTCCTTAATTTTTTCTATATCTTCTTTTTTTGCCAAGTC
The DNA here is from genome assembly GCA_963514005.1 of Raja brachyura. Next base: position 129,042 of record CAUPSL010001401.1, read on the forward strand.
AGGCTTTAATTCCGATTTTAACTCCATTATTTCTTGTGTAAAAAAAGTTTTAAGTTCTTCCATCTCCGATTTTTTCTTTGACATTTTTAGACACATCTTCCTGGGAGGATGTCCTACCTGAGCCCGATGCTTCAGTCAGGCCTTGTTCTTCTGCCGTTTTCGGTCTTCCCTATCTGAGTTTGGGTTTATCCGCGGGTGGGCTGCGCTGTGTTGCCATTACGGTCGTGTGCCTGATAAAGTCACTCACAGCAGTTCATGCAGAAACAGCAGGCAGCAGGCAGGGCTTTATCTCCCGGTTGTTTTTCCCGTTTTTTTCACGGAGCTGGCTGGCGTGCCTCCTCACTCCAGCATAGCGCCACCGGAAGTCACCGTGGGGATATATTTACCCCTCCTCCACACCTCTCCTCCACCGTGGGGAAACATCCACCCGATAAACTCAGACCAAAGAACTGACTGGGGGGGGGGGGGGGGGGAGACTGACTGGGGACGGGGGGAGGGAGTAACTGGGGACGGGGGGGGGAGATTGACTGGGGACGGGGGGGAGACTGACTGGGGACGGGGGGGGAGACTGACTGGGGACGGGGGGGGGAGTAACTGGGGACGGGGGGGGAGACTGACTGGGGACGGGGGGGGGGAGACTGACTGGGGACGGGGGGAGACTGACTGGGGACGGGGGGGGGGAGACTGACTGGGGACGGGGGGAGACTGACTGGGGACGGGGGGAGAGACTGACTGGGGACGGGGGGGGGAGACTGACTGGGGACGGGGGGGGAGACTGACTGGGGACGGGGGGTAGACTGACTGGGGAAGGGGGGGAGACTGACTGGGGACGGGACGGGGAGACTGACTGGGGACGGGGGGGGGGAGAGACTGACTGGGGACGGGGGAGGAGACTGACTGGGGACGGGGGGAGAGACTGACTGGGGACGGGGGGGGAGACTGACTGGGGACGGGACGGGGAGACTGACTGGGACGGGACGGGGAGACTGACTGGGGACGGGGGGGGGGAGAGACTGACTGGGGACGGGGAGGAGACTGACTGGGGACGGGGGGAGACTGACTGGGGACGGGGGGGGGTGACTGACTGGGGACGGGGGGGGGTGACTGACTGGGGACGAGGGGGGAGACTGACTGGGGACGGGGGGGGAGACTGACTGGGGACGGGGGGGGTGACTGACTGGGGACGGGGGGGGAGAGACTGACTGGGGACGGGGGGGAGACTGACTGGGGACGGGGGGGGGAGACTGACTGGGGACGGGGGGGGAGACTGACTGGGGACGGGGGGGGGAGACTGACTGGGGACGGGGGGGAGAGACTGACTGGGGACGGGGGGGGAGACTGACTGGGGACGGGACGGGGAGACTGACTGGCGACGGGGGGGAGACTGACTGGGGCGGGGGGGGAGAGACTGACTGGGGACGGGGGGAGGCGAGAGACTGACTGGGGACGGGGGGGGAGACTGACTGGGGACGGGGGGGGGAGACTGACTGGGGACGGGGGGGGAGAGACTGACTGGGGACGGGGGGGGGGACTGACTGGGGACGGGGGGGGAGACTGACTGGGGACGGGGGGGAGACTGACTGGGGACGGGGGGGGAGAGACTGACTGGGGACGGGGGGGAGAGACTGACTGGGGACGGGGGGGGTGACTGACTGGGGACGGGGGGGGGAGACTGACTGGGGACGGGGGAGGGGAGACTGACTGGGGACGGGGGGGGGGAGACTGACTGGGGACGGGGGGGGGAGACTGACTGGGGACGGGGGGGGGAGACTGACTGGGGACGGGGGGGGTGACTGACTGGGGACGGGGGGGGAGACTGACTGGGGACGGGGGGGGGAGACTGACTGGGGACGGGGGGGGGAGACTGACTGGGGACGGGGGGGGGAGACTGACTGGGGACGGGGGGGGGAGACTGACTGGGGACGGGGAGGGGAGACTGACTGGGGACGGGGGGGGAGGGAGACTGGGGACGGGGGAGGAGACTGACTGGGGACGGGGGGGGAGACTGACTGGGGACGGGGGGGGAGACTGACTGGGGACGGGGGGGGGAGACTGACTGGGGACGGGACGGGGAGACTGACTGGGGACGGGGGTGGGGAGACTGGGGACGGGGGGGGGAGACTGGGGACGGGGGGGGGGAGACTGACTGGGGACGGGGGGGGAGACTGACTGGGGACGGGGGGGGGGGGAGACTGACTGGGGACGGGGGGGGGAGACTGACTGGGGACGGGGGGGGGAGGGAGACTGGGGACGGGGGGGGAGACCGACTGGGGACGGGGGGGGAGACCGACTGGGGACGGGGGGGGAGACTGACTGGGGACGGGGGGGGGAGACTGACTGGGGACGGGGGGGGGGAGACTGACTGGGGACGGGGGGGGAGACTGACTGGGGACGGGGGGGGAGACTGACTGGGGACGGGGGGGGGACTGACTGGGGACGGGGAGGGGAGACTGACTGGGGACGGCGGGGGAGGGAGACTGGGGACGGGGGGGGGAGACTGACTGGGGATGGGGGGGGGAGGGAGACTGAGTTGGGGGGGTTCACCAGCGCGCGGTCACTGAGTGAGGAGGGAGGGTGAGGGTCACTGTGAACACAGTTGTCGGGCCTGGGGGTGGCGATTGGTAAACTCTCAACTGCTGGAGATAGGCCTTCGTGTCCTTGGGCGATCCCAGGTCCTGGTCCCCCACGAACAGCACTTGTGCCTCGTTGATCAACCTCTCGCACTCCTCCTCCGTCAGCAGCCAGGGGGCTGGAAGTGGGAGAGAACATCCGTCACTCGGATGCGTGAGCAGACAAGGCCCGCGGGACTCAGGCTGTGTCAGAGCGATGTGGTCGACAAGGCCCGCAGGCCCCAGTCTGTGACAGAGCGATGTGGTCGACAAGGCCCGCGGGCCCCAGTCTGTGACAGAGCGATGTGGTCGACAAGGCCCGCGGGCCCCAGTCTGTGACAGAGCGATGTGGTCGACAAGGCCCGCGGGCCCCAGTCTGTGACAGAGCGATGTGGGCGACAAGGCCCGCGGGCCCCAGTCTGTGACAGAGCGATGGTAGTGGAGGTGGAGACAAGGACAGGAACCCAGACAACACAAGGCCTGCGGGCCCCAGTCTGTGTCAGAGCGATGTGGTCGACAAGGCCCGCGGGACCCAGTCTGTGACAGAACTTTAACTTTTTCATCTCCTCCTTAATTTTTTCTATATCTTCTTTTTTTGCCAAGTCAGGCTTTAATTCCGATTTTAACTCCATTATTTCTTGTGTAAAAAAAGTTTTAAGTTCTTCCATCTCCGATTTTTTCTTTGACATTTTTAGACACATCTTCCTGGGAGGATGTCCTACCTGAGCCCGATGCTTCAGTCAGGCCTTGTTCTTCTGCCGTTTTCGGTCTTCCCTATCTGAGTTTGGGTTTATCCGCGGGTGGGCTGCGCTGTGTTGCCATTACGGTCGTGTGCCTGATAAAGTCACTCACAGCGGTTCATGCAGAAACAGCAGGCAGCAGGCAGGGCTTTATCTCCCGGTTGTTTTTCCCGTTTTTTTCACGGAGCTGGCTGGCGTGCCTCCTCACTCCAGCATAGCGCCACCGGAAGTCACCGTGGGGATATATTTACCCCTCCTCCACACCTCTCCTCCACCGTGGGGAAACATCCACCCGATAAACTCAGACCAAAGAACTGACTGGGGGGGGGGGGGAGACTGACTGGGGACGGGGGGAGGGAGTAACTGGGGACGGGGGGGGAGATTGACTGGGGACGGGGGGGAGACTGACTGGGGACGGGGGGGGAGACTGACTGGGGACGGGGGGGGGAGTAACTGGGGACGGGGGGGGAGACTGACTGGGGACGGGGGGGGGGAGACTGACTGGGGACGGGGGGAGACTGACTGGGGACGGGGGGGGAGACTGACTGGGGACGGGGGGGTGAGACTGACTGGGGACGGGGGGGGAGACTGACTGGGGACGGGGGGGGAGACTGACTGGGGACGGGGGGGGGAGACTGACTGGGGACAGGGGGTAGAGTAACTGGGGATGGGGGGGGAGACTGACTGGGGACGGGGGGGAGACTGACTGGGGACGGGGGGGGAGACTGACTGGGGACGGGGGGGGAGACTGACTGGGGACGGGGGGGGGAGACTGACTGGGGACGGGGGGGAGACTGACTGGGGACGGGGGGGAGACTGACTGGGGACGGGGGGGGGAGTAACTGGGGACGGAGGGGGAGACTGACTGGGGACGGGGGGGGGAGACTGACTGGGGACGGGGGGGGAGACTGACTGGGGACGGGGGGGGAGACTGACTGGGGACGGGGGGGGGAGACTGACTGGGGACGGGGGCGAGACTGACTGGGGATGGGGGGGGGAGACTGACTGGGGACGGGGGGGGGACTAACTGGGGACGGGGAGGGGAGACTGACTGGGGACGGGGGGGGGGGAGGGAGACTGGGGACGGGGGGGAGACTGACTGGGGATGGGGGGGGGAGGGAGACTGAGTTGGGGGGGTTCACCAGCGGGCGGTCACTGAGTGAGGAGGGAGGGTGAGGGTCACTGTGAACACAGTTGTCGGGCCTGGGGGTGGCGACTGGTAAACTCTCACCTGCTGGAGATAGGCCTTCGTGGCCTCGGGCGATCCCAGGTCCTGGTCCCCCACGAACAGCACTTGTGCCTCATTGATCAACCTCTCGCACTCCTCCTCCGTCAGCAGCCAGGGGGCTGGAAGTGGGAGAGAATGTCCGTCACTCGGCTGTGTGAGCAGACAAGGCCCGTGGGACCCAGTCTGTGTCAGAGCGATGTGGGCGACAAGGCCCGCGGGACTCAGGCTGTGTCAGAGCGATGTGGTCGACAAGGCCCGCAGGCCCCAGTCTGTGACAGAGCGATGTGGTCGACAAGGCCCGCAGGCCCCATTCTGTGTCAGAGCGATATGGTCGACAAGGCCCGCGGGCCCCAGTCTGTGACAGAGCGATGTGGTCGACAAGGCCCGCGGGCCCCAGTCTGTGACAGAGCGATGGTAGTGGAGGTGGAGACAAGGACAGGAACCCAGACAACACAAGGCCCGCGGGACCCAGTCTGTGTCAGAGCGATGTGGTCGACAAGGCCCGCGGGACCCAGTCTGTGACAGAGCGATGGTAGTGGTGGTGGAGACAAGGACAGGAACCCGGACAACACAAGGCCCACGGGACCCAGTCATACCGATACGGCCCACGGTACTGACTGGGCCCTGACTGATGACCACACAGGGTGACACTGGACACTGACTGATGACCACACGGGGTGACACTGGACACTGGACACTGACTGATGACCACATGGGGTGACACTGGACACTGGACACTGACTGATGACCACACGGCGTGGCACTGGACACTGGACACTGACTGATGACCGCACAGGGTGACACTGGATACTGACTCTGATTTACAACCCCACCACACACAAGACCTGATACCTGAACACGTCTCTTCCTCTGGGCCAGTGGACGGTGCCCCGCTGGGCTCTCCGGTTGTTGACTCTTTGTGTCCCTCAGGTCCAGTACCCTCGGGCCCTGGAACAAGTGAAGAGATGGGAGAGTGAGAGTGGAATCATGAAAATATGCCACCAGGATGGGCAGGAAATGGATGACTTCAAGCTCTAGAGAAACCTCGACCACTCGCTGACCCCGTCTCCCCCAGTGACTCTCCCTCCTTAACCTCTGACTGGGCAGTCCGAGTGGGGACCAGCTTCAGTACTGACCATGGGGAGCGGCGTTCCCATCAATTATCCCAAAATTGATTCCTGAGTTTTCATACCCTGGTCAAACCGGGACCAGGGTCTCCAGTCGTGGTTCCCTTCGGGTGCCTGAGTGGTGTCCAACTGCAGATCTGGCAGAGAATTGAGGAGTGCGGGGGAAAAAGGAAAGGGCTGGAGAGACGGGAGCTGTCACCAAGACCACAAACATCACCAATATCGGAAGGAGGAACGTCCAACCCCAAACAAACAACCAGAAGACCATAGGACATAGGGGCAGAATTAGGCCTTTCGGTCCATCGGCCTTGATCCATCATGGCATTGTCCCCTCTCATCGCCATCCCCTGCATTCTCCCTGTAACCTGTAATGCCTTTACTAATCAAGAGGCTATCAACCTCTGCTTTAAAAATACCCAATGACTTGGCCTCCAGCACTGTGTGTGGCAATGAATTTCACAGATTCACCATCGTCCGGCTGAATAAATTCTTCCTCAATTCCATGCTAGAGCTACGTCCTTTTATCCTCAGGATGTGCCCTCTGTTCCTAGACTCTCCCTCTACTGGAAACATCTTCCCCACTTCCACTCTGCCAGGGCCTTTCATTATTGGGTAAGATTCAATGAGATCCCCCTTGTCCTTCTAATCTCCAGTGACTACAGGCCCAGTGCCAGCAAACACTCCTCATCCTTTATCATCCACAGGATCTCTGATATAAACATATGGAGCCTCTCCAATGTCAGCACATCCTTCCTCAGATATGGGGCCAGAAAGTGTCCACAATATTCCGCTGGTCTGACCCGTTCCTCATAAAGCCTCAGCATTATATAATTTGTTTAACATTCCAGTCCTCTTGAAAAGGATGCTAACATTACATTTGCCTTCCTTACTAACGATTCAACCTGCAAGTTCATCTATTGGGAATCCTGCATAAGCATTAGAAACTCTCAACTCAGATTTATTATCAGTCTGAAGAAGGGTCTCGACCAGAAACGTCATCCATTCCTTCTCTCCAGAGATGCTGCCCGTCCCGTTGAGTAACTCCAGCATTTTCTTCAGATTTATTAATCCTCTCACCATTTAGAAAATATTCCTTCTACCAACGTGCATGACCATACACTTTACTGATCTGTATTCCATCTGCCACTTCTTTCCCTAACCTGTCAACTTGTCGGAGTCCTTCTACAGAGACCCTGCTTCCTCAATGCTACTGCCCCTCCGCCTATCTTCATATTATCCGCCAACTTAGACACAATGCCATCAATTCTATATACCGATCTTTAACAGACAACATGGAGAGTAGTTGAATCAACACTGGCCACTGTGGAACACCACTCGTCACTTGCAGCCAACCAGAAAAGGCATCCTTTATTTACACTCTTTGCCTTCTGTCAGTTAGACAAACGTTATTACATGTTTCTTGCTTCTAATACCACGGGCTCCTGTGCTGTGTAACAGCTTCATTTGCAGCACCTGTGACTCACTTTCAGGGAACTCTGTGTCATTCACTGTGTAGGTCCTGTCCAGTTTGTCTTCCCATAATGCAACCATGTAATGACCATAGGGAAGAACCTTCCCTTTTATGAGCCAGGAAATGAGCCTTGCGTGTACAAAATACATTCTCTTTCAATACTGGAAACATCCTCTCCACATCCATTCTATCTAGGCCTCTCATTATAGGGTAAGTTTCATTGTGATTTCCCCCTCATCTTTTTAAACCAGTGAGTACAGGCCCTATCTCCAGTCACCCATTCCCTCCTTAACAGCCATTTATTTCTCCTACACTTACACATTCCATACATTTCTACTTGTCCTTTCCCCTCCTCTCTCCACGACTCTCCGCCCCTCACTCTGAATCTCTACCCTCTCCGCAATGCTCCAACTCCACTCTCCCTGGGGTATTCTCCTCCCCCCACTCCAGTCCCCCTCCTCCCCCACCCTACACTCTCTGCTCCTCCAGGCCCTCTCTTATGTTTCCCTCCCCAACCCACCCCCCACTGCACCAATCATCCCTACATCGATACCTGAGCTTGTATCTTGTTCTGGGACGGTGGACAAATCCTCCTGGGGTTCAGTTGTTGTTTCCTGGGGTTCCCCAGTTGGTACGGAGTGTGGATCTGTAATAAAGTGTGGACAGACAGTGGGTGTAGTGGGGAAATAATCCAGCAGCTCTGAAGTGCACGGAAATAGTGAGATTAAACGAGAACTTACCTGTTCGAAGTTTGATCTTTATTTTATGAGGAGTTACGATGAGGGATTACGTGAAGAAGCCCCGCCTGGCGCTGGATTGGCATACTTCAAAGCAGCGGCATGAAAAACACAGAACCAATAGCCGAAGTAAAATAGTAAGGCTCAAAATAGACTAGAACTACCAGATGATCATTTACATTATGAGGGTTGGGGCACGTAATCCCTCATCGTAACTCCTCATAAAATAAAGATCAAACTTCGAACAGGTAAGTTCTCGTTTAATCTTACTATTTTACTTCGGAGTCACGTGAGTGACTACGTGAAGATTTTAAAGCTCTGTGTTTTTTATGTCGTAAATTCATTTCATACGACTCTCTGTTTAGTCAAAACAGTAGTGAGTAAATAGTATTTTAAGACATTGTTACAATTTATGTAATAAGTCCTTTAATCATAAAAAGAACAACTTTTTAATAATAACCCCTCTATCGCAGGGGAAAATTACAAAATAAATTGATAAATGATGTCAATGGTAACATAAATCGATAATATAAATCGATAATATAAAACAAAGCAAGCATTTAAAGAGAACCCAGTACTGCGTGTCCAAATCCTGGCACCGTGACAACAGGTTATTGTAGAACTTTGAAAAAATCTCTTCTCTAGACCACCCTGCGGCCTTTAAAATTTTATCGAGTGGTACGTCCTGTACCTTTGCCACGGACGTAGCTGCCGCCCTAGTGGAGTGAGATTTAAACACATCAGTGTCTATTCCTGCTAGACCCAAAACCTGCTTTAACCATCTAGAAATGGTTTGAACTGAAACTTTTGTATGTGGCTTTTTGTGTGTTATCAATAATGCTTTCTCAGAACCTCTGACATTTTTGGTTACCTCAATGTATTGAGTTAAATGCTTAACTACACACAATGTTTCATCAATAGGATATGCTTTAAACATTACCTTCATTCCAGTTCTTCCTGGTCTGCTTTGTTTGATCAAGTCATAAACATAAAACACAATGTTATCTGTAGTCACATGCATGCAATCCAACCGTACCAATTGCAAAGTTTGTACTCTTTGAGCTGATACCAATGCCATTAACATTACCACCTTGAATGTTAATTTCTGCAAGACATTGAATTAATTGGAGTCCATCGTTTGAGCAAAGTGAGAACAATGCTAACATCCCAAATTTCTGTATATCTGGGCTTGGGAGGATTTTTATTGAAATTCCTTTCATGAATCGGGATACTAATGGGTGAGACCCAACTGAATCCCGATCCGAAATTTGTCCTAAATAGGATGACAATGCACTACGAGCACAATTAATGGCACTATAACTCAAATGCTCATCAAAGTGTAACCCAGCAAGGAACTCCAATACATTTGAAATGTTTGCCGTATGATAAGATATCTTTGACAGTGTACAAAAACTTCCCATTTTCTTATATGCGACATATATTGTTTTTTTAGTGCTATTCCTCCAAGCTGCATCTATAACATCCATGGTCCTGTCCGACAGTTCAAACTCTTGCAACGGTCTGGTCAGAACCTGCAGATTTACAAATTCATATGATCATGCAATGGATTAATTTCTTTTGTTACTGGTTGTGTCAACAGATTGTCGCAACTGGGAATTGTCATACATGATTCAAAATCATTTTAGCATCAATGGGAACCATGACTGCGTGGGCCAATTTGGCACCACCAAAATGCCTTTGGCAGCGTCTTGCGCTATTTTCTTGAGACATTGCCCAATGAGACAGAATGGGGAAAAGCATAAAAGAACATATTCTCCCAGTGTAGCGAGAAAGCATGCACCGCTACTGCCCTGGATCGTGTTCCCAAGACACGTATTTGGGCAATTGGTGATTCAATCTAGATGCAAACAGATCAATGTACGGTACTCCATACCGACTGACAATATTTTTGAAATTTGTGGATTTAACATCCATTCTGTATTGTCTTTAAATATTCGTGATCTTTTGTCTGCCACAACATTGTCTCTCCCCGAGAGATAAATAGCTGAAAGCCAATATTTTATTTATTTTTTATTTTTATTTATTTTTTTTATTTTTTGCCATACACCATTGCCACATCTGGTTTACCAGATGATCACATGAAATTGATCTGACACCACCCATGTGATTGATATATACCACAGCTGTGGTATTATCTATTTGTACTTGGACATGCAAATCTTTAATGAAGTGCAATAAGCTTTTAATCCATCAATGCTCCCAGTAGCTCCAATATTTAATACCATATGTTTGGAGCAAAAATCCTCTTGGACAGCCCATCTGCCTCCACAGCTGGTCTCATTATCCGTAGCCCCCCCATCCGGGAGAACTTGCGTCTTTTTTAGTTTGCAAAAACACTGCTGGCTGATGAACTAAATGTTCTTAGCAGCTTATGGAACATACTCAATCCACCAATGTAATTCTGATAAGCTTCCTTAGGCAATTGCATTGGCCTATCAAAATGGCCTGCTCGCTGAATAAGCGCTTGAATTTTTGCCCTTTGAAGATTTTGGTAATGTAGACGACCAACTCTTCTGCTGGAAATGCTGCTACCAATTTACCAATAACCTTGGCAATCTCTCGGATGGAGGGATAAGGTTTGTTAATCAGGTTCTGACACACGTGTGTCAAATCCAACACCTTATCCATTGGTAAAGTTACCAACATGGTAACTGAGTTAATCACAACCCCAGATATTCAATGGTTTGGGATGGCTGTAACTTAGATTTGTTGGATGGATCAGGAACCCAACTTCTCAAACAAACTTGTAGTTGCTAGGACTGATTTTCCAGCTGACTCCTGATTAGCATTGACAATTAAAATGTCATCTAGATAAGCCATAATGATGTGTTTATTTTTTGTGCCCTTAGCAGTGCAAGTGCTGGCTTAATCGATTAGGCAAAGCTTTGTATTGCCACAGCTGTCCCATCCATAACTTTAATTACCTGCGAAACTATGGTGAATTGGGACCGAAAATATGCATCCTTCAATCTATTGTAACCATATAACAACCTGTTGATACCAGCTGCATTGCAGTGTTGAATGTGTCCATTTTTAAATGTTTATACTGGACAAATGTATTCAATTGTGTGAGATCTAAATTGATTCTACAACCCCCATCTTTCTTCGGTCTGGGGAAATTTGATACAATTGTTGTGGATCCTCTCCTGTTTTCTCAATAACTCCTTTCTCACACAAATACTTAACCTCTTTTGTCAATTTTAATACTTTCAAGACTGAACATCAAAGATTGATTAGGCATATTGTGTCCCAATGGATCCATACCTCCCTTTCATTATAAACATTCGGAGTCTACCACCAATCTGAGGTTCATCCAAACATCCTTCTTTAATAGGATAAAGTTTTTGTACCTCTCCAACTGTGACAAAATGATCTCCTTTCCCAATAAATGGGTGTACATTCGGCTGTGCTGGCTGGTAATTCTTCCTTATCATACTCTCCTCGGCTCGTTCAAGCTCCAAAATCAAATCCCCTTCTCATATGACCAGCCTTTCTGGCCAAACTGAAGGGTTTCACAAGGCCAACAGTTTTTGCCTCTTCATCCATTTCTTTAATTTGTTTAGACTTCCTCTGAACAAATAACCAAGAGCTTGAACATTGCTTGCCCTGCACAACTCTGAAAAAACTTGGATGTAAAAGAGGCCGAATGGTAATCTTCCATTTTATATATTTTATCTCAAAATGAGTTGCAGAATAAGCCCAACATATGTTTTTTATTCTGAACTTTGGTCATTCCACAACCTTCCAGCTTGTCTTCCAAAAGACAGTGATGCCAAAATTAGCTTGAGGATTCTTTGAATCGTAATTCCTGCGCCCGCATTATTGCTGACATTGGCGCCCAAAAAAGCCGGATTCACCATAGGTACCTTCTTTGAGGTACAATAATAGGTGTTTTAATCCGATCTGCTGTCTTAATCATAACAGCTTTTTTGAGACAGGTGAGAGACCATATAATTAACATTGGCCGCCAGGTTTCATTCCATGGCCTCACCGCCTCCTCCAGGTATAGTAACTTTGTGCCCCATCAGACACACCTGGATTTGTATTGTGGTGGGTACTTCTGACCACAAACACCACTTTCAGGGTCAGTCTCATACAGCCCTGGTACTCCTGAAACTTGTTCAAGGAGACTTCCTCCAGCCCAATCCCAGGCACTGGAGTTTCAATTCCCAATTCAAATTGGCACCATATTCATGTATATGGAACCCCCTCAGGGCCTGGGAATATTCTGGGTACTTAGACCCTTGGTTGATATTGTTTGGAGTATTTTCTCCATTAGATCCATACTTAGCTAAAGGCTTTCCTTTCAGGATCTTTCAGAACCTCAGGCCTTTCAAGCTTCTTTCTTTACTTTTTAGGCACTGGGTTTTCAAAGTTTTGTTTGTGGAGCAACCAAAGGCTCACTAACGGGTATTTCAACGGCCACCGGTATCGGAACCAGCTCCGCAATAATCTGCTGTCCCGACTTTTCTACACCCCGGGACGCACGTTTTACCCGCGATTTTTTAAAACATTTTAATTTTTATTTTAACTCCTCCTGCTTTACCTACCAGCCTACGGAGTTTTTAGAAAACGCCCTGGAAGTAAAATAATTTTACTTACCTGCGGGCCGTTTCCTTACCGCTGTGTTGGAGCTGCGCTCTGCAGCTCTTCCTCTGCTGATAGCGTCGACGTAATGCCGATCCAGCGCCAGGCGGGGCTTCTTCACGTAGTCACTCACGTGACTCCGAAGTAAAATGAGCCTCGCCTGGTGTTTCAGTGGGAGAGCATTTTGGGAACAATGATCACAGTTTTAAGAGAGTTATGAACAGATATGTCTGGACCTTGGGGGAAGTATTAAATTGGGGCAAGGTACATTACAGCATTATTAGACTGACACTAGGGAGACTAAAATAGGGGCAGCTGTCATTATATAAGCCCACATCTGACGTTGGAGTTTCGCTGGGATATGTCCATGTTCTCCAGAGATGCAGCTTGACCTGCTGAGTTAGTCCAGTACTTTGTGTCTTTTGTAAATGCCAGAGAGTAATGGTGGATGGCTGTTTGTCAGGTTGGAAGCCGGTGACCAGTGGGGTGCCTCAGGGATCTGTGTTGGGTCCACTGTTGTTTGTCATGTACATCAATGATCTAGATGATGGGGTGGAAAATTGGATAAGTACGTATGCAGATGATACTAAGATAGGTGGTGCTGTGGATAATGAAGTAGATTTTCAAAGTCTACAAAGAGATTTGGGCCATTTGGAAGAGTGGGCTGAAAGATGGCAGATGGAGTTTAATGCTGATAAGTGTGAGGTGCTACATCTTGGCAGGACAAATCAAAATAGGACGTACATGGTAAATGGTAGGGAATTGAGGAATGCTGTGGAACAGAGGGATCTTGAACAATTGTTAAAGAAGGAACTGCAGATGCTGGAGAATCGAGGGTTACACAAAAAGCTGGAGAAACTCAGCGGGTGCAGCAGCATCTAAGGAGCGAAGGAGATAGGCGACGTTTCGGGTCGAGACCCTTCTTCAGACTGGTCAGGGATCAGGGAAACGAGAGATATAAACAGTGATGTGGAGAGATAAGGAACAATGAGTGAAAGATATGCAAAAAAGTATTGGTGATAAAGGAAGCAGACCATTGTAAGCTGTTTGTGGTGTGAAAATGAGAAGCTAGTGCGACTGGGGGGGGGGGGGGGGGGGGAGATGGAGAAGGAATGTCAGGGCCAGAGGGCTGAGGGAGAGGTGGGGGGGAGGCAGTCTGGGTTAACAGAATTGAGAAAATTCAATGTTTAAGCCCAGAGGATGCAGACTCCCCAAGCGGAATATGAGGTGCTGTTCCTCCAACTTGCGGTGTTGATCACTCTGGCCGTGGAGGAGGCCCAGGACCGAGAGGTCGGATACGCAGTGGGAGGGGGAGTTGAAGTGCTGAGCCACCGGGAGGTCGGGTTGGTTATTGCGGACCGAGCGGAGGTGTTCGGCGAAACGATCGCCCAGCCTCCGCTTGGTCTCACCGATGTAGATCAGCTGGCATCTGGAGCAACGGATGCAGTAGATGAGGTTGGAGGAGGTGCAGGTGAACCTCTGTCGGACTTGGAATGACTGCTTGGGTCCCTGAAAGGAGTGGATGAGGGAGGTGAAGGGACAAGTGTAGCATCTCTTGCGGTTGCAAGGGAAAGTGCCCGGGGAAGGAGTGGAGCGGGAGGGAAGGGAAGAATTGACGAGGGAGTTGCGGAGGGAGCGGTCTTTGCGGAAGGCAGACAGGGGGGGGAGATGGGAAGATGTGGCGAGTGGAGGGGTCACGTTGGAGGTGACGAAACTGGCGGAGGACTATCTGTTGTATGCGCTGGCTGGTGGGGTGAAAGGTGAGGACCAGGGGGACTCGGCCCTTGTTGTGAGTGGGGGAATGGGGAGAGAGGGCAGTGTTGCGGGGTATGGAGGAGACCCTGGTGCGAGCCTCATCTATAGTGGGGGAGGGGAAACCCCGTTCTCTGAAGAACGAGGACATTTGCGATGACCTGGTGTGGAACACGTCATCCTGGGAGCAGATGCGGCGTAGACGGAGGAATTGGGAATAGGGGATGGAGTCCTTACAGGAAGCAGGGTGGGAGGAAGAGTAGTCCAGGTAGCTGTGGGAGTCAGTTGGTTTGTAGTGGATGTCAGTCAGGAGTGTATCACCTGCAATAGAGATGGTGAGGTCAAGGAATGGTAGGGAAATGTCGGAAATGGTCTTGAACAAGTTAGGTCTTTATTCTTTGGAGCGCAGAAGGTTAAGGGGGGACTTGATTGAGGTCTTTAAAATGATGAAAGGGATAGACAGAGTTGACGTGGATAAGCTTTTCCCATTGAGGGGTGGGAAGATTCAAACAAGAGGGCATGACATGAGAATTAATGGACAGAAGTTTAGGTGTAACATGAGGGGGAACTTCTTTACTCAGAGAGTGGTGGCTGTGTGGAGTGATCTTCCTGCAGAAGTGATGGAGGCAGGATCGATTTTAACATTTAAGAGTAAAGTGGATAGGTATATGGACAGGAAGGGAATGGAGGGGTATGGTCTGAGTGCAGGTAGATGGGACTAGGGGAAAATGAATGGTCGGCACGGACTGGAAGGGCCGAGAAGGCCTGTTTTCCGTGCTGTAATTGTTATATGGTTAAATGTGTAGAGATGATAAATTTGGTGAAGGTGCAGATGGTGAGGAAGGTTGTCAAAGTATTCAGTGGGATGTAGATTTGTTACAGAAATGGGCAGATAAAGACAGATGGAGTTTAATCCGAGTAAGTGTGAGGTGTTGCCCTTTGGAAGGCCGTATGTAAGGAGATATTATGGTTAATAGCGAGACCCTTGAGACCATTGATGTGCAAAGGGGTTTTGGAGTCCAAGTCCATAACAACCTGACAGTGGCAATGATAGAAAGGCATATGGTTTGCTTGCCCTCATCGGTCAGGGCTTTGAGTTTCAGAGGTAGTGGCTGTCAAGGAGTCTTTTGTTTGGGCAAGTGGACATGCGATGAATGGAGGGATATGGATTAGGTGCAGGCAGAGGAGATGTGTTTAACGGCATTATCTGCGGCACGGATATTGTGGGACAATGGGCTTGTTCCTGTGATGTACTGTGTTTCATTCTCCCCACCGCTGATACCTGAGCTTGCAGACCCTGCTGGGTCACTGGTTGAACCCTGACCAGAGTCTCCACTCGTTGCTCCCTGGGGTTCCTGAGTTGTGTCCAACGGTGGATCTGGAAGAAGGGAATGGAGGTGGGATAGGGAGGGTGAGAGATTAAAACATACATAATGATCAGCTGATCAGGTGGGAAGTCGGCTGCAGAGACAAAGAGTTCGTGCTAACACCACAACATACCAAGGGTCACAGGTCACACGTCTCACCTTCAACATTGCAAACTCCTCAAACACGGTCTACGCCTCACTCCCTTGTAAAGCCATGCTTTTGTAGAGCACTCTCACACTCTCTCTCTCTGACTCTCTCTGTGACTTTTTCCCACTCTTTCTCTCTGACTCTCTCCCTCTCTGACTGTCTGTCTGACTCTCTCTCTCCGACTCTCTCTCTCTCTCTGACTCTCTCTCCGACTCTCTCTCTCTCCGACTCTCTCTGACTCTCTCTCTCTGACTCTCTTTCTCTCTCTCTTTGACTCCAGCATTCAGCCCCTGCCCCTATGGGTCAGTCTGTCTACAAAATACATTCTCCTCAAGCTCCCCACTTATTCCCACTTCATCCCCAATCTCATGTCCATAAATTCATGTCATGGAACAGAATGAGGCAATTCGGCCCATCAACTACTCATGGTTGATATATCGTTCAACCCTATTCTCCTGCCTTCTCCTCCAAACCTTTGACCAACTTTGTAATCAAAAACTGTACATCTGCACTATAAAAATACCATCATCTTGGAGATACCAATGTCCTCAGCCTTCTGTGGCAATTAATTCAACAGATTCACCACCCTTTGGCTCAATAAATCCTCCTCAGCTCCTTTCTAAAGGTATGTCTCTTTATTCTGAGGCTGTGCCCACTGGTCCTATACTCTTTCAATACTGGAAACAACCTCTCCACATCCACTCTATCTAGGCCTCTCATTATAGGGTGTTTCAATGTGATCCCCCTCATCTTTCTAAACTCCAGTGAGTACAGGCCCGATCTCCAGTCACCCATTCTCTCCTTAACGGCCGTTTATTTCTCCTACACTTACTGGTTTCATACATTTCTACTTGTCCTTTCTCCTCTTCTCTCCGCCCCTCACTCTGAATCTCTACCCTCTCCGCAATGTTCCAACTCCACTCTCCCTGGGGTATTCTCCTCCCCCCACTCCAGTCCCCCTCCTCCCCCACCCTACACTCTCTGCTCCTCCAGGCCCTCTCTTCTCATGTTCCCCTCCCCAACCCACCCCCCACTGCTCCAATCATCCCTCCATCGATACCTGAGCTTGTATCTTGTTCTGGGACGGTGGACAAATCCTCCTGGGGTTCAGTTGTTGTTTCCTGGGGTTCCCCAGTTGGTACGGAGTGTGGATCTGTAATAAAGTGTGGACAGACAGTGGGTGTAGTGGGGAAATAATCCAGCAGCTCTGAAGTGCACGGAATGAGCCTCGCCTGGTGTTTCAGTGGGAGAGCATTTTGGGAACAATGATCACAGTTTTAAGAGAGTTATGAATAGATCTGTCTGGACCTTGGGGGAAGTATTAAATTGGGCCAAGGTACATTACAGCATTATTAGACTGACACTAGGGAGACTAAAATAGGGGCAGCTGTCATTATATAAGCCCACATCTGACGTTGGAGTTTCGCTGGGATATGTCCATGTTCTCCAGAGATGCAGCTTGACCTGCTGAGTTAGTCCAATACTTTGTGTCTTTTGTAAATGCCAGAGAGTAATGGTGGATGGCTGTTTGTCAGGTTGGAAGCCGGTGACCAGTGGGGTGCCTCAGGGATCTGTGTTGGGTCCACTGTTGTTTGTCATGTACATCAACGATCTAGATGATGGGGTGGAAAATTGGATACGTACGTATGCAGATGATACTAAGATAGGTGGTGTTGTGGATAATGAAGTAGATTTTCAAAGTCTACAAAGAGATTTGGGCCATTTGGAAGAGTGGGCTGAAAGATGGCAGATGGAGTTTAATGCTGATAAGTGTGAGGTGCTCCATCTTGGCAGGACAAATCAAAATAGGACGTACATGGTAAATGGTAGGGAATTGAGGAATACTGTGGAACAGAGGGATCTAGGAATAACTGTGCATAGTTCCCTGAAGGTCGAATTGCATGTAGATAGGGTGGTAAAGAAAGCTTTTGGTGTGCTGGCCTTTATAAATCAGAGCATTGAATATAGGAGTAGGGAAGTAATGTTAAAATTGTACAAGGCATTGGTAAAACCAATTCTGGAGTATGGTGTACAATTTTGGTCGCCTAATTATAGGAAGGATGTCAACAAAATAGAGAGAGTACAGAGGAGATTTACTAGAATGTTGCCTGGGTTCCAGCAACTAAGTTACAGAGAAAGGTTGAACAAGTTAGGTCTTTATTTTTTGGAGCGCAGAAGGTTAAGGGGGGACTTGATTGAGGTCTTTAAAATGATGAAAGGGATAGACAGAGTTGACGTGGATAAGCTTTTCCCATTGAGGGGAGGGAAGATTCAAACAAGAGGGCATGACATGAGATTTAAGGGACAGATGTTTAGGTGTAACATGAGGGGGAACTTCTTTACTCAGAGAGTGGTGGCTGTGTGGAGTGATCTTCCTGCAGAAAAGGTGGAGGCAGGATCGATTTTAACATTTAAGAGTAAAGTGGATAGGTATATGGACAGGAAGGGAATGGAGGGGTATGGTCTGAGTGCTGGTAGATGGGACTAGGGGAAAATGAATGGTCGGCACGGACTGGAAGGGCCGAGAGGGCCTGTTTTCCGTGCTGTAATTGTTATATGGTTAAATGTGTAGAGATGATAAATTTGGTGAAGGTGCAGATGGTGAGGAAGGTTGTCAAAGTATTCAGTGGGATGTAGATTTGTTACAGAAATGGGCAGATAAAGACAGATGGAGTTTAATCCGAGTAAGTGTGAGGTGTTGCTCTTTGGAAGGCCGTATATAAGGAGACATTATGGTCAGTAGCGAGACCCTTGAGACTAGTGATGTGCAGAGGGGTTTTGGAGTCCAAGTCCATAACAACCTGACAGTGGCAATGATAGAAAGGCATATGGTTTGCTTGCCCTCATCGGTCAGGGCTTTGAGTTTCAGAGGTAGTGGCTGTCAAGGAGTCTTTTGTTTGGGCAAGTGGACATGCGATGAATGGAGGGATATGGATTAGGTGCAGGCAGAGGAGATGTGTTTAACGGCATTATCTGCGGCACGGATATTGTGGGACAGTGGGCTTGTTCCTGTGATGTACTGTGTTTCATTCTCCCCACCGCTGATACCTGAGCTTGCAGACCCTGCTGGGTCACTGGTCGAACCCTGACCAGAGTCTCCACTCGTTGCTCCCTGGGCTTCCTGAGTTGTGTCCAACGGTGGATCTGGAAGAAGAGAATGGAGGTGGGATAGGGAGGGTGAGAGATTAAAACATACATAATGATCAGCTGATCAGGTGGGAAGTCGGCTGCAGAGACAAAGAGTTCGTGCTAACACCATAACATACCAAGGGTCACAGGTCACACGTCTCACCTTCAACATTGCAAACTCCTCAAACACGGTCTACGCCTCACTCCCTTGTAAAGCCATGCTTTTGTAGAGTCACACTCTGACTCTCTCTCTGACTCTCTCTCTCTCTCTCTCTCTGACTCTCTCTCTCTCTCCGACTCTCTCTCCAACTCTCTCTCTGTGTCTAACTCTCTCTCCCCGACTCTCTCTATCCGAGTCTCTCTCTCTCCGACGCACTCTCTGACTGACTCTCTCTGACTCTCTCTCTCCCACTCCCTCTCTCCCACTCCCTCTCTCCGACTCCCTCTCTCCGACTCGCTCTCTCTCCGACTCGCTCTCTCTCCGACTCGCTCTCTCTCCGACTCGCTCTCTCCCTGACTCCAGCATTCAGCCCCTGCACCTATGGGTCAGTCTGTCTACAAAATACATTCTCCTCAAGCTCTCCACTTATTCCCACTTCATCCTCAATCTCATGTCCATAAATTCATGTCATGGAACAGAATGAGGCAATTCGGCCCATCGACTACTCATGGTTGTTATATCGTTCCCTGTCAACCCTATTCTCCTGTCTTCCCCTCCAAACCTTTGACCAACTTTGTAATCAAAAACTGTAAATCTCCACTTTAAAAATACCATCATCTTGGAGATACCAATGTCCTCAGATACCTGAGCTTGTATCTTGTTCTGGGACGGTGGACAAATCCTCCTGGGGTTCAGTTGTTATTTCCTGGGGTTCCCCAGTTGGTACGGAGTGTGGATCTGTAATAAAGTGTGGACAGACAGTGGGTGTAGTGGGGAAATAATCCCGCAGCTCTGAAGTGCACGGCCAACACCAGGCTCTGGTGACCCCAACAATTGTCCATCCCTCTCCTGCATCCCCTCTCCCTCCACGCCATCATTCCATCCGTTACTCAATGCAATCTGTCCAGCATTATCCCTCTGATTTCATGGCCCCTCCCCTGCCATCTCCCCCCTCTCTCTCCCCCTTAGCCGTCTCTCTCTACCCCCTCCCCTTGCATCACCAAGTCCCACAGGTGATGTATCTGGCCTTCAACAATGCACGCTCCTGAATTGCAGTCCTCGCCACGCTTCTCTGTTCCCCCTCAACCCCCTCTCCTACAGAGCTGCATTTGATCTCTCTCTCTCTCTCACCCTCCACCCTCCTCTCCCTCTCCGCCCTGCCCCATCAGTCATCAAATACATTCTCCTCAAGCTCTCCATTCTCTTTCCTCCTCCACCCTCAATCACCAGTCACCCACTCCCTCCTTCCCTATCATTCCTTTCTTCTAGACTTACTCATTTCAAATATTTCCACTTGCCCCCCTATCCCTCTCTCCAAGACCTGCTACCCCTCACTGTTTAAAACTCCTCCACTCAGGGCACATCCCAGCTCCTGAGGTTGCAGAGAAGATTTTAGACAAAAATGCCAGGTCTCGAGGGCCTGAGCCAGAGGTAGATGTTGAGCCGACTAGGACTTCATGAGAGGAAAAGTTTGTGGAAATGCAGACTTTTCCCAGAGTAGGGAAATGCAGAATTGGAGGAAATAGGTTTAAGGAGAGGGGGAAAGATTTAATCGGAACCTGAGGGGATATCTTTTTTTACACAAAGGGTGGTAGTTATATGTTACAAGCTGCAGGAGGAGGTAGCTAAGGCAGGTATGATCACTACTTTCGAAAATTAACTAGACTAAGTGGGACCCGTTAGGTCTCTGTCACACGGGAGGCCTGGTCCCCCAACGCAACCCATTGCCCAATGCAATATTCCACCACTCACCCGATCCCCCAATGCAACCGGTCCCCCCAACATAATATTGCACCACTCACCTACAGCCCACAACTACGCAGGCACCGCTCATTTCCCCTCACCCCCCAGCACTCCCTCCCCCTCCTCGACACCCTCCCTCTTCTTTCCCCTCTCCTCCTCCCCTCCCCAACTCCCTCCCTCACTCTCCCTCCCTCTCCTTTCCCCGACCCTCAGTCACTCCTTCCCTCCCTCCATAACTCCTCCCTGCTCCCTATCCCCTCCTATCCCTCTATTCCCCACTCCTCACCAGTTTGTGAGTGAGGCGGGACAAGCTGCCGCCGATGGGGCAGGAATGGGCGTCGCTATCCTGACCGTGGCATTGACTGACAGGAGAAACGTAGAAACATAGAAAATAGGTGCAGCAGGAGGCCATTCGGCCCTTCGAGCCTGCATCGCCATTCAATATGATCATGGCTGATCATCCAACTAAGTATCCCGTACCTGCCTTCTCTCCATACCCCCTGATCCCTCTAGCCACAAGGACTACATCTAACTCCCTCTTAAATATAGCCAATGAACCGGCCTCAACTACGTTCTGTGGCAGAGAATTCCACAGATTCACCACTCTCTGTGTGAAGATCCGACTGAAGGAAACTGCGCACGCGCGGTTTTTAAGATTTTTAAACCTCGATAACTTTTAAAATATACCACCGATCAGAAGGAAATGTGAAGAGAAAGAGATTAGTTAAAACAAATGTAGGTCCCTTGCAGTCAGAAACAGGTGAGTTGATCATGGGGAGCAAGGATATGGCAGACCAATTGAATAACTACTTTGGTTCCGTCTTCACTAAGGAAGACATAAATAATCTGCCGTAAATAGCAGGGGACCGCGGGTCAAAGGAGGACTTGAGTGAAATCCAGGTTAGTCGGGAAGTGGTGTTGGGTAAATTGAATGGATTAAAGGCCGATAAATCCCCAGGACCAGATAGGCTGCATCCCAGAGTACTTAAGGAAGTAGCTCCGGAAATAGTGGATGCATTAGTGATAATCTTTCAAAACTCATTAGATTCTGGAGTAGTTCCTGAGGATTGGTGGGTAGCAAACGTAACCCCTCTTTTTAAGAAGGGAGGGAGAGAGAAAACGGGGAATTACAGACCAGTTAGTCTAAGATCGGCAGTGGGGAAACTGCTAGAGTCAGTTATTAAAGATGGGATAGCAGCACATTTGGAAAGTGGTGAAATCATTGGACAAAGTCAGCATGGATTTACGAAAGGTAAATCATGTCTGACGAATCTTGTGGAATTTTTCGAGGATGTAACTATTAGCGTGGATAGGGGAGAACCAGTGGATGTGGTGTATCTGGACTTCCAGAAGGCTTTCAACAAGGTCCCACATAAGAGATTAGTATACAAACTTAAAGCACACAGCATTGGGAGTTCAGTATTGATGTGGATAGAGAACTGGCTGGCAAACAGGAAGAAAAGAGTAGGAGTAAACGGGTCCTCTTCACAATGGCAGGCAGTGACTAGTGGGGTACCGCAAGGCTCAGTGCTGGGACCCCAGCTAATTACAATATACATTAATGATCTGGATGAGGGAATTGAAGGCAATATCTCCAAGTTTGCGGATGACACTAAGCTGGGGGGCAGTGTTAGCTGTGAGGAGGATGCTAGGAGACTGCAAGGTGACTTGGATAGGCTGGGTGAGTGGGCAAATGTTTGGCAGATGCAGTATAATGTGGATAAATGTGAGGTTATCCACTTTGGTGGCAAAAACAGGAAAGCAGACTATTGTCTAAATGGTGGCCGATTAGGAAAAGGGGAGATGCAGCTCGACCTGGATGTCATGGTACACCAGTCATTGATAGTAGGCATGCAGTTGCAGCAGGCAGTGAAGAAAGCGAATGG
The DNA here is from genome assembly GCA_963514005.1 of Raja brachyura. Next base: position 151,747 of record CAUPSL010001401.1, read on the forward strand.
TATGTTAGCTTTCATAGCAAAAGGATTTGAGTATAGGAGCAGGGAGGTTCTACTTCAGTTGTATAGGGTCTTGGTGAGGCCACACCTGGAGTATTGCGTACAGTTCTGGTCTCCAGATCTGAGGAAAGACATTATTGCCACAGAGGGAGTGCAGAGAAAGTTCACCAGACTGATTCCTGGGATGTCAGGACTGTCTTATGAAGAAAGACTGGATAGACTCGGTTTATACTCTCTAGAATTTAGGAAATTGAGAGGAGATCTTATAGAAACTTACACAATTCTTGTAAGGATAGGCTAGATGCAGGAAGATTGTTCCCGATGTTGGGGAGGTCCAGGACAAGGGGTCACAGCTTAAGGATAAGGGGGAAATCCTTTAGGACCGAGATGAGAAGGACTTTTTTCACACAGAGAGTGGTGAGTCTCTGGAACTCTCTGCCACAGAGGGTAGTTGAGGCAAGTTCATTGGCTGTATTTAAGAGGGAGTTACATGTGGCCCTTGTGGCTAAGGGGATCAGGGGGTATGGAGAGAAGGCAGGTACGGGATACTGAGTTGGATGATTAGCCATGATCATATTGAATGGCGGTGCAGGCTCGAAGGGCCGAATGGCCTACTCCTGCACCTAATTTCTATGTTTCTATGAAACTTGTTGCACTCGCAGCGCAGGGGAATAATGAGTAACCTGGCAAAAAATCGTAGCATTATGGCGTGCCATTTTGGCCCAAATTGAAAAAACCCGCGAACCGGAAGAGCACAAGATCAGAGGTTTAGTTCTGTATAGAGAGATAGAAGATAGATTAGACAGGGGGGCTTCAAAGGGAAATGGCTTTAATAGTTGGAGTGGGCAAGTTAGCACTTTCCACGCAGCATGAATCTGATTCCTCTCACTCCAGCAGATTCCAGGCCCATCTCTTTGCAGAGTCTCTCCTGCCAGCGCCCCCCCCCCCAGTACCCCTCCTGCCCCCAACTCCAGACACTCTCCCCCACAGATCCCCCTCCTGCCCCCAACTCCAGACACTCTCCCCCACCCACAGATCCCCCTCCTGCCCCCAACTCCAGACACTCTCCCCCACCCACAGATCCCCCTCCTGCCCCCAACTCCAGACACTCTCCCCCACCCACAGATCCCCCTCCTGCCCCCAACTCCAGACACTCTCCCCCACCCACAGATCCCCCTCCTGCCCCCAACTCCAGACACTCTCCCCCACCCACACATCCCCCTCCTGCCCCCAACTCCAGACACTCTCCCCCACAGATCCCCCTCCTGCCCCCAACTCCAGACACTCTCCCCCACCCACAGATCCCCCTCCTGCCCCCAACTCCAGACACTCTCCCCCACCCACAGATCCCCCTCCTGCCCCCAACTCCAGACACTCTCCCCCACAGATCCCCCTCCTGCCCCCAACTCCAGACACTCTCCCCCACCCACAGATCCCCCTCCTGCCCCCAACTCCAGACACTCTCCCCCACCCACAGTTCCCCCTCCTGCCCCCAACTCCAGACACTCTCCCCCACCCACAGATCCCCCTCCTGCCCCCAACTCCAGACACTCTCCCCCACCCACAGATCCCCCTCCTGCCCCCAACTCCAGACACTCTCCCCCACCCACACATCCCCCTCCTGCCCCCAACTCCAGACACTCTCCCCCACAGATCCCCCTCCTGCCCCCAACTCCAGACACTCTCCCCCACCCACAGATCCCCCTCCTGCCCCCAACTCCAGACACTCTCCCCCACCCACAGATCCCCCTCCTGCCCCCCACTCCAGACACTCTCCCCCACAGATCCCCCTCCTGCCCCCAACTCCAGACACTATCCCCCACCCACAGATCCCCCTCCTGCCCCCAACTCCAGACACTCTCCCCCACCCACAGATCCTCCTCCTGCCCCCAACTCCAGACACTCTCCCCCACCCACAGATCCCCCTCCTGCCCCCAACTCCAGACACCCTCCCCCACAGATCCCCCTCCTGCCCCCAACTCCAGACACTCTCCCCCACCCACAGATCCCCCTCCTGCCCCCAACTCCAGACACCCTCCCCCACAGATCCCCCTCCTGCCCCCAACTCCAGACACTCTCCCCCACCCACAGATCCCCCTCCTGCCCCCAACTCCAGACACTCTCCCCCACCCACAGATCCCCCTCCTGCCCCCAACTCCAGACACTCTCCCCCACCCACAGATCCCCCTCCTGCCCCCCACTCCAGACACCCTCCCCCACAGATCCCCCTCCTGGCCCCAACTCCAGACACTCTCCCCCACCCACAGATCCCCCTCCTGCCCCCAACTCCAGACACTCTCCCCCACCCACAGATCCCCCTCCTGCCCCCAACTCCAGACACTCTCCCCCACCCACAGATCCCCCTCCTGCCCCCAACTCCAGACACTCTCCCCCACCCACACATCCCCCTCCTGCCCCCAACTCCAGACACTCTCCCCCACAGATCCCCCTCCTGCCCCCAACTCCAGACACTCTCCCCCACCCACAGTTCCCCCTCCTGCCCCCAACTCCAGACACTCTCCCCCACCCACAGATCCCCCCCCTGCCCCCAACTCCAGACACTCTCCCCCACCCACAGATCCCCCTCCTGCCCCCAACTCCAGACACTCTCCCCCACCCACAGATCCCCCTCCTGCCCCCAACTCCAGACACTCTCCCCCACCCACAGATCCCCCTCCTGCCCCCAACTCCAGACACTCTCCCCCACCCACAGATCCCCCTCCTGCCCCCAACTCCAGACACTCTCCCCCACCCACACATCCCCCTCCTGCCCCCAACTCCAGACACTCTCCCCCACAGATCCCCCTCCTGCCCCCAACTCCAGACACTCTCCCCCACCCACAGTTCCCCCTCCTGCCCCCAACTCCAGACACTCTCCCCCACCCACAGATCCCCCTCCTGCCCCCAACTCCAGACACTCTCCCCCACCCACAGATCCCCCTCCTGCCCCCAACTCCAGACACTCTCCCCCACCCACACATCCCCCTCCTGCCCCCAACTCCAGACACTCTCCCCCACAGATCCCCCTCCTGCCCCCAACTCCAGACACTCTCCCCCACCCACAGATCCCCCTCCTGCCCCCAACTCCAGACACTCTCCCCCACCCACAGATCCCCCTCCTGCCCCCCACTCCAGACACTCTCCCCCACAGATCCCCCTCCTGCCCCCAACTCCAGACACTATCCCCCACCCACAGATCCCCCTCCTGCCCCCAACTCCAGACACTCTCCCCCACCCACAGATCCTCCTCCTGCCCCCAACTCCAGACACTCTCCCCCACCCACAGATCCCCCTCCTGCCCCCAACTCCAGACACCCTCCCCCACAGATCCCCCTCCTGCCCCCAACTCCAGACACTCTCCCCCACCCACAGATCCCCCTCCTGCCCCCAACTCCAGACACCCTCCCCCACAGATCCCCCTCCTGCCCCCAACTCCAGACACTCTCCCCCACCCACAGATCCCCCTCCTGCCCCAAACTCCAGACACTCTCCCCCACCCACAGATCCCCCTCCTGCCCCCAACTCCAGACACTCTCCCCCACCCACAGATCCCCCTCCTGCCCCCCACTCCAGACACCCTCCCCCACAGATCCCCCTCCTGGCCCCAACTCCAGACACTCTCCCCCACCCACAGATCCCCCTCCTGCCCCCAACTCCAGACACTCTCCCCCACCCACAGATCCCCCTCCTGGCCCTAACTCCAGACACTCTCCACCTACAGGTCCCCCTTCAGACTCTCTGCTCGAGTCACCTTCCCCTACTCTTTGTCCACTGTATCATGACCCCTCCCTCCATACCTGAGCTTGTACCTGGTTCTGGGACGGTGGACAGATCCTCCTGGGGTTGGGCTGTTGTTTCCTGGGGTTCCCCAGTTGGTACGGAGTGTGGATCTGTAATAAAGTGTGGACAGACAGTGGGTGTAGTGGGGAAATGATCCCGCAGCTCTGCGGGATGGATGGAGACTGAAGTACATGGCATCGCCAGTCTCTGGTGAATACAACGGCTGTCTAGCCCTCTCCTGTGTCATTGCTCTGTTCCCCTCAGCATTACTCAATGCACTCCACCAGTCTCTCTGCCCTCCTCCTCTCCTTCACCTCTTCCCCATCATTCTCCTTCCCCCTCTCCACCGAGCCCGCACTCTCCCGCACACCCACTCCTCCAGAAATGTGTGAGAGTTTCAAGTTCCTAACCAAAGATATGACCAACAATTTGTCGTGGACCAACAACATGGAAGCAAGGTCCACAAAACCACAGCAATGTCTCCACTTCCTCAGGAGTCTGAGGAGATTTGCCTTGTCTCCAATGTCTCTTACACACGTCTACAGATGCACCATCGGTATCATACTGTGGGGTTGCATCACAGCTTGGTTTGTCAACAGCTCTGCCCAAGTTGTGGATGCTGCCCAGTCCGTCACACGGACCAGATATCCCAACATTGACTCCATCTACACTGCACACTACCCGAGGGAAACAGCCAAAATACTCATGGGCCTTTCCCACCCCGGTCATTCCTTCTTCTCCCCACTGCCGTCAGGCCAGAAGTTACAGAAGCCTGAAAGCACGCACCACCAGACTCAGAAACAGCTTCATCTCCTCTGTCATCAGGGTTCTGCATGGTCCTTCCATTTTCTAGAGCACAGTCCGATTCTCCAACCTAGCTCACTACAGACACGTGGCTTTTCATTGGAACTGTTGTGGTACAATGCTGAGAGCTATATTCTGCTCTCTGGTACATTTCTCTTTGTTCAACCTTCTGTACTGGTGTATGGGTTAATTGTCTGTATGTTTAGTGTTATCTGATGTGAATGGATTGCATGTACACAACAGCTTTCCACTGTACCTCACCACATGTGACAAGAAACCTAAACTATCACAACTCATTATCCCTTCTACTGATCTTACATTTCTCATTCTTTGCACCATTTTGCCTCCTTGGTGCCCATAACCCCTCGGCTGTTGCTCTGCCCTGGTCTGATCCTCAGAGAAAACCCACCCCTGCTCACAACCCCAAGTTATAACCCTTCCTTGAAGCCTTGAACCCACCCCACTAACCACAAACTCCCGTGCCCATTAAACCCATGTGGAGACACAAGGAATTGCAGGAGCTGCTTTACAAAGAAAGACACAAAGTGTTGGAGTAACTCAGCGGGTAGGCAGCATTTCTGGAGTGGTTTACTCAACCATCCTCAATCCAAGGGTGAAGTCTGAAGAAGGGCCTCAACCTGAAACGTCACCTATTCCTTTTTTCCAGAGATGCTGCCTGACCCGCTGAGCTACTCCAGCATTTTGTGTCTATCAATCCAAGGGGGATTATTGTCCAGTGTTGAACAAACTACCGCCCTCTCCAAAAGCTGGCTGCAGGGTTAATGAGGACAAGCGATAACGTGTGAGAGGGCTTGGTACCTGAGGATGTGTTTCCCACTGGGACAGAAGACGGTTCCTGGGTGGATTCTCCAGTCGATGATCCCTGGGTCTGTTTCCCTGTGGACATCTGGTGATCTGGAATAATGGAACAGAGAAACGGGAGTGTGGCAACACCACAACAGGTCATCAGGCTGGAAAAAGAGGTTGGGAACTAAAGGACTGGAAGCGTCATCCAGTCTCTCATCATCAACTCTCCTTCCAAAACATGTCTCACTCCACGTGACTCCCCCACTCTGAGTTGGGGTGAAGTTCTGCACAAATGGACTTTAATCTGAGCATGTGTGAGGTTCTGCACTTTGGGAGGTCAAATATAAGGTGGAAATATGGCATTAATGCCAATGAGCATAGATATAGAGGTTCTAAGTCAGTAACAACCTTAACGTGGCAACACAGAAGATGCATTGATAAAGGAGGCATTTGGTATGTTTGCCTTCATCAATTGGGGCAGTGAGTATAAGATCAGGATGTTATGTTGCAGTTATATGGAGCTTTGATGAGGCTGCATTTGGAGTATTCTTTACCATTCTAGGAAGGATGTGTAGGCCACAGAGAGGACACAGACGGGCTTTACCACAATGCTGCCTGGATTAGAGCATGTACGCTATGAGGAGAGGATGAAGAAATCTGGTTTTCGCTGGTTGTTGAGGGCAAGTGTAGACCAGACGGAAGTAAATACAATTATGAGGCAGAGACAGAGTAACTGTTCATAATGGTTTCTCCACGATGGAAATGTCAAAGACAAGAGAGAATGGTTTTAACGTGGGAGGAGCAAAGTTTAAAGGGGATCAAGCTGCCAGAGGAGGTAGTTGAGGCTGGGCCTATCCCAACATTTAAGAAACACTTAGACAGGTACATGGTTAGGACAGGTTGAGAGGGATATGGGCCAAACGCTGGCAGGTGGGACAAGTGTAGCAGGGACATGTTGGCCGGTGTGGGCAAGTTGGGCTGAAGGGCCTGTTTCCACACTGTATCACTCTATGACTAGTGTAGCAGGGACATGTTGGCCGGTGTGGGCAAGTTGGGCTGAAGGGCCTGTTTCCACACTGTATCACTCTATGACTAGTGTAGCTGGGACATGTTGTCCAGTGTGGGCAAGTTGGGTGGAAGGGCCTGTCTCTATGCTGTATCACTCTATGACTAGTGTAGCTGGGACATGTTGTCCAGTGTGGGCAAGTTGGGCTGAAGGGCCTGTTTCCACACTGTATTACTCTATGACTAGTGTAGCTGGGACATGTTGGCCAGTGTGGGCAAGTTGGGTGGAAGGGCCTGTTTCCACGCTGTATCACTCTATGACTAGTGTAGCTGGGACATGTTGGCCGGTGTGGGCAAGTTGGGCTGAAGGGCTGTTTCCACACTGTATTACTCTATGACTAGTGTAGCAGGGACATGTTGTCCAGTGTGGGCAAGTTGGGCTGAAGGGCTGTTTCCACGCTGTATCACTCTATGACTAGTGTAGCTGGGACATGTTGGCCAGTGTGGGCAAGTTGGGTGGAAGGGCCTGTTTCCACACTGTATCACTCTATGACTAGTGTAGCAGGGACATGTTGGCCAGTGTGGGCAAGTTGGGCTGAAGGGCTGTTTCCACGCTGTATCACTCTATGACTAGTGTAGCTGGGACATGTTGGCCAGTGTGGGCAAGTTGGGCTGAAGGGCTGTTTCCACGCTGTATCACTCTATGACTAGTGTAGCAGGGACATGTTGGCCAGTGTGGGCAAGTTGGGCTGAAGGGCTGTTTCCACGCTGTATCACTCTATGACTAGTGTAGCTGGGACATGTTGGCCGGTGTGGGCAAGTTGGGCTGAAGGGCTGTTTCCACACTGTATCACTCTATGACTAGTGTAGCTGGGACATGTTGTCCAGTGTGGGCAAGTTGGGCTGAAGGGCCTGTCTCTATGCTGTATCACTCTATGACTAGTGTAGCTGGGACATGTTGTCCAGTGTGGGCAAGTTGGGCTGAAGGGCCTGTTTCCACGCTGTATCACTCTATGACTCTAGGTCATACATCTCCCCTTTAACATTATCCAATCCTCAAACACTGCACTTCCTTGTTCATCCTGGACTCTCTCTAAGGGACTCTCTCCTCCCCCCACACCAACTCCTCACCTCCCTCTGTGCCACACTGACTCCGTCCCCCACCCCTCGCTCTCTCCCCTCCTCTCCCCATCCCAAACTTCCACCTCCCCCGCCCCGCGCTCACTCCTCCCCCCCCCGGCGCTGTCTTTTGACCGTGACCTTTAAACATTTTTGGGTTACGCCCATAGTTGAGTTTGGCATTATGTTGGGCATGTACATCGTGGTCCCATGGGCCTGGTCCTGTGCTCCACTGTTCTATGTTCCACTATGATCCAGTTGCTTTTAATAATCTTTTGGTTAGGCACATGGTAACGTAGGAACTGGAGTGATATGTGTATCCAGAGGCCAGTTTAACTTGCATCATGTGCGGATATTGTGGGCCAAATGACCTGTCCCTGTGCTGTCCTGTTCCACATTTCATACTCCCCAACACTGATAACTGAGCTTGCAGACCCTGCTGGGTCACTGGTCAAACCCTGACCACAGTCTCCAGTCCTTGCTCCCTGGGGAACCTGAGTTGTGTCCGGCGGTGGATCTTGGGGAAAGGGGGAGGGGGGGCGCGGAGGGTGAGAAAGTAAAAACACATAAAATAGCTGATCAGGAGGGAAGTGGGCTGCAGATATGGCGTGTCAGCAGTCCGTGCTAACAGCAACACACACCAGGTCTCACATCTTGCCTTCAACATTATACACTCCTCAAATAGGGCCCAGCCACACTTCCATGTTCCTCCACGACTCTCTCCTGGGAACTCTCCCCTCCCTCCACACCTCATCTCCCCCCACGTCACACTGACACCACCCCTATCACTCACTATCTCCTGTCCCCACCCTCCCACCTCCCTTTGCCCCGTGCTCTCCTCCCTTGCCCTGCGCTCTCTCCTCCCTCTGGCCTTGACCTCTCCCCACACACCGCACTGTCCCCCCATCCCACATTCCCAGCTCCCCATCTCAATACCAGCTTCCCCACACCAAGTTCTCTTCTACCCACCCATCAGTCTCTCCCCCACCCTGCGCCCTCTCCTCCCTCTGGCCCTGGCCTCTCCCCCCAGACCACACTGTCCCCCCCATCCCATATTCTCTCCTCCCAATCCCATTGCCCCTCCCCCACCCCACGCTCTCTCCTGCCCCAACCCACACTCTCTCCTCCCCCACCCCACACTCTCTCCTGCATCAACCCACACTCTCTCCTCCCCCACCCCACACTCTCTCCTGCATCAACCCACACTCTCTCCTGCATCAACCCACACTCTCTCCTGCATCAACCCACACTCTCTCCTGCATCAACCCACACTCTCTCCTGCATCAACCCACACTCTCTCCTGCATCAACCCACACTCTCTCCTGCATCAACCCACACTCTCTCCTGCCCCAACCCACACTCTCTCCTGCATCAACCCACACTCTCTCCTGCATCAACCCACACTCTCTCCTGCATCAACCCACACTCTCTACGGCATCAACCCACACTCTCTCCAGCCCCAACCCACACTCTCTCCTGCCCCAACCCACACTCTCTCCTGCATCAACCCACACTCTCTCCTGCCCCAACCCACACTTTCTCCTCCCCCAACCCACACTCTCTCCTGCCCCAACCCACACTCTCTCCTGCCCCAACCCACACTCTCTCCTGCCCCAACCCACACTCTCCTGCCCCAACCCACACTCTCCTGCCCCAACCCACACTCTCTCCTGCCCCAACCCACACTCTCTCCTGCCCCAACCCACACTCTCCTGCCCCAACCCACACTCTCCTGCCCCAACCCACACTCTCTCCTGCATCAACCCCCACACTCTCCTGCCCCAACCCACACTCTCTCCGGCATCAACCCACACTCTCTCCTGCCCCAACCCACACTCTCTCCTGCATCAACCCACACTCTCTCCTGCATCAACCCACACTCTCTCCTGCCCCAACCCACACTCTCCTGCCCCAACCCACACTCTCCTGCCCCAACCCACACTCTCTCCTGCCCCAACCCACACTCTCTCCTGCATCAACCCACACTCTCTCCTGCCCCAACCCACACTCTCTCCTGCCCCAACCCACACTCTCTCCTGCCCCAACCCACACTCTCTCCTGCATCAACCCACACTCTCTCCTGCCCCAAACCACTCTCTCCTGCATCAACCCACACTTTCTCCTGCATCAACCCACACTCTCTCCTGCATCAACCCACACTCTCTCCTGCATCAACCCACACTCTCTCCTGCCCCAACCCACACTCTCTCCTGCATCAACCCACACTCTCTCCTGCATCAACCCACACTCTCTCCTGCATCAACCCACACTCTCTCCTGCATCAACCCACACTCTCTCCTGCATCAACCCACTCTCTCCTGCATCAACCCACACTCTCTCCTGCCCCAACCCACACTCTCTCCTGCCCCAACCCACACTCTCCTGCCCCAACCCACAATCTCTCCTGCATCAACCCACAACCTCTCCTGCATCAACCCACAACCTCTCCTGCATCAACCCACAACCTCTCCTGCATCAACCCGCACTCTCTCCTGCATCAACACACACTCTCTCCTGCCCCAACCCACACTCTCCTGCCTCAACCCACAATCTCTCCTGCATCAACCCACACTCTCTCCTGCATCAACCCACACTCTCTCCTGCCCCAACCCTCACACTCTCCTGCATCAACCCACACTCTCTCCTGCCCCAACCCACTCTCTCCTGCATCAACCCACACTCTCTCCTGCATCAACCCACACTCTCTCCTGCATCAACCCACACTCTCTCCTGCCCCAACCCACTCTCTCCTGCATCAACCCACACTCTCTCCTGCCCCAACCCACACTCTCCTGCCCCAACCCACTCTCTCCTGCATCAACCCACACTCTCTCCTGCATCAACCCACACTCTCTCCTGCCCCAACCCACTCTCTCCTGCATCAACCCACACTCTCTCCTGCATCAACCCACACTCTCTCCTGCATCAACCCACACTCTCTCCTGCCCCAACCCACACTTTCTCCTGTATCAACCCACACTCTCTCCTGCATCAACCCACACTCTCTCCTGCATCAACCCACACTCTCTCCTGCATCAACCCACACTCTCTCCTGCCCCAACCCACACTGTCTCCTGCATCAACCCACACTCTCTCCTGCCCCAACCCACACTCTCTCCTGCCCCAACCCACACTCTCTCCTGCCCCAACCCACACTCTCCTGCATCAACCTACACTCTCTCCTGCATCAACCCACTCTCTCCTGCCCCAACCCACTCTCTCCTGCATCAACCCACACTTTCTCTTGCATCAACCCACACTTTCTCCTGCATCAACCAACACTCTCTCCTGCATCAACCCACACTCTCTCCTGCATCAACCCACACTCTCTCCTGCCCCAACCCACACTCTCTCCTGCATCAACCCACACTCTCTCCTGCATCAACCCACACTCTCTCCTGCATCAACCCACACTCTCTCCTGCATCAACCCACACTCTCTCCTGCATCAACCCACACTCTCTCCTGCATCAACCCACACTCTCTCCTGCCCCAACCCTCACACTCTCCTGCCCCAACCCACACTCTCTCCTGCATCAACCCACACTCTCTCCTGCATCAACCCACACTCTCCTGCCCCAACCCACACTCTCTCCTGCATCAACCCACACTCTCTCCTGCATCAACCCACACTCTCTCCTGCCCCAACCCACATTCCCTCCTGCATCAACCCACACTCTCTCCTGCATCAACCCACACTCTCCTGCCCCAACCCACACTCTCTCCTGCATCAACCCACACTCTCTCCTGCATCAACCCACACTCTCTCCTGCCCCAACCCACACTTTCTCCTGCATCAACCCACACTCTCTCCTGCATCAACCCACACTCTCTCCTGCCCCAACCCACTCTCTCCTGCATCAACCCACACTCTCTCCTGCATCAACCCACACTCTCTCCTGCATCAACCCACACTCTCTCCTGCCCCAACCCACACTCTCTCCTGCCCCAACCCACACTCTCTCCTGCCCCAACCCACACTCTCTCCTGCCCCAACCCACACTCTCTCCTGCATCAACCCACACTCTCTCCTGCCCCAACCCACACGCTCTCCTGCATCAACCCACACGCTCTCCTGCAACAACCCACACTCTCTCCTGCATCAACCCACACTCTCTCCTGCATCAACCCACAATCTCTCCTGCATCAACCCACACTCTCTCCTGCATCAACCCACACTCTCTCCTGCATCAACCCACAATCTCTCCTGCCCCAACCCACACTCTCTCCTGCCCCAACCCACACTCTCTCCTGCCCCAACCCACACTCTCTCCTCCATCAACCCACACTCTCTCCTCCATCAACCCACACTCTCTCCTGCCCCAACCCACACTCTCTCCTCCATCAACCCACACTCTCCTGCATCAACCCACACTCTCTCCTGCATCAACCCACACTCTCTCCTGCCCCAACCCACACTCACTCCTCCATCAACCCACACTCTCTCCTGCATCAACCCACACTCTCTCCTGCATCAACCCACACTCTCTCCTGCCCCAACCCACACTCTCTCCTGCCCCAACCCACACACTCTCCTGCCCCAACCCACACTCTCTCCTGCATCAACCCACACTCTCTCCTGCATCAACCCACACTCTCTCCTGCATCAACCCACACTCTCTCCTGCATCACCCCACACTCTCTCCTGCATCAACCCACACTCTCTCCTGCATCAACCCACACTCTCTCCTGTATCAACCCACACTCTCTCCTGCATCAACCCACACTCTCTCCTGCCCCAACCCACACTCTCTCCTGCCCCAACCCACACTCTCTCCTGCCCCAACCCACACTCTCTCCTGCCCCAACCCACACTCTCTCCTGCATCAACCCACACTCTCTCCTGCATCAACCCACACTCTCCTGTATCAACCCACACTCTCTCCTGCATCAACCCACACTCTCTCCTGCATCAACCCACACTCTCTCCTGCATCAACCCACACTCTCTCCTGCATCAACCCACACTCTCTCCTGCATCAACCCACACTCTCTCCTGCCCCAACCCACACTCTCTCCTGCATCAACCCACACTCTCTCCTGCATCAACCCACACTCTCTCCTGCATCAACCCACACTCTCTCCTGCATCAACCCACACTCTCTCCTGCCCCAACCCACACTCTCTCCTGCCCCAACCCACACTCTCTCCTGCATCAACCCACACTCTCTCCTGCATCAACCCACACTCTCTCCTGCCCCAACCCACACTCTCTCCTGCATCAACCCACACTCTCTCCTGCATCAACCCACACCCTCTCCTGCCCCAACCCACACTCTCTCCTGCCCCAACCCACATTCTCTCCTGCATCAACCCACACTCTCTCCTGCATCAACCCACACTCTCTCCTGCATCAACCCACACTCTCTCCTGCATCAACCCACACTCTCTCCTGCCCCAACCCACACTCTCTCCTGCCCCAACCCACACACTCTCCTGCATCAACCCACACTCTCTCCTGCATTAACCCACACTCTCTCCTGCATCAACCCACACTCTCTCCTGCCCCAACCCACACTCTCTCCTGCATCAACCCACACTCTCTCCTGCCCCAACCCACACTCTCTCCTGCATCAACCCACACTCTCTCCTGCATCAACCCACACACTCTCCTGCATCAACCCACACTCTCTCCTGCATCAACCCACAATCTCTCCTGCATCAACCCACACTCTCTCCTGCCCCAACCCACACTCTGTCCTGCATCAACCCACACTCTCTCCTGCCCCAACCCACACTCTCTCCTGCATCAACCCACACTCTCTCCTGCCCCAAGCCACACTCTCTCCTCCATCAAACCACACTCTCCTGCATCAACCCACACTCTCTCCTGCATCGACCCACACTCTCTCCTGCCCCGACCCACACTCTCTCCTGCCCCGACCCTCACTCTCTCCTGCATCAACCCACACTCTCTCCTGCATCAACCCACACTCTCTCCTGCCCCGACCCTCACTCTCTCCTGCATCAACCCACACTCTCTCCTGCATCAACCCACACTCTCTCCTGTATCAACCCACACTCTCTCCTGCATCAACCCACACTCTCTCCTGCCCCAACCCACACTCTCTCCTGCCCCAACCCACACTCTCTCCTGCCCCAACCCACACTCTCTCCTGCCCCAACCCACACTCTCTCCTGCATCAACCCACACTCTCTCCTGCATCAACCCACACTCTCCTGTATCAACCCACACTCTCTCCTGCATCAACCCACACTCTCTCCTGCATCAACCCACACTCTCTCCTGCATCAACCCACACTCTCTCCTGCATCAACCCACACTCTCTCCTGCATCAACCCACACTCTCTCCTGCCCCAACCCACACTCTCTCCTGCATCAACCCACACTCTCTCCTGCATCAACCCACACTCTCTCCTGCATCAACCCACACTCTCTCCTGCATCAACCCACACTCTCTCCTGCCCCAACCCACACTCTCTCCTGCCCCAACCCACACTCTCTCCTGCATCAACCCACACTCTCTCCTGCATCAACCCACACTCTCTCCTGCCCCAACCCACACTCTCTCCTGCATCAACCCACACTCTCTCCTGCATCAACCCACACCCTCTCCTGCCCCAACCCACACTCTCTCCTGCCCCAACCCACATTCTCTCCTGCATCAACCCACACTCTCTCCTGCATCAACCCACACTCTCTCCTGCATCAACCCACACTCTCTCCTGCATCAACCCACACTCTCTCCTGCCCCAACCCACACTCTCTCCTGCCCCAACCCACACACTCTCCTGCATCAACCCACACTCTCTCCTGCATTAACCCACACTCTCTCCTGCATCAACCCACACTCTCTCCTGCCCCAACCCACACTCTCTCCTGCCCCAACCCACACTCTCTCCTGCCCCAACCCACACTCTCTCCTGCATCAACCCACACTCTCTCCTGCATCAACCCACACACTCTCCTGCATCAACCCACACTCTCTCCTGCATCAACCCACAATCTCTCCTGCATCAACCCACACTCTCTCCTGCCCCAACCCACACTCTGTCCTGCATCAACCCACACTCTCTCCTGCCTCAACCCACACTCTCTCCTGCATCAACCCACACTCTCTCCTGCCCCAAGCCACACTCTCTCCTCCATCAAACCACACTCTCCTGCATCAACCCACACTCTCTCCTGCATCGACCCACACTCTCTCCTGCCCCGACCCACACTCTCTCCTGCCCCGACCCTCACTCTCTCCTGCATCAACCCACACTCTCTCCTGCATCAACCCACACTCTCTCCTGCCCCAACCCACACTCTCTCCTGCCCCAACCCACACTCTCTCCTGCCCCAACCCACACTCTCTCCTGCCCCAACCCACACTCTCTCCTGCATCAACCCACACTCTCTCCTGCATCAACCCACACTCTCTCCTGCATCAACCCACATTCTCTCCTGCCCCAACCCACACTCTCTCCTGCCCCAACCCACACTTTCTCCTGTATCAACCCACACTCTCTCCTGCATCAACCCACACTCTCTCCTGCATCAACCCACACTCTCTCCTGCCCCAACCCACACACTCTCCTGCATCAACCCACACTCTCTCCTGCATCAACCCACACTCTCTCCTGCATCAACCCACACTCTCTCCTGCCCCAAGCCACACTCTCTCCTCCATCAAACCACACTCTCCTGCATCAACCCACACTCTCTCCTGCCCCAACCCACACTTTCTCCTGTATCAACCCACACTCTCTCCTGCATCAACCCACACTCTCTCCTGCCCCAACCCACACTCTCTCCTGCCCCAACCCACACTCTCTCCTCCATCAAACCACACTCTCCTGCATCAACCCACACTCTCTCCTGCATCAACCCACACTCTCTCCTGCCCCAACCCACACTCTCTCCTGCATCAACCCACACTCTCTCCTGCATCAACCCACACTCTCTCCTGCATCAACCCACACTCTCTCCTGCCCCAACCCACACTCTCTCCTGCCCCAACACACACTCTCCTGCCCCAACCCACACTCTCTCCTGCATCAACCCACAATCTCTCCTGCATCAACCCACACTCTCTCCTGCCCCAACCCACACTCTCTCCTGCATCAACCCACACTCTCTCCTGCATCAACCCACACTCTCTCCTGCATCAACCCACACACTCTCCTGCATCAACCCACACTCTCCCTGCCCCAACCCACACTCTCTCCTGCATCAACCCACACTCTCTCCTGCATCAACCCACACTCTCTCCTGCATGAACCCACACTCTCTCCTGCATCAACCCACACTCTCTCCTGCATCAACCCACACTCTCTCCTGCATCAACCCACACGCTCTCCTGCATCAACCCACACTCTCCTGCATCAACCCACACTCTCTCCTCCATCAACCCACACTCTCTCCTCCATCAACCCACACTCTCCTGCATCAACCCACACTCTCCTGCATCAACCCACACTCTCTCCTGCATCAACCCACACTCTCTCCTGCCCCAACCCACACTCTCTCCTGCCCCAACCCACACTCTCTCCTCCATCAACCCACACTCTCTCCTGCATCAACCCACACACTCTCCTGCCCCAACCCACACTCTCTCCTGCCCCAACCCACACACTCTCCTGCATCAACCCACACTCTCTCCTGCATTAACCCACACTCTCTCCTGCATCAACCCACACTCTCTCCTGCCCCAACCCACACTCTCTCCTGCATCAACCCACACTCTCTCCTGCCCCAACCCACACTCTCTCCTGCATCAACCCACACTCTCTCCTGCATCAACCCACACACTCTCCTGCATCAACCCACACTCTCTCCTGCATCAACCCACAATCTCTCCTGCATCAACCCACACTCTCTCCTGCCCCAACCCACACTCTGTCCTGCATCAACCCACACTCTCTCCTGCCCCAACCCACACTCTCTCCTGCATCAACCCACACTCTCTCCTGCCCCAAGCCACACTCTCTCCTCCATCAAACCACACTCTCCTGCATCAACCCACACTCTCTCCTGCATCGACCCACACTCTCTCCTGCCCCGACCCACACTCTCTCCTGCCCCGACCCACACTCTCTCCTGCATCAACCCACACTCTCTCCTGCCCCAACCCACACTCTCTCCTGCCCCAACCCACACTCTCTCCTGCCCCAACCCACACTCTCTCCTGCATCAACCCACACTCTCTCCTGCATCAACCCACACTCTCTCCTGCATCAACCCACAATCTCTCCTGCATCAACCCACACTCTCTCCTGCATCAACCCACACTCTCTCCTGCCCCAACCCACACTCTCTCCTGCATCAACCCACACTCTCTCCTGCATCAACCCACACTCTCTCCTGCATCAACCCACACTCTCTCCTGCCCCAACCCACACTCTCTCCTGCATCAACCCACACTCTCTCCTGCCCCAACCCACACTCTCTCCTGCATCAACCCACACTCTCTCCTGCATCAACCCACACTCTCTCCTGCATCAACCCACACTCTCTCCTGCCCCAACCCACACTTTTTCCTGTATCAACCCACACTCTCTCCTGCATCAACCCACACTCTCTCCTGCATCAACCCACACTCTCTCCTGCCCCAACCCACACACTCTCCTGCATCAACCCACACTCTCTCCTGCATCAACCCACACTCTCTCCTGCATCAACCCACACTCTCTCCTCCATCAACCCACACGCTCTCCTGCATCAACCCACACTCTCTCCTGCATCAACCCACACTCTCTCCTGCCCCAACCCACACTCTCTCCTGCCCCAACCCACACTCTCTCCTGCCCCAACCCACACTCTCTCCTGCATCAACCCACACTCTCTCCTGCATCAACCCACACTCTCTCCTGCATCAACCCACACTCTCTCCTGCCCCAACCCACACTCTCTCCTGCATCAACCCACACTCTCTCCTGCATCAACCCACACTCTCTCCTGCATCAACCCACACTCTCTCCTGCCCCAACCCACACTCTCTCCTGCCCCAACCCACACTTTCTCCTGTATCAACCCACACTCTCTCCTGCATCAACCCACACTCTCTCCTGCATCAACCCACACACTCTCCTGCATCAACCCACACTCTCCCTGCCCCAACCCACACTCTCTCCTGCATCAACCCACACTCTCTCCTGCATCAACCCACACTCTCTCCTGCATCAACCCACACTCTCTCCTGCATCAACCCACACTCTCTCCTGCATCAACCCACACTCTCTCCTGCATCAACCCACACTCTCTCCTGCCCCAACCCACATTCCCTCCTGCATCAACCCACACTCTCTCCTGCATCAACCCACACTCTCTCCTGCATCAACCCACACTCTCTCCTGCATTAACCCACACTCTCCTGCCCCAACCCACACTCTCTCCTGCATCAACCCACACTTTCTCCTGCATCAACCCACACTCTCTCCTGCATCAACCCACACTCTCTCCTGCATCAACCCACACTCTCTCCTGCCCCAAGCCACACTCTCTCCTCCATCAAACCACACTCTCCTGCATCAACCCACACTCTCTCCTGCATCAACCCACACTCTCTCCTGCATCAACCCACACTCTCTCCTGCATCAACCCACAATCTCTCCTGCATCAACCCACACTCTCTCCTGCATCAACCCACACTCTCTCCTGCATCAACCCACACTCTCTCCTGCATCAACCCACACTCTCTCCTGCATCAACCCACACTCTCTCCTGCATCAACCCACACTCTATCCTGCCCCAACCCACACTCTCTCCTGCCCCAACCCACACTCTCTCCTGCCCCAACCCACACTCTCTCCTGCATCAACCCACACTCTCTCCTGCATCAACCCACACTCTCTCCTGCCCCAACCCACACTCTCTCCTGCCCCAACCCTCACACTCTCCTGCATCAACCCACACTCTCTCCTGCCCCAACCCACACTTTCTCCTGTATCAACCCACACTCTCTCCTGCATCAACCCACACTCTCTCCTGCCCCAACCCACACTCTCTCCTGCCCCAACCCACACTCTCTCCTCCATCAACCCACACTCTCTCCTCCATCAACCCACACTCTCCTGCATCAACCCACACTCTCTCCTGCATCAACCCACACTCTCTCCTGCCCGAACCCACACTCTCTCCTGCCCCAACCCACACTCTCTCCTCCATCAACCCACACTCTCCTGCATCAACCCACACTCTCTCCTGCATCAACCCACACTCTCTCCTGCCCCAACCCACACTCTCTCCTGCCCCAACCCACACTCTCCTGCCCCAACCCACACTCTCCTGCCCCAACCCACACTCTCACCTGCATCAACCCACACTCTCTCCTGCATCAACCCACACTCTCTCCTGCATCAACCCACACTCTCTCCTGCATCAACCCACACTCTCTCCTGCATCAACCCACACTCTCTCCTGCATCAACCCACACTCTCTCCTGCATCCACCCACACTCTCTCCTGCCCCAACACACACTCTCTCCTGCATCAACCCACACTCTCTCCTGCATCAACCCACACTCTCTCCTGCATCAACCCACACTCTCTCCTGTATCAACCCACACTCTCTCCTGCATCAACCCTCACTCTCTCCTGCCCCAACCCACACTCTCTCCTGCCCCAACCCACACTCTCTCCTGCCCCAACCCACACTCTCTCCTGCCCCAACCCACACTCTCTCCTGCATCAACCCACACTCTCTCCTGCATCAACCCACACTCTCTCCTGCATCAACCCACACTCTCTCCTGCATCAACCCACACTCTCTCCTGCATCAACCCACACTCTCTCCTGCCCCAACCCACACTCTCTCCTGCCCCAACCCACACTCTCTCCTGCCCCAACCCTCACACTCTCCTGCCCCAACCCTCACACTCTCCTGCATCAACCCACACTCTCTCCTGCCCCAACCCACACTCTCTCCTGTATCAAACCACACACTCTCCTGCATCAACCCACACTCTCCCTGCCCCAACCCACACTCTCTCCTGCATCAACCCACACTCTCTCCTGCATCAACCCACACTCTCTCCTGCCCCAACCCACACTCTCTCCTGCCCCAACCCACACTCTCTCCTGCATCAACCCACACTCTCTCCTGCCCCAACCCCCACTCTCTCCTGCCCCAACCCACACTCTCCTGCCCCAACCCACACTCTCTCCTCCATCAAACCACACTCTCCTGCATCAACCCACACTCTCTCCTGCATCAACCCACACTCTCTCCTGCCCCAACCCACTCTCTCTCCTGCCCCAACCCACACTCTCTCCTGCATCAACCCACACTCTCTCCTGCATCAACCCACACTCTCTCCTGCATCAACCCACACTCTCTCCTGCATCAACCCACACTCTCTCCTGCATCAACCCACACTCTCTCCTGCATCAACCCACACTCTCTCCTGCCCCAACCCTCACACTCTCCTGCATCAACCCACACTCTCTCCTGCCCCATCCCACACTTTCTCCTGTATCAACCCACACTCTCTCCTCCATCAAACCACACTCTCCTGCCCCAACCCACACTCTCCTGCATCAACCCACACTCTCTCCTGCATCAACCCACACTCTCTCCTGCCCCAACCCACACTCTCTCCTGCCCCAACCCTCACACTCTCCTGCATCAACCCACACTCTCTCCTGCCCCATCCCACACTTTCTCCTGTATCAACCCACACTCTCTCCTGCATCAACCCACACTCTCTCCTGCATCAACCCACACTCTCTCCTGCATCAACCCACACTCTCTCCTGCATCAACCCACTCTCTCCTGCATCAACCCACACTCTCTCCTGCATCAACCCACACTCTCTCCTGCATCAACCCACACTCTCTCCTGCCCCACCCCACACTCTCTCCTGCCCCACCCCACACTCTCTCCTGCCCCAACCCACACTCTCTCCTGCCCCAACCCACACTCTCTCCTGCATCAACCCACACTCTCTCCTGCCCCAACCCACACTCTCTCCTGCATCAACCCACACTCTCTCCTGCCCCAACCCACACTCTCTCCTTCCCCAACCCACACTCTCTCCTGCATCAACCCACACTCTCTCCTGCATCAACCCACACTCTCTCCTGCCCCAACCCACACTCTCTCCTGCATCAACCCACACTCTCTCCTGCATCAACCCACACTCTCTCCTGCCCCACCCCACACTCTCTCCTGCCCCAACCCACACTCTCTCCTGCCCCAACCCACACTCTCTCCTGCATCAACCCACACTCTCTCCTGCCCCAACCCACACTCTCTCCTGCATCAACCCACAATCTCTCCTGCCCCAACCCACACTCTCTCCTGCATCAACCCACACTCTCTCCTGCATCAACCCACACTCTCTCCTGCCCCAACCCACACTCTCTCCTGCATCAACCCACACTCTCTCCTGCCCCAACCCACACTCTCTCCTGCCCCAACCCACACTCTCTCCTGCATCAACCCACACTCTCTCCTGCATCAACCCACACTCTCTCCTGCATCAACCCACACTCTCTCCTGCATCAACCCACACTCTCTCCTGCATCAACCCACACTCTCTCCTGCCCCAACCCACACTCTCTCCTGCATCAACCCACACTCTCTCCTGCATCAACCCACACTCTCTCCTGTATCAACCCACACTCTCTCCTGCATCAACCCACACTCTCTCCTGCCCCAACCCACACTCTCTCCTGCATCAACCCACACTCTCTCCTGCATCAACCCACACTCTCTCCTGCATCAACCCACACTCTCTCCTGCATCAACCCACACTCTCTCCTGCCCCAACCCACACTCTCTCCTGCCCCAACACACACTCTCCTGCCCCAACCCACACTCTCTCCTGCATCAACCCACAATCTCTCCTGCATCAACCCACACTCTCTCCTGCCCCAACCCACACTCTCTCCTGCATCAACCCACACTCTCTCCTGCATCAACCCACACTCTCTCCTGCATCAACCCACACACTCTCCTGCATCAACCCACACTCTCCCTGCCCCAACCCACACTCTCTCCTGCATCAACCCACACTCTCTCCTGCATGAACCCACACTCTCTCCTGCATGAACCCACACTCTCTCCTGCATCAACCCACACTCTCTCCTGCATCAACCCACACTCTCTCCTGCATCAACCCACACGCTCTCCTGCATCAACCCACACTCTCTCCTGCATCAACCCACACTCTCTCCTCCATCAACCCACACTCTCTCCTGCATCAACCCACACTCTCTCCTGCATCAACCCACACTCTCTCCTGCATCAACCCACACTCTCTCCTGCATCAACCCACACTCTCTCCTGCATCAACCCACACTCTCTCCTGCATCAACCCACACTCTCTCCTGCATCAACCCTCACTCTCTCCTGCCCCAACCCACACTCTCTCCTGCCCCAACCCACACTCTCTCCTGCCCCAACCCACACTCTCTCCTGCCCCAACCCACACTCTCTCCTGCCCCAACCCACACTCTCTCCTGCATCAACCCACACTCTCTCCTGCATCAACCCACACTCTCTCCTGCATCAACCCACACTCTCTCCTGCATCAACCCACACTCTCTCCTGCCCCAACCCACACTCTCTCCTGCCCCAACCCACACTCTCTCCTGCCCCAACCCTCACACTCTCCTGCATCAACACACACTCTCTCCTGCCCCAACCCACACTCTCTCCTGCCCCAACCCACACTCTCTCCTGCCCCAACCCTCACACTCTCCTGCATCAACCCGCACTCTCTCCTGCCCCAACCCACACTCTCTCCTGTATCAAACCACACACTCTCCTGCATCAACCCACACTCTCCCTGCCCCAACCCACACTCTCTCCTGCATCAACCCACACTCTCTCCTGCATCAACCCACACTCTCTCCTGCCCCAACCCACACTCTCTCCTGCATCAACCCACACTCTCTCCTGCATCAACCCACACTCTCTCCTGCCCCAACCCCCACTCTCTCCTGCCCCAACCCACACTCTCTCCTCCATCAAACCACACTCTCCTGCATCAACCCACACTCTCTCCTGCATCAACCCACACTCTCTCCTGCCCCAACCCACACTCTCTCCTGCCCCAACCCACACTCTCTCCTGCATCAACCCACACTCTCTCCTGCATCAACCCACACTCTCTCCTGCATCAACCCACACTCTCTCCTGCATCAACCCACACTCTCTCCTGCATCAACCCACACTCTCTCCTGCATCAACCCACACTCTCTCCTGCATCAACCCACACTCTCTCCTGCCCCAACCCTCACACTCTCCTGCATCAACCCACACTCTCTCCTGCCCCATCCCACACTTTCTCCTGTATCAACCCACACTCTCTCCTCCATCAAACCACACTCTCCTGCCCCAACCCACACTCTCCTGCATCAACCCACACTCTCTCCTGCATCAACCCACACTCTCTCCTGCCCCATCCCACACTTTCTCCTGTATCAACCCACACTCTCTCCTGCATCAACCCACACTCTCTCCTGCATCAACCCACACTCTCTCCTGCATCAACCCACACTCTCTCCTGCATCAACCCACTCTCTCCTGCATCAACCCACACTCTCTCCTGCATCAACCCACACTCTCTCCTGCATCAACCCACACTCTCTCCTGCCCCACCCCACACTCTCTCCTGCCCCACCCCACACTCTCTCCTGCCCCAACCCACACTCTCTCCTGCCCCAACCCACACTCTCTCCTGCATCAACCCACACTCTCTCCTGCCCCAACCCACACTCTCTCCTGCATCAACCCACACTCTCTCCTGCCCCAACCCACACTCTCTCCTGCCCCAACCCACACTCTCTCCTGCCCCAACCCACACTCTCTCCTGTCCCAACCCACACTCTCTCCTGTCCCAACCCACTCTCTCCTGCATCAACCCACACTCTCTCCTGCATCACCCCACACTCTCTCCTGCATCACCCCACACTCTCTCCTGCATCAACCCACACTCTCTCCTGCCCCAACCCACACTCTCTCCTGCCCCAACCCACACTCTCTCCTGCCCCAACCCACACTCTCTCCTGCCCCAACCCACACTCTCTCCTGCCCCAACCCACACTCTCTCCTGCCCCAACCCACACTCTCTCCTGCATCAACCCACACTCTCTCCTGCATCAACCCACACTCTCTCCTGCCCCAACCCACACTCTCTCCTGCCCCAACCCACACTCTCTCCTGCATCAACCCACACTCTCTCCTGCATCAACCCACACTCTCTCCTGCCCCAACCCACACTCTCTCCTGCATCAACCCACACTCTCTCCTGCATCAACCCACACTCTCTCCTGCCCCACCCCACACTCTCTCCTGCCCCAACCCACACTCTCTCCTGCCCCAACCCACACTCTCTCCTGCATCAACCCACACTCTCTCCTGCATCAACCCACAATCTCTCCTGCCCCAACCCACACTCTCTCCTGCATCAACCCACACTCTCTCCTGCATCAACCCACACTCTCTCCTGCCCCAACCCACACTCTCTCCTGCATCAACCCACACTCTCTCCTGCCCCAACCCACACTCTCTCCTGCCCCAACCCACACTCTCTCCTGCATCAACCCACACTCTCTCCTGCATCAACCCACACTCTCTCCTGCATCAACCCACACTCTCTCCTGCATCAACCCACACTCTCTCCTGCATCAACCCACACTCTCTCCTGCATCAACCCACACTCTCTCCTGCCCCAACCCACACTCTCTCCTGCATCAACCCACACTCTCTCCTGCCCCAACCCACACTCTCTCCTGCATCAACCCACACTCTCTCCTGCATCAACCCACACTCTCTCCTGCATCAACCCACACTCTCTCCTGCATCAACCCACACTCTCTCCTGCCCCAACCCACACTCTCTCCTGCCCCAACCCACACTCTCTCCTCCATCAACCCACACTCTCCTGCATCAACCCACACTCTCTCCTGCCCCAACCCACACTCTCTCCTGCATCAACCCACACTCTCTCCTGCCCCAACCCACACTCTCTCCTCCATCAACCCACACTCTCCTGAATCAACCCACACTCTCTCCTGCATCAACCCACACTCTCTCCTGCCCCAACCCACACTCTCTCCTGCCCCAACCCACACTCTCCTGCCCCAACCCACACTCTCTCCTGCATCAACCCACACTCTCTCCTGCATTAACCCACACTCTCTCCTGCATCAACCCACACTCTCTCCTGCCCCAACCCACACTCTCTCCTGCATCAACCCACACTCTCTCCTGCATCAACCCACACTCTCTCCTGCATCAACCCACACCCTCTCCTGCATCAACCCACACTCTCTCCTGCCCCAACCCACACTCTCTCCTGCATCAACCCACACTCTCTCCTGCCGCAACCCACACTCTCTCCTGCCCCAACCCACACTCTCTCCTGCATCAACCCACACTCTCTCCTGCATCAATCCACACTCTCTCCTGCATCAACCCACACTCTCTCCTCCATCAACCCACACTCTCTCCTGCCCCAACCCACACTCTCTCCTGCATCAACCCACACTCTCTCCTGCATCAACCCACACTCTCTCCTGCATCAACCCACACTCTCTCCTGCATCAACCCACACTCTCTCCTGCCCCAACCCACACTCTCTCCTGCCCCAACCCACACTCTCTCCTGCCCCAACCCACACTCTCTCCTGCATCAACCCACACTCTCCTGCATCAACCCACACTCTCTCCTGCCCCAACCCACACTCTCTCCTGCCCCAACCCACACTCTCCTGCCCCAACCCACACTCTCTCCTGCCCCAACCCACACTCTCTCCTGCATCAACCCACACACTCTCCTGCATCAACCCACACTCTCTCCTGCATCAACCCACACTCTCTCCTGCCCCAACCCACACTCTCTCCTGCATCAACCCACACTCTCTCCTCCCGCACCCCAAGCTCTCTCCGGCGCCAACCCACACTCTCTCCTGCATCAACCCACACTCTCTCCTGCATCAACCCACACTCTCTCCTGCCCCAACCAACACTCTCCTGCATCAACCCACACTCTCTCCTGCCCCAACCCACACTTTCTCCTGCATCAACCCACACTCTCTCCTGCATCAACCCACACTCTCTCCTGCATCAACCCACACTCTCTCCTGCATCAACCCACACTCTCTCCTGCATCAACCCACACGCTCTCCTGCATCAACCCACACTCTCTCCTGCCCCAACCCACACTTTCTCCTGCATCAACCCACACTCTCTCCTGCATCAACCCACACTCTCTCCTGCATCAACCCACACTCTCTCCTGCATCAACCCACACGCTCTCCTGCATCAACCCACACTCTCTCCTGCATCAACCCACACTCTCTCCTGCCCCAACCCACACTCTCTCCTGCATCAACCCACACTCTCTCCTGCATCAACCCACACTCTCTCCTGCCCCAACCCACACTCTCTCCTGCCCCAACCCACACTCTCTCCTCCATCAACCCACACTCTCCTGCATCAACCCACACTCTCTCCTGCATCAACCCACACTCTCTCCTGCATCAACCCACACTCTCTCCTGCATCAACCCACACTCTCTCCTGCATCAACCCACACTCTCTCCTGCATCAACTCACACTCTCTCCTGCCCCAACCCACACTCTCTCCTGCCCCAACCCACACTCTCTCCTGCATCAACCCACACTCTCTCCTGCATCAACCCACACTCTCTCCTGCCCCAACGCACACTCTCTCCTGCCCCAACCCACACTCTCTCCTGCATCAACCCACACTCTCTCCTGCATCAACCCACACTCTCTCATGCCCCAACCCACACTCTCTCCTGCCCCAACCCACACTCTCTCCTGCATCAACCCACACTCTCTCCTGCATCTACCCACACTCTCTCCTGCCCCAACCCACACTCTCTCCTGCCCCAACCCACACTCTCTCCTGCATCAACCCACACTCTCTCCTGCATCAACCCACACTCTCTCCTGCATCAACCCACACTCTCTCCTGCATCAACCCACACTCTCTCCTGCATCAACCCACACTCTCTTGCATCAACCCACACTCTCCCCTGCCCCAACCCACACACTCTCCTGCATCAACCCACACTCTCTCCTGCATCAACCCACACTCTCTCCTGCATCAACCCACACTCTCTCCTGCATCAACCCACACTCTCTCCTGCATCAACCCACACTCTCTCCTGCATCAACCCACACTCTCTCCTGCATCAACCCACACTCTCTCCTGCCCCAACCCACACTCTCTCCTGCATCAACCCACACTCTCTCCTGCATCAACCGACACTCTCTCCTGCATCAACCCACACACTCTCCTGCATCAACCCACACTCTCTCCTGCATCAACCCACACTCTCTCCTGCCCCAACCCACACTCTCTCCTGCCCCAACCCACACTCTCTCCTGCCCCAACCCACACTCTCTCCTGCCCCAACCCTCACTCTCTCCTGCCCCACCCCACACTCTCTCCTGCCCCAACCCACACTCTCTCCTGCCCCAACCCACACTCTCTCCTGCATCAACCCACACTCTCTCCTGCCCCACCCCACACTCTCTCCTGCCCCAACCCACACTCTCTCCTGCCCCAACCCACACTCTCTCCTGCATCAACCCACACTCTCTCCTGCATCAACCCACACTCTCTCCTGCATCAACCCACACTCTCTCATGCCCCAACCCACACTCTCTCCTGCATCAACCCACACTCTCTCCTGCCCCAACCCACACACTCTCCTGCATCAACCCACACTCTCTCCTGCATCAACCCACACTCTCTCCTGCATCAACCCACACTCTCTCCTGCATCAACCCACACTCTCTCCTGCATCAACCCACACTCTCTCCTGCATCAACCCACACTCTCTCCTGCATCAACCCACACTCTCTCCTGCATCAACCCACTCTCTCCTGCATCAACCCACACTCTCTCCTGCATCAACCCACACCCTCTCCTGCCCCAACCAACACTCTCCTGCATCAACCCACACTCTCTCCTGCCCCAACCTACACTTTCTCCTGCATCAACCCACACTCCCTCCTGCATCAACCCACACTCTCTCCTGCCCCAACCCACACTCTCTCCTGCATCAACCCACACTCTCTCCTGCATCAACCCACACTCTCTCCTGCATCAACCCACACTCTCTCCTGCATCAACCCACACTCTCTCCTGCCCCAACCCACACTCTCTCCTGCATCAACCCACACTCTCTCCTGCATCAACCCACACTCTCTTGCATCAACCCACACTCTCCCCTGCCCCAACCCACACACTCTCCTGCATCAACCCACACTCTCTCCTGCATCAACCCACACTCTCTCCTGCATCAACCCACACTCTCTCCTGCATCAACCCACACTCTCTCCTGCATCAACCCACACTCTCTCCTGCATCAACCCACACTCTCTCCTGCATCAACCCACACTCTCTCCTGCCCCAACCCACACTCTCTCCTGCATCAACCCACACTCTCTCCTGCATCAACCGACACTCTCTCCTGCATCAACCCACACACTCTCCTGCATCAACCCACACTCTCTCCTGCATCAACCCACACTCTCTCCTGCCCCAACCCACACTCTCTCCTGCCCCAACCCACACTCTCTCCTGCCCCAACCCACACTATCTCCTGCCCCAACCCTCACTCTCTCCTGCCCCACCCCACACTCTCTCCTGCCCCAACCCACACTCTCTCCTGCCCCAACCCACACTCTCTCCTGCATCAACCCACACTCTCTCCTGCCCCACCCCACACTCTCTCCTGCCCCAACCCACACTCTCTCCTGCCCCAACCCACACTCTCTCCTGCATCAACCCACACTCTCTCCTGCATCAACCCACACTCTCTCCTGCATCAACCCACACTCTCTCATGCCCCAACCCACACTCTCTCCTGCATCAACCCACACTCTCTCCTGCCCCAACCCACACACTCTCCTGCATCAACCCACACTCTCTCCTGCATCAACCCACACTCTCTCCTGCATCAACCCACACTCTCTCCTGCATCAACCCACACTCTCTCCTGCATCAACCCACACTCTCTCCTGCATCAACCCACACTCTCTCCTGCATCAACCCACACTCTCTCCTGCATCAACCCACACTCTCTCCTGCCCCAACCCACACTCTCTCCTGCATCAACCCACACTCTCTCCTGCATCAACCCACACTCTCTTGCATCAACCCACACTCTCCCCTGCCCCAACCCACACACTCTCCTGCATCAACCCACACTCTCTCCTGCATCAACCCACACTCTCTCCTGCATCAACCCACACTCTCTCCTGCATCAACCCACACTCTCTCCTGCATCAACCCACACTCTCTCCTGCATCAACCCACACTCTCTCCTGCATCAACCCACACTCTCTCCTGCCCCAACCCACACTCTCTCCTGCATCAACCCACACTCTCTCCTGCATCAACCGACACTCTCTCCTGCATCAACCCACACACTCTCCTGCATCAACCCACACTCTCTCCTGCATCAACCCACACTCTCTCCTGCCCCAACCCACACTCTCTCCTGCCCCAACCCACACTCTCTCCTGCCCCAACCCACACTATCTCCTGCCCCAACCCTCACTCTCTCCTGCCCCACCCCACACTCTCTCCTGCCCCAACCCACACTCTCTCCTGCCCCAACCCACACTCTCTCCTGCATCAACCCACACTCTCTCCTGCCCCACCCCACACTCTCTCCTGCCCCAACCCACACTCTCTCCTGCCCCAACCCACACTCTCTCCTGCATCAACCCACACTCTCTCCTGCATCAACCCACACTCTCTCCTGCATCAACCCACACTCTCTCATGCCCCAACCCACACTCTCTCCTGCATCAACCCACACTCTCTCCTGCCCCAACCCACACACTCTCCTGCATCAACCCACACTCTCTCCTGCATCAACCCACACTCTCTCCTGCATCAACCCACACTCTCTCCTGCATCAACCCACACTCTCTCCTGCATCAACCCACACTCTCTCCTGCATCAACCCACACTCTCTCCTGCATCAACCCACACTCTCTCCTGCATCAACCCACACTCTCTCCTGCATCAACCCACACTCTCTCCTGCATCAACCCACACCCTCTCCTGCCCCAACCAACACTCTCCTGCATCAACCCACACTCTCTCCTGCCCCAACCTACACTTTCTCCTGCATCAACCCACACTCTCTCCTGCATCAACCCACACTCTCTCCTGCCCCAACCCACACTCTCTCCTGCATCAACCCACACTCTCTCCTGCATCAACCCACACTCTCTCCTGCATCAACCCACACTCTCTCCTGCATCAACCCACACTCTCTCCTGCCCCAACCCACACTCTCTCCTGCATCAACCCACACTCTCTCCTGCCCCAACCCACACTCTCTCCTGCATCAACCCACACTCTCTCCTGCATCAACCCACACTCTCTCCTGCATCAACCCACACTCTCTCCTGCATCAACCCACACTCTCTCCTGCCCCAACCCACACTCTCTCCTGCCCCAACCCACACTCTCTCCTGCATCAACCCACACTCTCTCCTGCATCTACCCACACTCTCTCCTGCCCCAACCCACACTCTCTCCTGCCCCAACCCACACTCTCTCCTGCATCAACCCACACTCTCTCCTGCATCAACCCACACTCTCTCCTGCATCAAACCACACTCTCTCCTGCATCAACCCACACTCTCTCCTGCATCAACCCACACTCTCTCCTGCCCCAACCCACACTCTCTCCTGCCCCAACCCACACTCTCTCCTGCCCCAACCCACACTCTCTCCTGCCCCAACCCTCACTCTCTCCTGCCCCACCCCACACTCTCTCCTGCCCCAACCCACACTCTCTCCTGCCCCAACCCACACTCTCTCCTGCATCAACCCACACTCTCTCCTGCCCCACCCCACACTCTCTCCTGCCCCAACCCACACTCTCCTGCCCCAACCCACACTCTCTCCTGCATCAACCCACACTCTCTCCTGCATCAACCCACACTCTCTCCTGCATCAACCCACACTCTCTCATGCCCCAACCCACACTCTCTCCTGCATCAACCCACACTCTCTCCTGCCCCAACCCACACACTCTCCTGCATCAACCCACACTCTCTCCTGCATCAACCCACACTCTCTCCTGCATCAACCCACACTCTCTCCTGCATCAACCCACACTCTCTCCTGCATCAACCCACACTCTCTCCTGCATCAACCCACACTCTCTCCTGCATCAACCCACACTCTCTCCTGCATCAACCCACACTCTCTCCTGCATCAACCCACACTCTCTCCTGCATCAACCCACACCCTCTCCTGCCCCAACCAACACTCTCCTGCATCAACCCACACTCTCTCCTGCCCCAACCTACACTTTCTCCTGCATCAACCCACACTCTCTCCTGCATCAACCCACACTCTCTCCTGCCCCAACCCACACTCTCTCCTGCATCAACCCACACTCTCTCCTGCATCAACCCACACTCTCTCCTGCATCAACCCACACTCTCTCCTGCATCAACCCACACTCTCTCCTGCCCCAACCCACACTCTCTCCTGCATCAACCCACACTCTCTCCTGCCCCAACCCACACTCTCTCCTGCATCAACCCACACTCTCTCCTGCATCAACCCACACTCTCTCCTGCATCAACCCACACTCTCTCCTGCATCAACCCACACTCTCTCCTGCCCCAACCCACACTCTCTCCTGCCCCAACCCACACTCTCTCCTGCATCAACCCACACTCTCTCCTGCATCTACCCACACTCTCTCCTGCCCCAACCCACACTCTCTCCTGCCCCAACCCACACTCTCTCCTGCATCAACCCACACTCTCTCCTGCATCAACCCACACTCTCTCCTGCATCAAACCACACTCTCTCCTGCATCAACCCACACTCTCTTGCATCAACCCACACTCTCCCCTGCCCCAACCCACACACTCTCCTGCATCAACCCACACTCTCTCCTGCATCAACTCACACTCTCTCCTGCATCAACCCACACTCTCTCCTGCATCAACCCACACTCTCTCCTGCATCAACCCACACTCTCTCCTGCATCAACCCACACACTCTCCTGCATCAACCCACACTCTCTCCTGCATCAACCCACACTCTCTCCTGCCCCAACCCACACTCTCTCCTGCCCCAACCCACACTCTCTCCTGCCCCAACCCACACTCTCTCCTGCCCCAACCCTCACTCTCTCCTGCCCCACCCCACACTCTCTCCTGCCCCACCCCACACTCTCTCCTGCCCCAACCCACACTCTCTCCTGCATCAACCCACACTCTCTCCTGCCCCACCCCACACTCTCTCCTGCCCCAACCCACACTCTCTCCTGCCCCAACCCACACTCTCTCCTGCATCAACCCACACTCTCTCCAGCATCAACCCACACTCTCTCCTGCATCAACCCACACTCTCTCATGCCCCAACCCACACTCTCTCCTGCATCAACCCACACTCTCTCCTGCCCCAACCCACACACTCTCCTGCATCAACCCACACTCTCTCCTGCATCAACCCACACTCTCTCCTGCATCAACCCACACTCTCTCCTGCATCAACCCACACTCTCTCCTGCATCAACCCACACTCTCTCCTGCATCAACCCACACTCTCTCCTGCATCAACCCACACTCTCTACTGCATCAACCCACACTCTCTCCTGCATCAACCCACACTCTCTCCTGCATCAACCCACACTCTCTCCTGCCCCAACCCACACTCTCTCCTGCCCCAACCCACACTCTCTCCTGCATCAACCCACACTCTCCTGCATCAACCCCCACACTCTCCTGCCCCAACCCACACTCTCTCCTGCATCAACCCACACTCTCTCCGGCCCCAACCCACACTCTCTCCTGCATCAACCCACACTCTCTCCTGCATCAACCCACACTCTCTCCTGCATCAAACCACACCCTCTCCTGCCCCAACCAACACTCTCCTGCATCAACCCACACTCTCTCCTGCCCCAACCCACACTCTCTCCTGCCCCAACCCACACTCTCTCCTGCATCAACCCACACTCTCTCCTGCATCAACCCACACTCTCTCCTGCATCAAACCACACTCTCTCCTGCATCAACCCACACTCTCTTGCATCAACCCACACTCTCCCCTGCCCCAACCCACACACTCTCCTGCATCAACCCACACTCTCTCCTGCATCAACTCACACTCTCTCCTGCATCAACCCACACTCTCTCCTGCATCAACCCACACTCTCTCCTGCATCAACCCACACTCTCTCCTGCATCAACCCACACTCTCTCCTGCATCAACCCACACACTCTCCTGCATCAACCCACACTCTCTCCTGCATCAACCCACACTCTCTCCTGCCCCAACCCACACTCTCTCCTGCCCCAACCCACACTCTCTCCTGCCCCAACCCACACTCTCTCCTGCCCCAACCCACACTCTCTCCTGCCCCAACCCTCACTCTCTCCTGCCCCACCCCACACTCTCTCCTGCCCCAACCCACACTCTCTCCTGCCCCAACCCACACTCTCTCCTGCATCAACCCACACTCTCTCCTGCCCCACCCCACACTCTCTCCTGCCCCAACCCACACTCTCTCCTGCCCCAACCCACACTCTCTCCTGCATCAACCCACACTCTCTCCAGCATCAACCCACACTCTCTCCTGCATCAACCCACACTCTCTCATGCCCCAACCCACACTCTCTCCTGCATCAACCCACACTCTCTCCTGCCCCAACCCACACACTCTCCTGCATCAACCCACACTCTCTCCTGCATCAACCCACACTCTCTCCTGCATCAACCCACACTCTCTCCTGCATCAACCCACACTCTCTCCTGCATCAACCCACACTCTCTCCTGCATCAACCCACACTCTCTCCTGCATCAACCCACACTCTCTCCTGCATCAACCCACACTCTCTCCTGCATCAACCCACACTCTCTCCTGCATCAACCCACACTCTCTCCTGCCCCAACCCACACTCTCTCCTGCCCCAACCCACACTCTCTCCTGCATCAACCCACACTCTCCTGCATCAACCCCCACACTCTCCTGCCCCAACCCACACTCTCTCCTGCATCAACCCACACTCTCTCCGGCCCCAACCCACACTCTCTCCTGCATCAACCCACACTCTCTCCTGCATCAACCCACACTCTCTCCTGCATCAACCCACACCCTCTCCTGCCCCAACCAACACTCTCCTGCATCAACCCACACTCTCTCCTGCCCCAACCTACACTTTCTCCTGCATCAACCCACACTCTCTCCTGCATCAACCCACACTCTCTCCTGCCCCAACCCACACTCTCTCCTGCATCAACCCACACTCTCTCCTGCATCAACCCACACTCTCTCCTGCATCAACCCACACTCTCTCCTGCATCAACCCACACTCTCTCCTGCCCCAACCCACACTCTCTCCTGCATCAACCCACACTCTCTCCTGCCCCAACCCACACTCTCTCCTGCCCCAACCCACACTCTCTCCTGCCCCAACCCACACTCTCTCCTCCATCAACCCACACTCTCTCCTGCATCAACCCACACTCTCTCCTGCATCAACCCACACTCTCTCCTGCCCCAACCCACACTCTCTCCTGCCCCAACCCACACTCTCCTGCCCCAACCCACACTCTCTCCTGTATCAACCCCCACTCTCTCCTGCATCAACCCACTCTCTCCTGCATCAACCCACACTCTCTCCTGCCCCAACCCACACTCTCTCCTGCATCAACCCACACTCTCTCCTGCATCAACCCACACTCTCTACTGCATCAACCCACACTCTCTCCTGCATCAACCCACACTCTCTCCTGCATCAACCCACACTCTCTCCTGCCCCAACCCACACTCTCTCCTGCCCCAACCCACACTCTCTCCTGCATCAACCCACACTCTCCTGCATCAACCCCCACACTCTCCTGCCCCAACCCACACTCTCTCCTGCATCAACCCACACTCTCTCCGGCCCCAACCCACACTCTCTCCTGCATCAACCCACACTCTCTCCTGCATCAACCCACACTCTCTCCTGCATCAACCCACACCCTCTCCTGCCCCAACCAACACTCTCCTGCATCAACCCACACTCTCTCCTGCCCCAACCCACACTCTCTCCTGCCCCAACCCACACTCTCTCCTGCATCAACCCACACTCTCTCCTGCATCAACCCACACTCTCTCCTGCATCAAACCACACTCTCTCCTGCATCAACCCACACTCTCTTGCATCAACCCACACTCTCCCCTGCCCCAACCCACACACTCTCCTGCATCAACCCACACTCTCTCCTGCATCAACTCACACTCTCTCCTGCATCAACCCACACTCTCTCCTGCATCAACCCACACTCTCTCCTGCATCAACCCACACTCTCTCCTGCATCAAGCCACACTCTCTCCTGCATCAACCCACACACTCTCCTGCATCAACCCACACTCTCTCCTGCATCAACCCACACTCTCTCCTGCCCCAACCCACACTCTCTCCTGCCCCAACCCACACTCTCTCCTGCCCCAACCCTCACTCTCTCCTGCCCCAACCCTCACTCTCTCCTGCCCCACCCCACACTCTCTCCTGCCCCAACCCACACTCTCTCCTGCCCCAACCCACACTCTCTCCTGCATCAACCCACACTCTCTCCTGCCCCACCCCACACTCTCTCCTGCCCCAACCCACACTCTCTCCTGCCCCAACCCACACTCTCTCCTGCATCAACCCACACTCTCTCCAGCATCAACCCACACTCTCTCCTGCATCAACCCACACTCTCTCATGCCCCAACCCACACTCTCTCCTGCATCAACCCACACTCTCTCCTGCCCCAACCCACACACTCTCCTGCATCAACCCACACTCTCTCCTGCATCAACCCACACTCTCTCCTGCATCAACCCACACTCTCTCCTGCATCAACCCACACTCTCTCCTGCATCAACCCACACTCTCTCCTGCATCAACCCACACTCTCTCCTGCATCAACCCACACTCTCTCCTGCATCAACCCACACTCTCTCCTGCATCAACCCACACTCTCTCCTGCATCAACCCACACTCTCTCCTGCCCCAACCCACACTCTCTCCTGCCCCAACCCACACTCTCTCCTGCATCAACCCACACTCTCCTGCATCAACCCCCACACTCTCCTGCCCCAACCCACACTCTCTCCTGCATCAACCCACACTCTCTCCGGCCCCAACCCACACTCTCTCCTGCATCAACCCACACTCTCTCCTGCATCAACCCACACTCTCTCCTGCATCAACCCACACCCTCTCCTGCCCCAACCAACACTCTCCTGCATCAACCCACACTCTCTCCTGCCCCAACCTACACTTTCTCCTGCATCAACCCACACTCTCTCCTGCATCAACCCACACTCTCTCCTGCCCCAACCCACACTCTCTCCTGCATCAACCCACACTCTCTCCTGCATCAACCCACACTCTCTCCTGTATCAACCCACACTCTCTCCTGCCCCAACCCACACTCTCTCCTGCCCCAACCCACACTCTCTCCTGCATCAACCCACACTCTCTCCTGCCCCAACCCACACTCTCTCCTGCATCAACCCACACTCTCTCCTGCCCCAACCCACACTCTCTCCTGCCCCAACCCACACTCTCTCCTGCATCAACCCACACTCTCTCCTGCCCCAACCCACACTCTCTCCTGCATCAACCCACACTCTCTCCTGCATCAACCCACATTCTCTCCTGCATCAACCCACACTCTCTCCTGCATCAACCCACACTCTCCTGCCCCAACCCACACTCTCTCCTGCATCAACCCACACTCTCCTGCCCCAACCCACACTCTCTCCTGTATCAACCCACACTCTCTCCTGCCCCAACCCACACTCTCTCCTGCATCAACCCACACTCTCCTGCCCCAACCCACACTCTCTCCTGCATCAACCCACACTCTCTCCTGCATCAACCCACACTCTCCTGCATCAACCCACACTCTCTCCTGCCCCAACCCACACTTTCTCCTGCATCAACCCACACTCTCTCCTGCATCAACCCACACTCTCTCCTGCATCAACCCACACTCTCTCCTGCATCAACCCACACTCTCTCCTGCATCACCCCACTCTCTCCTGCCCCAACCCACACTCTTTCCTGCATCAACCCACGCTCTCTCCTGCCCCACCCCACGCTCTCTCCTGCATCAACCCACACTCTCTCCTGTCCCAACCCACACTCTCTCCTGCCCCAACCCACACTCTCTCCTGCATCAACCCACACTCTCTCCAGCCCCAACCCACACTTTCTTCTGCATCAACCCACACTCTCCCTGCCCCAACCCACACTCTCTCCTGCATCAACCCACACTCTCCTGCATCAACCCACACTCTCTCCAGCCCCAACCCACACTTTCTCCTGCATCAACCCACACTCTCCCTGCCCCAACCCACACTCTCTCCCTGCCCCAACCCACACTCTCCTGCATCAACCCACACTCTCTCCAGCCCCAACCCACACTTTCTCCTGCATCAACCCACACTCTCCCTGCCCCAACCCACTCTCTCCTGCCCCACCCCACACTCTCTCCTGCCCCAACCCACACTCTCTCCTGCATCAACCCACTCTCTCCTGCATCAACCCACACTCTCCTGCCCCAACCCACACTCTCTCCTGCATCAACCCACACTCTCTCCTGCATCAACCCACACTCTCTCCTGCATCAACCCACACTCTCTCCTGCCCCAACCCACACTCTCTCCTGCCCCAACCCACACTCTCTCCTGCATCAACCCACACTCTCTCCTGCCCCAACCCACACTCTCTCCTGCATCAACCCACACTTTCTCCTGCATCAACCCACACTCTCTCCTGCCCCAACCCACGCTCTCTCCTGCCCCAACCCACACTCTCTCCTGCCCCAACCCACACTCTCTCCTCCCCCACCCACACTCTCTCCTGCATCAACCCACACTCTCTCCTGCATCAACCCACACTCTCTCCTCCCCACCCCACGTTCTATCCGGCCCCAACCCACACTCTCTCCTGCATCAACCCACACTCCTGCCCCAACCCACACTCTCTCCTGCATCAACCCACACTCTCTCCTGCATCAACCCACACTCTCTCCTGCATCAACCCACACTCTCTCCTGCATCAATCCACACTCTCTCCTGCCCCAACCCACACTCTCTCCTGCCCCAACCCACACTCTCTCCTGCCCCAACCCACACTCTCCTGCCCCAACCCACACTCTCTCCTGCATCAACCCACACTCTCTCCTGCATCAACCCACACTCTCTCCTGCCCAACCCCACACTCTCTCCTGCATCAACCCACACTCTCTCCTCCCCCAACCCACACTCTCTCCAGCCCCAACCCACACTCTCTCCTGCATCAACCCACACTCTCTCCTGCCCAACCCCACACTCTCTCCTGCATCAACCCACACTCTCTCCTCCCCCAACCCACACTCTCTCCAGCCCCAACCCACACTCTCTCCAGCCCCAACCCACACTCTCTCCAGCCCCAACCCACACTCTCTCCTGCATCAACCCACACTCTCTACCCCCCAACCCACACTCTCTCCTCCCCCACTCCACGCTCTCTCCGGCCCCAACCCACACTCTCTCCTACATCAACCTAACTCTCTCCTGCATCAACCCACGCTCTCCCCCCCCCCCCACCCCACGTTCTCTCCGGCCCCAACCCTCACACTCTCTCCTGCCCCAACCCACACTCTCTCCTGCATCAACCCACACTCTCTCCTGCCCCAACCCACGCTCTCTCCTGCATCAACCCACACTCTCTCCCCCCCATCCCCTCTCTCCTGCCTCTCCACCCCGCTCTCTCCTCCCCCCCACTTCAAACCATCTCCCACCCCAACCTCACACTCCTGAGTCACCCTCCCCTACTCTCCCCCCACTGTCCCAACGACCCCATCCTCCATACCTAAACTTGTACCTGGTTCTGGGACGGTGGACAAATCCTCCTGGGGTTGGGCTGTTGTTTCCTGGGGTTCCCCAGTTGGTACGGAGTGTGGATCTGTAATAAAGTGTGGACAGACAGTGGGTGTAGTGGGGAAATAATCCAGCAGCTCTGCGGGATGGAAGGAGACTGAAGTACACGGTGACCACAGTCTCTGTTGACCCCAATTGTCCAGCCCTCTCCTCTCCTGCATCACTCTGCTCCGCTCCCCTCTCCTTCATTCCATCATTCCAGCCGTTACTCCATGCACTCCTTCCATCTCATTGCCCTCATTTCATTGTAAACTTCCCGCTCCCTCTGTACCCATCCTAGACCCCAACTTTCCCCCCCACTGCTCCTTCGCCCCGCTCTCCCCGGCTGACTACCCCTCCCCCTCTTTTCCACTCACTCCTCATCTCCAGGGCCAGCCTCAGGTGGTGCGGGGCCGAATTGGGAACAATTCTGGTGAGCCCCAGGTTCCCAGCCAAGGTCTGTAGAATCATAGAAATACAAATAAAGTCTATTATAGACTTTATATCTCTATGGTAGAATGGAAAGTAATCATAATGTGCGCTTAAAAAGTGCCTGTGAGTTAATGGACCAAACAGATCGAAGCTACATTTTAATATAAAATTGCACACATGTAAGCCTGTGTGTGTGTGTGCGTGCATGTGCGTGTGTGTATATGTTAGTTGTGTGTGATGTGTGTGCATGTGCGTGTGTGTGTATATGTTAGTTGTGTGTGATGTGTGTGCATGTGCGTGTGTGTGTATATGTTAGTTGTGTGTGATGTGTGTGTGTGTGCATGTGTGAGTGCGTGTGTGATGGGCGTGTTATGGGCATGTTGGGTGTGTGTGTGCGGTGTTTGTGTGTGTGTGTGGGAGGGAAGGAGAATGGAGGAAGGAGAGAAGGGAGTGAGGGAAGTAGAGAAAGAAGGGAGGTGGTGGTGAAGACAGGGAGCGGGAGGGGACAGGGTGGGGGAGGGGACGGGGTGGCGGAGGGGAAGTGGTGGAGGTAGGGAGCAGTTATGGAGGGGTGGGGGCTGAGTCCCGGGGGGGACTGCAGAGGATGGAGGCAGTGAGTGGGTCAGTGAGCTGGGACGGGGACAACCCACTCGCGAGGGGTCAGTGACGGGGTGGGAGTGGGGACAGTGATGGGGTGGGGGTCAGACCCCGGTGGTTTATCTCAGACAGTCGGTGTGGGGCTGGGACCTGAAATGTTGACAGACACAGACCGGGGATTGGAAAATTGCTGGCTTGTCGCTTTCCCAACAACCTCCCAGATGAGTTGCTGTGAACTGCGACGTACCTGTACAATACACCTTGTCACAGCAGAGTGTGGGCGCCAGCCGATACACAAAGAAACCTCCACAGTGTTTCACCTTGATCTCATGCTGTCTGCTACACGGGTTTCCATCCCAGGTGAAACAGACAGTTCTGGTCACCTCCCCGTCTCCCACACTGGGATGGGCACCTGGAATGAGGTTGAGAAACATTGTAAAATGTACCCGGTCCCACAGTGCAGCAGGGAATGTGAATCTGGAACCAGTGTGACAGTGATCACAACCCACACTCTGGGCTGATCTGTATCAGCCAGTGGTGATCTGCTGCCCTCACCCTCCCCACAGCAGCAGCTGCTGCCCGAGACCAGCTCCTGGTGCGGACACCCTGGGGTGCTGGGTCTGGAGATACGGGGACAAGGCAGGAGAATGGGGTTAGGAGGGAGAGATAGATCAGCCATGACTGAATGGTGGAGTAGACGTGAGGGGCCGAATGGCCTAATTCTGCTCCTATCACTTATGAACATGAGTGGAAACACAAGCCCCGCCCCTGATGGGTGCTGACATGTCAGGGGAGAGGCTTCACCTGTAACCACCCATCAGGGGAGGGGCTCAATAAAGGCATTCAATTCAATTCAATTCAGGGGAGGGGCTTCACCTGTAACCACCCATCAGGGGAGGGGCTTCACCTGTAACCACCCATCAGGGGAGGGGCTTCACATGTCATCACCCATCGGGGGCGGGGCTTCTGACCCTCCCCGGCCATTCCCGAGCCCAAGATTGCAAACTCTGACCCTACCGTTTAACCAGCCTGGGCTCGTCCCGGAGCAGTGATAGGTGGGAACGTCAGTCTCGGGAATCTTCCATCCGCCAGAACTGAAACAGCAATCAGAGAGTTAGGTCCTGAACTGAGGGAGTTTGTTCACCCAGAGAGAGGTCGGCAATGGGCACAGTCTCAATATTCACTCACCACTGGGATCCATTTGTCCCCTCAACACAGTTAAGGGTCTAATCTCTATTCTCTGTTGTCTATTGTCATGCAGCTTGTACAGTGCAGGGACGGCCCTTCAGCCCACAATGTCAAGGCTGACTATTTTGTCTAATCCCATTAACGTGCATATGGACCAGAATTCTTCTGTGCTTTCCCTATTGGACATCAAAATGATCCTTATATATAATATTTGTACTGATTGCCCCTCATCCTTTGGGCGTGTGTTCTGCCAATCAACCGCTCCCTGTCCCATTACTGTCACTGGTGATCAGTCTCTGTATCCACACTGTCCCATTACTGTCACTGATCCCAGTCTCCCTGTATCCACACTGTCCCATTACTGTCACTGATCCCAGTCTCCCTGTATCCACACTGTCCCATTACTGTCACTGATCCCAGTCTGTGTATCCACACTGTCCCATTACTGTCACTGATCCCAGTCTCTGTATCCACACTGTCCCATTACTGTCACTGATCCCAGTCTCTGTATCCACACTGTCCCATTACTGTTACTGATCCCAGTCTCCCTGTATCCACACTGTCCCATTACTGTCACTGATCCCAGTCTCCCTGTATCCACACTGTCCCATTACTGTCACTGATCCCAGTCTGTGTATCCACACTGTCCCATTACTGTCACTGATCCCAGTCTCTGTATCCACACTGTCCCATTACTGTCACTGATCCCAGTCTGTGTATCCACACTGTCCCATTACTGTCACTGATCCCAGTCTCTGTATCCACACTGTCCCATTACTGTCACTGATCACTGATCCCAGTCTCAGATGGGATAGCAGCGCATTTGGAAAGTGGTGAAATCATTGGACAAAGTCAGCATGGATTTACGAAAGGTAAATCATGTCTGACAAATCTGATAGAATTTTTCGAGGATGTAACTAGTAGAGTGGATAAGGGAGAACCAGTGGATGTGTTATATCTAGACTTTCAGAAGGCTTTCGACAAGGTCCCGCATAAGAGATTAGCATACAAACTTAAAGCACATGGTATTGGGGGTTCAGTATTGATGTGGATAGAGAACTGGCTAGCAGACAGGAGACAAAGGGTAGGAGTAAACGGGTCCTTTTCAGAATGGCAGGCAGTGACTAGTGGGGTACCGCAAGGCTCAGTGCTGGGACCCCAGCTATTTACAATATATATTAATGATTTGGACGAGGGAATTCAATGCAACATCTTCAAGTTTGCAGATGACACCAAGCTGGGGGGTATAGTTAGGCGTGAGGAGGATGCTTGGAGGCTGCAGGGTGATTTGGATAGGCTGAGGGAATGGGCAGATGCATAGCAGATGCAGTATAATGTGGATAAATGTGAGGTTATCCACTTTGGTGGCAAAAACATGAGGGTAGACTATTATCTGAATGGTGGCAGATTAGGAAAGGGGGAGATGCAACGAGACCTGGGTGTCATGGTACACCAGTCATTGAAAGTAGGCATGCAGGTGCAGCAGGCAGTGAAGAAAACAAATGGTATGTTAGCATTCATAGCGAAAGGATTTGAGTATAGGAGCAGGGAGGTTCTACTGCAGTTGTACAGGGTTTTGTTGAGGCCACACCTGGAGTATTGCGTACAGTTTTGGTCTCCAAATCTGAGTAAAGACATCCTTGCCATAGAGGGGGTACAGAGAAGATTCACCAGACTGATTCCTGGGATGTCAGGACTTTCATATGAGGAAAGATTGGATAGACTCGGCTTGTACTCGCTGGAATTTAGAAGATTGAGGGGGGATCTTATAGAAACTTACAAAATTCTTAAGGGGTTGGACAAGCTAGATGCTGGAAGATTGTTCCCGATGTTGGGGGAGTCCAGAGCAAGGGGTCACAGTCTAAGGATAAGGGGGAGTTCCTTTAGGACCGAGATGAGGAAAACATTCATTACACAGAGAGTGGTGAGTCTCTGGAATTCTCTGCCACAGAAGGTAGTTGAGGCCAGTTCATTGGCTATATTTAAGAGGGCATTAGATGTGGCACTTGTGGCTAAAGGGATCAGGGGGTATGGAGAGAAGGCAGGTACGGGATAATGAGTTGGATGATCAGCCATGATCACATTGAATGGCGGTGCAGGCTCGAAGGGCCGAATGGCCTACTCCTGCACCTATTTCTCTATCTTTCTATGTTTCTATGTCTGTGTATCCACAGTGTCCCATTACTGTCACTGACCACACTTGTCTCCTCCATCTCCCCTCACTGGCCTGTGTTTCTGAACATTTTCTGCATCATTGACTAATACAATTATCTCCACGTTACCTCTTCAATCTGTACCATCCCACTGTAAGATTGTCGTCATTCATCCATGTGTTACCAGAGCACATTTGTCCCTCACAACTCGTGTTCCTCCAGGGCTGGTCCAGGACGATGTGGTTCACACACGGATCACCGAGTGCAGAGTCTGCGGCTGGGGGACATGATGATGGTCAGAGTTAATGTCCAGTTCAGACAACCTCACCCAGCCTCTTGTACCCCCACTCACCTCCCCAACCTCCGCTGTACTCACCGAAATATAACATCACCTAAATAATGTTCCCCACCGAAAATATCATCCATCCGTCCCCTCCACAGATGCTGCCTGACCCACTGAGTACCTCAAGCACTTTGCATTTTACTCAAGGTTTCAGCATCGGCAGTTTCTTATGTCACTATCTTTAAGCTTGGTTCATCGCTCTACCTCTACGTATTTCCTTTTGCACACAATCGTGCATTATGGAAACAGTCCATTCGGCCCAACGTGCCTTTGCTGACCAAGGGCACCCCTCCTCCATACGTCTCATCTCCCAGCATCTGGTCCGCATCCTTTATTCATCGACGATTCAAGTGGCCATATCAACATTTGTTGAACTTTGTCGACTTCAGCCAATCGCTCAGGCAATGTATGCCAGGTGGCCACTACTCTCTGGAGAAGGCAACCACTCATCTGCCTTCTATATCTCTTCCTGTTTACCACAATCATTCCTCCTTAACTATATCTCTCATTCACTTATAATAACTCATCTGATTCTTCCCAGCCACAGGGAATATAGTCAGGCTCTCTGTGGAGGCTTTCGTGAGAGCGCAGAAGAGTTTTACCAGCATGTTGCCTGAATTAGAGAGTATTAGCTGTGGGGGAGGTGGACAAGCTTGGATTATTTTTCTTTGAGCATCGGACCACAGCTGACAGGTGGCCTGATAGATGTATATAGTATTTGGGAGGCATAGACTGGGTAGGATGGAAACATCTCATACCAGAGGGCATAGCTTTAAGGTGAGAGGGGAAAGTTTAAAGAAGATTTACAAGGCAAGATCTGTTTCTGCACAGAGAGTGGGAGATGCCCAGACTACGCAGCTGAGGTGGTGATTGAAGCAGTTATGCCAGCAAAGTTTGGTCGACATTAAGCCAAAAACATGGGGAGGCAGAGAATGGAAGGATCTATTTCAAATGAGCATCATGGTCAGTGCAGGTGTGTCCTGAAGGGTCTGTACTTGTGCAGATAAAGACCAACCGGTCTGAAGAAGGGTCTCGACCCGAAACGTCGCCTATCTCCTTCGCTCCTTAGATGCTGCTGCACCCGCTGAGTTTCTCCAGCTTTTTGTGTACCCTCATTCAAGGTAAAGTGTCCAAGCTTTGAGCATTTGCTCACCGTCACAAACAAAAAGGCCGACAACTAGGTACAGAGCCTTACATTGGACAGCTTACTTCAGACAGGGTGCGGGGGAACCGAGTAAAGTGATCACTGACTGCGGGTGGGATCTGGTGTATTAGTGACTCAGGACAGCCCAGGGTTTCCACACAACCCCTCACATCTCTTGTCAATATGTAACAGCCACGTACCTGTACAATACACAGCCTGGTCACTGGGTGTTGGCTTCAACTGGTACACAAAGTAACTGCTGCAGTTTTTAACCTTGATGTCCAGGTTGATGCTGCACCCGTCTTCAGCCCCTTCGTCATCAACGTCTTTGAAACATACGGTCCTGGGCACCTCCCCCTCGCTTACACTTGGATGGGAACCTGGAATGAGGTTTATAATCATTGTAAAATGTACCCGGTCCCACAGCGGTGCAGCAGGTAGTGCTGCTGCCTC
Organism: Raja brachyura; assembly: GCA_963514005.1. The sequence goes on from CAUPSL010001401.1 coordinate 196,435, forward strand.
ACAGCACCAGACACCCGGGTTATGTCCTGACCTGCGGGTCTGTCTGTCTGAGTAGAGTTTGCAACTTCTTCCTGTGACCGTGTGGGTTTTCTCTGGGTGCTCCAGTTTCCCCCCACATCCAAACATGGGTGAATTAGTCAGTTAATTGGCCTTGTTAATAGGTATTCAAGACCTGCCCCTGGTTTGTTTTTGTTTAGGGTTAGGTTTATTATTGTCAAGTGTAGCGAGGCACATGCCATCCAATCAGATCCGATAAAACTATCAATAAATACATTCAACCCAATCTCACGCACAACAGGTTGACCAAAGGGGGAGATACAGAGTGAAGACATTGTAACACATTAGTTCCAGAGACAAAGTTTAATGTTCACAATGGGGTGGAGGTGCATCAGACAGTTCCCAAGGTTATGGGAGGACCGTGCAGAATCCTGATAACAGACACAAAGAAGTCTGGTGATGGGCGTTTACAAGCGTCTGTGCCTTCTTCCCAACGGGAGCATGGAGGTGGAAGAATGACCAGGGTGGGATGTCTTTAATGGCATTGGCTGCTTCTTCAAGGCAGCGTGAACTGTAGATGAAATCAAAAGTGGGAAGTCTAGTTTGTGTCAGTGAAGCTACACTACAGGCTGACCAGCTGATAAAAATATCAAAGCCTTTATTTTTCCGTGAAATTCAGAGACATTTCACCGCCTTGCAAAAACAGTGAACATTTTGTGCGGTGAAGGATGACAGGGAAGATTCTACAAGAACTTGATTCTGAGCGTCTGGGCCCTGTGCAACAAACACTCGCATGTTTTACTGACGCAGGTTGAAAACATTAGTGGCATTGGTATATTGTCTGGGAAGGTATTGAGTTGCACACAGCAATGTATGTAGGGAATAATAAGTCCCAATTAGAGTCGTACAGCACAGAAGCAGGCCCTTCGACCCAATCATCCACGATGACCACGATGCCTCATCTAAGCCAGTCCCATTTACCCACATTTGGCCCATATTACTCTGAACCTTTCCTATCCAAATGTCTTTTAAATTCAGGAATTAAAGAAGAACTTTTAAAGTTAATCAGAATAAATATGGTGAAACAAGTTAGAACTAAATTTGTGAATAAAGAAGTTAAAAACTTTATGTAAATTTAAAAACAAGATAGTGTATGTGAATTCATTAATTTGAAGGTTTTGAAATAGGAACCTCATTGGTTTAAGCTGGGAAGGCGCAGAGAAGATTTACGAGGATGATGCCAGGATTCAGGGCCTGAGCTACAGGGAGGGGTTGGTTCGGCTGGGACTTTATTCCTGAGAGCGCAGGAGACTGAGGCACGATCTTGTAGAGGGATATAAAATCCAACGGGGAATAGGTAGGGTGAATGGGGCTTTATTTTGCCCAGAGAGCAGGGAATGAAGAACCTGAGAACACAGGTTTAAAGTGAGAGGGGAATGATTTAATAGCAACCGGAGGGAGAACAGTTTCAACACACAGGGTGGTGGGAACATGGAACGAGCTGCCAGAAGATGGAGTTGGGGCAGGTATCACAACAATATTTAAAATACATTTGGGCAGGTGCATGGATAGGAAAGGTTCCAAGGGATATGGGCCAAATGGGACTGGCTTTGTTCGGGCATCTTGTTGGGCACAGAGGGGTTGGGCTAAAGGGTTGGTTCTGCATTGTATGATTGGTTCAATGTGACCTGATGAATTGATGAACTGTGAGTGTCAGTCGTGTGTCAAGCTCCCTTGAAGCTGCTCCTTCACTGGCATGATTGGAGCTGCTGAAACTGCTCCACGTCTAGTCTGTAGAGGGGACAGCAGCTGACCGATCGACAGCCCGATACCGGGACACGGGTGGAGAGCTGGAGCTCTGTCGCCTGACTCCATGAAGATCCAGGGCTGAGAGACTGTGGGGACAAACTTTCAGGGAGTTTGGGTTCGTTGTCCATGAGGACGGCCCTCTGAACTGATCGTTGTCAACAGTCTGGCCCTCCCTGACAAAAGCTAAGTCCCAAAGTAGCAAACTCTAATCCTACCGTTTAACCAGCCTGGCCTCTCCCCGGAGCAGTGATGCGCTGGAACAGTAGTCTCGGGAATCTTCCATCCGCCAGAACTGAAACAACAATCAGAGAGTCAGCCCCTGAACTGGTGCCTTTTATTCAGTGAGAGAGAGACCAGGAATTGAGGACAATCTCTCCGCATCCCATCCTATTTCAATATCACCCACTGCCAGATAATCTCCCGGTGAATCCCGGCCCCTATCCTCCCCGTCTCTCACGGTACAGAATTTGACAGCTCCACATCCCAGTTTTTACTCACTGCCCCTCTGTGATAACTGACGACCTGATCTTCCATCATGCCCTCACCCCTCCTCCTCCCTCACTGACTGAGTTTGATGGAATTAGATCCTCACATTACCTGTTGAATCTGTACCATCCTTCAGCAAGGTTTGCATCAGACTTCCATTGGCCATTTGTGCACTGAGTGTTGGAACAATCCGTGCTCCTCCAGGGCTGATCCAGGACGGTGTGGTCTACACATGGGTCAGTGTGTACGGAGTCTGTGGGTGGGACACAAGATGATGGTCAGTGTTAGGTTAATGTCCACTTGCCATCACACAGCCTCTGATACACACAGCTGCACTGCCACTGTTCTTGGAGCAGACAAACCTCAGTTTTATTCTCCAAGCCGCAGATAGACCACCCCATATAAAAGCCTCACACACGCTCCATTTCAAACCGTTGCCCCATTGCTGTCCCCATCTGCTAACTTGCTGTGGCAGATATATTGGTCTGATGCAGTAAATCTTGCATTTATATATCACCAGTGAAACTCACTGGCTGCACTGGAGTGTGTTAGTGAACTACACAAGGAGTTTGGCTACTGTTGTAATGTGGGACGTCCAGCAACCAGTTACTGAAGAACTATGTTTCCACGAACAGTTTATCAATAATGTGTTGTCCCAGATACAAGGAACTGCAGATGTTGGTTCACAAACAAAGCACAGAGTGCTGGAGTAACTCAGCGGGTCAGGGAGTATCTCTGGTGAACATGGATGGATGACACATCATCCTTTTGAGGAAAGGTCCCTACCCGAAATGTCACAAATCCATGTTCCCCAGAAATGCTGCTTGACCTGCTGAATTACTCCAGCACCTTGTGTCTAATATGTGTTGTCACCATGTTCAGGCCTGAACATTGCCACCCATCTCCCCTGTACCCCTCTGTCCCACCTCCACTCTCACCTTTCACTAACACTCCTCCCTTTCACTCCACTTCTACCCCTCCCCTTTCTCCTCATCCCTCAGGGGAAGCCTGATGTCTTTCAATGAAGGAATCCTGCTGCCCGACAGTCAGGTCTGTGCCTCCTCCCAGTTGTAGTGGCCCAGCCGGTGAGACTGCCGTCACACAGTGACCCAGCCGGTGAGACCGCTGTCACACAGTGACCCAGCCGGTGTGAACGCCGTCACACAGTGACCCGGCCGGTGAGACTGCCGTCACACGGTGACCCGGCCGGTGAGACCGCCGCCACACAGTGACCCGGCCGGTGAGACCGCCGCCACACAGTGACCCGGCCGGTGAGACCGCCGCCACACAGTGACCCGGCCGGTGATGTCTTTCAATGATGGAAGTCTGCTGCCTGAAGTCAGGTCTGTGCCTCCTCCCAGTTGTCGTGGCCCAGCCGGTGAGACTGCCGTCACACAGTGACCCAGCCAGTGAGACCGCCGTCACACAGTGACCCGGCCGGTGAGACTGCCGTCACACAGTGACCCAGCCGGTGAGACCGCTGTCACACAGTGACCCAGCCGGTGAGACTGCCGTCACACAGTGACCCAGCCGGTGAGACCGCTGTCACACAGTGACCCAGCCGGTGAGACCGCCGTCACACAGTGACCCGGCCGGTGAGACCGCCGCCACACGGTGACCCGGCTGGTGAGACGGCCGTCACACGGTGACCCGGCCGGTGAGACCGCCGTCACACAGTGACCTCAACTCCACATCTCCGAACTTATCCCAGCTTCTGGTGCTGTCTTTGAGGAGGCTGCACGATCTGGTGAGCACTTGCTTCCTCCAGCTGTTTGGTTTGCTCTCATGTACCAAACACCAGCATGTTGTGAGACCACTGTGCATTGCCCCAAGTGTCTAGATTAGTGCTGGAGTTTGGGGACAGTGCTGTGACAAATCAGAATGCAGGTGTCGGTGGCTCAGATTGATGTTCCGTGGTCAGGCGGTGGGGGCGGGTTGGCACGAGCCAGGTTCTCTGTCTGGGACATCCTGCCCACATCAGTGGTCACCCTCAGCCACAGTGTGTGTGTGGGCCGTGCTGTTCAATGTGGGGCCAGGGGAGGGGGGACCATGGCAGACACCCGCAGTTCACCAGCTGAGGGGGGACCATGGCAGACACGGCAGTTCACCAGCTGAGGGGGCAACAGTACCGGGGGTGGGGGGGGCAACAGTACTGGGAGAGGAGTGGGGGAGGGGGGACCATGGCAGACACGGGGAGTTCACCAGTTGGGGGGGGAGGGGGGGGCAACAGTACCGGGGGTGGGGGTGGGGGTGGGGGGTGGGCAACAGTACTGGGGGAGGAGTGGGGGACCATGGCAGACACGGGCAGTTCACCAGCTGGGGGAGGGGTGGGGGGCAACAGTACTGGGGTGGGGGTGGACAGGGTATTGGTCCAGTTATTCTAGTTGGAGTATGTGACCTCGACTGTAGACGGGTCACAGGTCAGTCATAGGGAATGGGACAGGGAGAGGGGGTGGAGGTCACAGGTCACTCCAGGAAGGCGAGGTCCAGACACAACAGCTTGATCAGACTATGGGAGAAGGAGATCTGAGTGAGGGGATCACTGACCACAGACTGCAACATTCAGCCCTGTGTGTGGGCTAATGACTCGCAACGTCCCAGAATTCACCCCCCCCACCCCACAAGCCCCACCCCCCATATCCCCACCCCACCCCCCCACCCCATGCCCCCACCCCACCCCCTCCCCATGCCCCCACCCCATCCCCCCTCCACCCCCCTTCATACCCCACCCCCACCTCACACCCCACCTCACACCCCACCCCCCACAAGCCACACCCTCACACCCCATAAGCCCCACCCCCACCCCACAAGCCCCACCCCCACCCCACAAGCCCCACCCCCCATATCTCCACCCCACCCCCCCTCCACCCCCCTTCATACCCCACCCCCCCTCATACACCTCCCCCACCTCAAGCCCCACCCCCCACAAGCCCCACCCTCACACCCCACAAGCCCAACCCCCATCCCACAAGCCCCACCCAAACCCCCCCCTCCCTCCCTCACAAGTCCCAACCCCACCACCACCCCCTCACACCCCATAAGCCCCACGCCCACCCCACAAGCCCCACCCCCACCCCTCCTCACACCCCCACCCCCACCCCACAAGCCCCACCCCCACTTTATCAACATGGAGGGCAACATACCTGCACAATACACACTGTAATATCCAGGTGTCGGCTTTAGACGATACACAAAATAACCACTACAGTTTTTGATTGTGATCTCCTGTTGCTTGAGGCAGGTGTCTTTATTGCCATTGCCTCTAATCCAGGTGAAACAGACTGTCCTGGTCACCTCCCCGTCTCCCACACTGGGATGGAGACCTGCAATGAGGTTTATAAACATTGTAAAATGTACCCGGTCCCACAGTGCAGCAGGGAATGTGAATCAGGAGCCAGTGTAACAGTGATCACGACCCACTCAGTCTCAGTCTCAGTCTCAGTCAGCGGTGAGCTGCTGCCCTCACCCTCCCCACCCACACTCCCCACAGCAGCAGCTGCTCCCTGACCCCCTGTGGGTCACTGGGCTCTTGAATGGACACACATTGCCCACCCCTGAGCAACCTGCCTCAGCTTCAGGCTGACTGGCCATTAAACATCACAAAGTCTTCCACTTTCACACATATTTAGAGACACAAACATCGAAAATATACTAAACTATTCAAATAAAATCAGAATATTAAACAAACAAAGTCATGTTTTACAAAAAGTTAATTTGATGAACTTAAAGCAGAGAAGTCTTGTTAAAACTATGAAGTGTGTTGATGAGGCCACACCCTGGCCACACTCTCATCTTGCTGCTACCATCGGGAAGAAGGTGCAGGAGCCTGAAAACTGCGACCTCCAGGTTCAAGAACAGCTTCTTCCCAGCAACTATCAGGCTGTTGAACACTGCACAACACTAACCTCAGCAACCATGATGTTCCATTGACTGTGTCTTTGGTTGCACTACAGACTTTGGTGTTTGCACTATTACAGTTACCTAGTGTAGTGGTTATTAATTCATTGTATTTATTATTGTTCTATTTTATCTGTAGTGCTGTAGAGATCTGGATCATCACTCTGACCTTTGCTAAAGTAACACAGTGCATCAGTTGGACATAGTTGTACACCTACCATCTAACCAGCCGGGACTCCACCCAGAGCAGCGATGGAATGGAACCACACTCTCAGGAATCTTCACGTTGTCATAACTGAAACAACAAGCAGAGAGTCAGCCCCCGACTGTCGGAAAGATTAGTGACTGGGGTCTAGACCATCGCACTGCAACATTGGTCCAGTCCCAGGAAACCCTTTCTTGCCCTTTCCAAAGTCTCTCTTCCCTTCCTGCAGAATGTGACTTTCCTTTCTCTGTGTTCCACTCCCTGTTCCACAATGAGGGCTGATACTATCAATCTAACATGCCTTGTTCTCTTTCAGTTACCTAATATATAACAGTAGGTTGCCATTCTGCCCATCATGATCATACTAGCCTTCAAGAACGTGAACCGTTCAGCCCTCTGCCCCTTCTCCTATTTTCCCTGTAGCACTGCAACGTATTCCCTCACATGACCGTGAACCTTGCTTTGAATCTTTTGCCAGCTACCAGCACATATTTTGGATGCTGGAGCACCAGGGGGAACCCCACCCAGGACAGACCATGCAAATTCCACACAGACATCGCCCGATGTCAGGATTGAATTGGGCTCCTCGGAGATGCAAGCATCAGCACTAACTGCGTGACATTCACCCTCACTTACTAGCGTGCGATCAGTTTACCTGCTAAATCTGTACCACCCTTCCACCAGATTTCCATCATCCATCCATTGGCTGCTGCACCAAGTTCTATAACAACCCGAGCTCCTCCAGGGCTGATCCAGGACGGTGTGGGTTACACACGGATCACTGGCTGTGGAGTCTGCGGCTGAGGGACAGGATGATGATCAGTGTTAAAGTTAAACCCAGCAAAGTTCACTCAGACTGGTTCCCCCAACCACATCCAACACCCCAGGACCAGCAGCAACCTCCGAGTTAGAGTCAGTGATAGAGAGAACAGAAACAGATCCTAAACTATCATATCCAGGTTTAGGTTTATGTTGTAATTGTCACGTAATATTTCATTCCAGCCTTTTGACCATCTGGACTAATAACAAACAACAACTATGGTCCATATCCTCCTGTGCCTCACCTATTCACGTCCCTGTGTAAATGCATCTTAATTACCGTGATTGGTTCTGATTCTACCACCCTCTCTGGCTGCACATTCACCATTCTCTGTGTGGAAGAACGTTCTCCTTGGATCACCAAGCATTACAAGTTATACCCTCTAACCAGTAGAAAGGTCACCCAAATGAACACACACGATTCCTCCATCTCGCTTTCACTGGCCTTCCACATTATATTGAAAAGGCAACCGGGGGAGACTAATGGGCCCATCTTGATCATGCCATCTCCTGGTGCAGGAACCCCATCATTTCCATTCCTCCCTCATTAGTTCCCTTCAGCCCTACAACTCTGTCACACAAGCTGTTCAATTCTCTTTACAGAGCCCTAGAGTCATAAAGTGTGGAAACTGGCTCTTCAGCCCAAACTGCCCACATCAGCCAAACATTTGGGTGACCAGACTGATTCCTGGGATGTCAGGACTTTCATATGAAGAAAGACTGGATAGACTCGGCTTGTACTCGCAAGAATTTAGAAGATTGAGGGGGGATCTTATAGAAACTTACAAAATTCTTAAGGGGTTGGACAGACTAGATGCAGGAAGACTGTTCCCGATGTTGGGGAAGTCCAGAACAAGGGTTCACAGATTAAAGATAAGGGGTAAATCTTTTAGGACCGAGATGAGAAAAACATTTTTCACACAGAGAGTGGTGAATCTGTGGAATTCTCTGCCACAGAAGGTATTTGAGGCCAGTTCATTGGCTATATTTAAGAGGGAGCTAGATGTGGCCCTTGTGGCTAGAGGGATCAGGGGGTATGGAGAGAAGACAGGTACGGGATACTGAGTTGGATGATCAGCCATGATCATATTGAATGGCGGTGCGGGCTCGAAGGGCCGAATGGCCTACTCCTGCACCTATTTTCTATGTTTCTATGTTCCAGATACACTAGTCCCACCTGCTTGGTTTTGGCCCATATCAATGTCAATTTAATATAAATTACTTAATGTAAATCTTTACAGCGTGCAAGCTATTGAACGGAGCTGATTGGGCAAAGAGAAGCTGGCCATGCTGATTGAGGAATCTAGAACGAGTCAATCCATTCAGGGGTGGGTAGGAAAGAGTCTAAATGGAGATGGAGGTAGAATATTGGAACTTCTGCAAATCAAATTAAAACTGGTGGAATAATGGAAAAGAAGGTGGTAATCTAACTGGGCCAATGAGCCAATGAAATCAGCTTGAATTATGGATCTGTGTCTGGGAAGCATCAACCAGACACAGGGAGGTGGGAATACTGAGGATGCTGATGGCAGTTTCAGAAGGGGCAGGGGCAACAATGGATCAGGGAGCCACAGGTTGTGTGAACAAACTGAAGGCAGAGACATGGCTCTGCTGAGTGGATGAAACAGGGACTGGGGACAGAAACTAAATGTTCCCTTGGCAAGTATGAATTGCTATTAGATTCACCAGAATGTTACCTGGTCTTGAGGACTGAGTTATAGGGAAAGAATGGATAGTCCGAGACTTTTTACTTTGAAGCATAGAAGGCTGCGGAGTGACTCATTGAGGTGTACAGGAGCATGAGGGGCATGGACAACGCTCACAGTCTTTTACCCAGGTAGATAATTCTAAACCGAGGGGACTTAACATGAGCTAAATTCCTAACTTGGAGTAAGGCCAAACATTGAGGGTATGAGAGGTCCCTTGCAGTCAGAAACAGGTGAGTTGATCATGGGGAACAAGGATATGGCGGACCAATTGAATAACTACTTTGGTTCCGTCTTCAATAAGGAAGACATAAATAATCTGCCGGAAATAGCAGGGGACCGCGGGTCAAAGGAGGACTTGAGTGAAATCCAGGTTAGTCAGTAAGTGGTGTTGGGTAAATGGATTAAAGGCCGATAAATCCCCAGGGCCAGATAGGCTGCATCCCAGAGTACTTAAGGAAGTAGCTCCGGAAATAGTGGATGCATTAGTGATAATCTTTCAAAACTCTTTAGATTCTGGAGTAGTTCCTGAGGATTGGTGGATAGCAAACGTAACCCCTCTTTTTAAGAAGGGGGGGAGAGAGAAAACGGGGAATTACAGACCAGTTAGTCTAAGATCGGTAGTGGGGAAACTGCTAGAGTCAGTTATTAAAGATGGGATAGCAGCACAGTTGGAAAGTGGTGAAATCATTGGACAAAGTCAGCATGGATTTACGAAAGGTAAATCATGTCTGACGAATCTTGTGGAATTTTTCGAGGATGTAACTAGTAGCGTGGATAGGGGAGAACCAGTGGATGTGGTGTATCTGGACTTCCAGAAGGCTTTCAACAAGGTCCCACATAAGAGATTAGTATATAAACTTAAAGCATACGGCATTGGGGGTTCAGTATTGATGTGGATAGAGAACTGGCTGGCAAACAGGAAGCAAAGAGTAGGAGTAAACGGGTCGTTTTCAGAATGGCAGGCAGTGACTAGTGGGGTACCGCAAGGCTCAGTGCTGGGACCCCAGCTATTTACAATATACATTACTGATCTGGATGAGGGAATTGAAGGCAATATCTCCAAGTTTGCGGATGACACTACGCTGGGGGCAGTGTTAGCTGTGAGGAGGATGCTAGGAGACTGCAAGGTGACTTGGATAGGCTGGGTGAGTGGGCAAATGTTTGGCAGATGCAGTATAATGTGGATAAATGTGAGGTTATCCACTTTGGTGGCAAAAATAGGAAAACAGACCATTATCTAAATGGTGGCCGATTAGGAAAAGGGGAGATGCAGCTCGACCTGGGTGTCATGGTACACCAGTCATTGAAAGTAGGCATGCAGGTACAGCAGGCAGTGAAGAAAGCAAATGGTATGTTAGCTTTCATAGCAAAAGGATTTGAGCATAGGAGCAGGGAGGTTCAACTTCAGTTGTATAGGGTCTTGGTGAGACCACACCTGGAGTATTGTGTACATGGTCTCCAAATCTGAGGAAGGACATTATTGCCATAGAGGGAGTGCAGAGAAGGTTCACCAGACTGATTCCTGGGATGTCAGGACTGTCTTATGAACAAATACTGCATAGACTCGGTTTATACTCTCTAGAATTTAGGAGATTGAGAGGGGATCTTATAGAAACTTACAAAATTCTTAAGGGGTTGGACAGGCTAGATGCAGGAAGATTGTTCCCGATGTTGGGGAGGTCCAGGACAAGGGGTCACAGCTTAAGGATAAGAGGGAAATCCTTTAGGACCGAGATGAGAAGGACTTCTTTCAAACAGAGAGTGGTGGGTCTCTGGAACTCTCTGTCACAGAGGGTAGTTGAGGCCAGTTCATTGGCTATATTTAAGAGGGAGTTAGATGTGGCCCTTGTGGCTAAGGGGATCAGAGTGTATGGAGAGAAGGCAGGTACGGGATACTGAGTTGGATGATCAGCCATAATCATATTGAATGGCAGTGCAGGCTCGAAGGGCCGAATGGCCTACTCCTGCACCTAATTTCTATGTTTCTATGAGAGAGTGATTTGCACAAGTTGTTTGGAGTAGGTTGTTTGAAGGAAAAGGAACATGGGGAAAGTGGGATGATTTTAAAGTGAGCTGACAAGAGTTCAGACATGCACAACCCTGTTAGATTGAAGGGCAAGAGGCAAATGTAAAGAAGCCTGGATGACGAGGAAAATTGAGGCATTGGTCAAGAATAAGGAGGAGGCATGGAACAGGGAGAGGCAGCTGGGATCAAGTGCATCCGAGAGGAGGTTTGGGAACTATGAAGTAAACTAAAGAAGGAAATCAGAATGGCAAAAGGTGGACAGGATATAGCTCTGGGGCAGAGCATTAAGGATAATCTCAAGTACATAAAGGGAAAAAGGGTAACTAGAGAGAGAGTGGGACATCTGAATCAAATCGGTCAACTCTGTGGAGCCACATGAGATGGGCAACGTCCTCAATGAGTATTGTTCCTCTATTGTTACTGTAGAGAAAGACAAGAGGATTGGGGAACTTGAGGCAGTCAATGGAAGTGTCTTGAGAACATCCAGTATTATGGTGGAAGAGGTGCTGAAGGTCCTGTTGTGAACGAAGATAGATAAATGTCCCGGGATGGATCAGATATATCTGAGAAATTGCAGAAGCCCTGGGTGAAATTTATAAGTCATCATTAAATACAGGAGAGATGCCGGAAGACTGAACGGTGGCAAATGTTCGGCCTCTATTCAAGACAGGCTGCATTGAAAAGGTTCAAAACTATAGGCAATGAGCTAAACATCTGTAGTTGGAAAGTTACTAGGGAGTATTCTGAGGGAATGGATATGCAGGCATTTAGAAACATAGAAAACAAAGAAAATAGGTGCAGGAGTAGGCCATTCGGCCCTTCGAGCCTGAACCGCCATTCAGTATGATCATGGTTGATCATTCAACTCAGTATCCTGTACCTGCCTTCTCTCCATGCCCCATGGTCCCTTTAGCCACAATGGCCACATCTAACTCCCTCTGAAATATAGCCAATGAACTGGCCTCAACTACCTTCTGTGGCAGAGAATAGTAAGATTGAATGAGAACTTACCAGTTCGAAGGTTGATCTTTATTTTATGAGGAGTCGAAGTGAGGGATTTCGTGAAGAGCCCGCCGGCGCGCATGCTCGACATACTTCAAAGTAGCGGCGTGGAATCACAGAACCAACAATAGAAATGACTTCGCATAGTATGATTGAATTGACTAAGATTACCAGATGAAGGTGATTGAGGGTTGGGCGAGGAGGGCACGAAATCCCTCACTTCGACTCCTCATAAAATAAAGATCAACCTTCGAACTGGTAAGTTCTCGTTCAATCTTACTATTTCATTTCGGAGTCACGTGAGTGACTTCGTGAAGACTTCAAAGCTTCTGTGATTACACGCCCTGGACCACGTCCATGCTGACACTACCAGGGATGGATGGGAGGAACAAACTTGCTCAATAGTTCATACTGCAAAACAAGAGCATATTTATTAATAACAAATCAAAAACCCCTCATGCGGGGACATCTCCCCGTTCTTGACCTGCATTCAGCACGGCTTCTGCGAACTGTAGAGGAGCAGCAACAGGCTTGTTATAAAAACGCTGGAACACAGCTTCATTCGCCCATCCTGCTGTGGCGAGAATTTGGTCCATGGGCACCTCCATGACCCTCGCCGCTGACGTCGATGCAGCCCTGGTGGAATGAGACTTGAACACATTAGTGTCGATACCTGACTTACCCAAGACGACTCGAAGCCACCTGGATATCGTCTGGACTGTCACTCGATGATGAGGTCTCTTATGAGTGACAAGCAGGTATCTCTCCATTCCTCTGATGCGTGCCGTCACCTTGACATAGTGGCGGATATGTGAGGCTAAACATAGCCTAGCATCTGCGGGGTATGCCGGGAACTTCAGCTGCAGCCCTGTGCACCCAGGTCTATGCTGCTTTAGTAGCTCGTCAATGAAAAAGACTACTTCTGTAGGGGTAGATGTCATTCTGTCGACACGAAGTTTGTGTAGTGTCTGTACCCTCTGAGCTGAAGTCAGCGCTAGTAACATCACCAGCTTCATGGTGAGTTGGTCCAGTTGGAGCCCTTCCATGGGAGACCACGTCCTGAGCAGGGTTAATACGTCCCTGACATCCCAGGTGATATTATAGCATGGTGTAGGCGGATTCATATTGAATATACCCCGCATGAGTCTGGACACTAGCCTGTTGGATCCTACCCCAATCTTGAGGTAGAATGATAGCGCACTTCTGGCGCTGTTGATGGCACTGTAACTTAAGTGTTCATCATGGTGCAACCCCGCGAGGAATTCCAGGACGTCGGTTATTGTCACGTCATCGTACGTGATGCGAGAGCGGCTGCAGCAGGCTTCCCACTTCTTAATATGCGAGCGGTATCTTCGCCTTGTGGTCTCTCGACACGACGCCCCGATGGTATCCATGGTCCGAGCCGAGAGGCCGTATTGGACTAACGGCCTGTTCAGAACCTGCAAGCCAACAAATTTAAATAGCCATGGCAGGGATGTGGCTCCCCTGAGACAGGGTGAGTAACCAATTGTGGGCAACCCTTCAAAAGGACCCAAGGTTCGTTGAGCATGTCAAAGACCACCGGATACCAAGGCTGTGTGGGCCAGTCGGGTATAATAAGGATGCCCTTGGCAGCATCTGCCTGAATCTTTCGCAATACCCGACTGATGAGGCAAAACGGAGGGAAGGCATAGAAAAACCAATTCCCCCAGTCCAGCGAGAACACATCTAGCGCTATTGCCCCAGGATCTGGTTCCCATGAAACGTAGGCTGGTACCTGATGGTTTAACCGTGACGCAAAAAGGTCAATGTCCGGTTTACCAAATTTGGCTGCGACTTTAGAAAAAATCTCAGGATGCAACATCCATTCAATGTTGTCATTAAATTTGCGTGACCTGGTGTCCGCCACAGTATTAAGCTCACCTGGCAAATAGGTAGCTGAAAGCCAAATGTCTCTTTGAACACACCAGAGCCAAATTGAGTTAGCCAATTTGTCACACGAAACTGACCTGGTACCACCCATATGGTTTAAATATGCCACAGCTGTGGTGTTGTCTATTTGGAGACGGACGTGTGCTCCAACAAGCTTGGAACAATATGCACGAAGTCCGTGGAATGCTGCCAGCAACTCCAAATAGTTAATCCCTTGAGTCAACAACATCGATGCCTCAAGGGTGTCCCATCTGCCCCCACAACTAGAGCAATTATCAGTAGCTCCCCAGCCATTGGAGCTTGCGTCAGTCTGTAAATATACCACCGGATTAGCCTCCCTAACAGGCTTAAATGAGTTGCTAATGTGACACACCCACCATTGCAACTCAGTTATCGCTTCGGACGGCAGCTGCATTGATCGATCGTAATGACCAGCGTTCCGTTTTAACGCAATAATTTTAGCTCTTTGCAAATTCTGATAATGCAAAGGTCCATATCGTGCTGCCGGAAACAAAGCCACTAGCTTGCCAATTACTGTGGCTGTATGCCGAATCGATGGTATATTGGTGCCAATTAAATCTCTGCACACCTGAGTGACTTCCTCAATTTTGTTAATTGGTATAGTTATCCTCATGCTCATTGAGTTCACCGTGAACCCTAGGTAATTAATTACCTGGGCAGGGCAGAACTTCGATTTCTCTGGATGGACAATGAACCCTAATTGTTGAAATATATTGACAGCAGCTGCAACACCCTGTTCAGCCAATTGCAGGGTGCGGCCCACAATAAAGACATCATCTAAATAGGCCATAACTATATGATGTCGTTGTCTCAAATAAGCCATGATTGGCTTCACCAATTTAGTGAACAATCTAGGGGCTGTAGTGAGCCCATTAGGCAAAGCCTTATACTGCCAAAGTTGCCCCATCCAGATAAATTTCAGAAACCTTCTATCATATTTCTGGATGGATACTGAATAATATGCATCCCTTAAATCAATGCATGCCATAAAGCAGCCATGAGAAATCAATGATTTGGCTGTTTCAAACGTATCCATTTTAAAATGAGTATACGTTACAAACGTATTTAAACGGGTTAGATCAATAATGACACGACAGCCTCCATCCTTCTTAGGTCTAGTAAATATGTTCGAAACAAATTCAATTGGCTCATGCACCGTTTTCTCAATCACACCCTTCTGTTCCAGACTTAAAATTTCCTTATAACCTGCTGCCTGTTCTGCAGCAGACAATTTGAACGTACGACCAGGCATGTGCTGGGATGGAGGAATGTCGCCATTAATAAACTCAATTTTATGCCCCTGAATATTCCGCAACACATACTCATCACCAGTAAAATTACCCCATGCACCCAAAAACAACCGTAAACGACCACCAACATGGGAAGTTAAACAGAGAGAAAAAAGAGAACCAGACCCCCTCACCTCCGTGGTTACCGGCGGTCCTTGACACGTGTGGGTGGCCGTGGAGGTGCTGGGTTGGCTAAAGGGCGCGGCGTCTTCGATTTCCACAAAGGTCTCTGCCGACCCTGTCCTAAAAAAGAGCATTGGTGCTGGTTCTGGTTCTGTTGCCGTTGTGGAGCTAGAGGGTGAGTCCTCGTCGAGGCACTGGCCGACCCTCATGAGCGAATGTATGGAGCTTTTGAGCCTGACGGTGTGGGGGCACTCTGAGAGCGCATGATCCCCACCGTTTTGGCTTGTTCGTCAAGCTCTTTGACTCTCTTCGAGAGGTCCTCACCAAAGAGCTGACGGGGCGGCGGCGGTGGCGGTGGTTTGCACAATCCTGCAAACTTCGGGTTGAGTGCTGGGCGGATGCTGTTTTTGCGAAACCCGTTAATTTCGTGCTGGGTCGCGCACAATAAGGCCAGAGCATCTTCCTGGTCCAAATTCAGTTCGTCCCCGTCCACCGACCGCGCAAAGGCGGTAATACCGGCCGTGAGGAGTTTCAGGATCCGCTGCAATTTTAGCTCTTGTTGACGGATAGCCGCACTGATGTTGCCCCATATTGGCGTATTGACCACAGGCACGTTGAGGGAGTTGCAGTTTGATGGAGCCTTGTGACGGCTCATAGCCTGGATGAGGACTTCTTCCTGCAGCACCTGATTATTAAGAAAGTCCACTGTGGCTGCCAGCTTTGTATTGAGAGGAAGACCAGCCGTATGTGGGGCCGCGAATTTGGTCGCCACATCCAAGAGTTCCTCCGCTGGCACCTCCAACGGAGGTGGTACGGGATCCACCAGAACCTCCTCCTCCTGCTGCTCCAGGCTGATAGTAGATGTTGGTGAAGACGCCCTGTGCCTGTAGCTGCCCTGCTGTTGTTGACGTTGAAGCAGGAGCTCCAGCAGCCGCTCCATACGGTCAATACGCCCTTCACCCTGAACACTCAGGTGGTCGGAGTCCTCCGGCTCTGAGAAGAAAACCGGGCTCCTGTCATCGGCCCGCACCTCATCGAGGCCCTGCCGGTGCCGGTAGTTGTCGCTAACAGCCGCCGAGGCGAAACTGCGCGATTCCTGCGCGGGCGTGTTCAACCGCCTCCGTTTAGCGGGAGCTGAAGCCGCTGCCACTAAGGGCACTTGCGGCGAGGTGTCGGCACCAGCCGAAGCATGGCTGCCTGGGGCCCGCGCAGTCTTGCCGGCTGCCCACATCGTGGATGTTGCCGACGCATGGTCTCGCCCACCCATCCATGGGGGGCTCGGCGACCGTGACGAGACCCGACTCGACCGACCCGTCCCGGCGTCGAGAGTCGGGGTGTGCCGGCTGGACCTCACAGCCGCCCCGGGTCTCGGCCTGGAACCTGACCGCTCCTCCGCGACAGGCAATGCCTTAGCCCGAACAGGGTTAGGCTTCTGGGCTCCTCCCCTCCCCCTTCTCGGAGGGCTGAGTGGAACAGGCCGTGCAACGGCACGTGCCCTGCTCGAGGTCGCCAGCGAGCCCGCTGACGACCTGACTGCCATGGCAGGGTCCCCCTGCTCTGGCGGCACACCACACTCCTCCTCGTCGAACTCCTCCGAGCTGTGGTGTGCTGGCGGATCTGGACCTGTGAACACAGGGCTTACCCACATCTCCGCCTGAGTCCCGGCCTGCGCTGCAGGTACTGCCGATGGTAAAGGCCCCGGAACTGTTGACCGGCGAACTCGTCCTGACGTCCTCCGGCCCTTCGAACTCCCATCCATGTCCTTGCTGCAAGACATAATCAGACAACAAGGACCACCAACTAAAGGTAGAATACTTACCTCCGTGGCCCCTTATGAAGGGCTGGCGAGGAGCACGCTCCACCGCCAGCCGTCGCAGCAACGCGTTACGACGATATGTCGAGCATGCGCGCCGGCGGGCTCTTCACGAAGTCACTCACGTGACTCCGAAATGAAATTCCAGAGATTCACCACTCTCTGTGTAGAAAATGTTTTCCTCATCTCGGTCCTAAAAGACTTCCCCCTTATTCTTAAATTGTGACCCCTTGTTCTGGACTTCCCCAACATCGGGAACAATCTTCCTGCATCGAGCCTGTCCAACCCCTTAAGAATTTTGTAAGTTTCTATAAGATCACCCTTCAATCTACTAAATTCTAGTGAGTACAAGAAGCCGAGTCTATCCAGTCTTTCCTCATATGAAAGTCCTGACATCCCTGGTGAATCTTCTCTGTACCCCCTCTATGGCAAGAATGTCTTTCCTCAGATTAGGAGACCAAAACTGTATGCAATACTCCAGGTGTAGTCTCACCGAAAACCTGTACAACTGCAGTAGAACCTCCCTGCTCCAATACTCAAATCCTTTTGCTATGAATGCTAACATGCCATTCGCTTTCTTCACTGCCTGCTGCACCTGCATGCCTACTTTCAATGACTGGTGTACCATGACACCCAGGTCTCGTTGCATCTCACCTTTTCCTAATCGGCCACCATTCAGATAATAGTCTACCCATTCAGAATACAGTCAATATGTTGACTGTTCCTAACCAGACCCTGTTTATCCAGATGATTATATATATATTATCTCTAAGTATCCTTTCCATTAATTTCCCCACCACTGACGTCAAACTAACCAGTCTATAATTGCTAGGTTTACTTTTAGAACCCTTTTTAAACAATAGAACAACATGCGCAGAATTCCAATCCTCCGGCACCATTCCCGTTTCTAATGACATCTGAAATATTTCTGTCACAGCCCCTGCTATTTCTACACTGGGATGGTTGACAAATCCTCCTGGGGTTGGGCTGTTGTTTCCTGGGGTTCCCCAGTCGGTACGGAGTGTGGATCTGTAATAAAGTGTGGACAGACAGTGGGTGTAGTGGGGAAATAATCCAGCAACTCTACGGGATGGAAGGAGACTGACGTACACAGTGACAACAGTCTCTGGTGACCCCAATTGTCCAGCCCTCTCCTGCACCGTGTATCCTGACACCACCCCCCTTATATTCCCCCTCCCCCACTCCAGTCTCCCCTCACTCAACTCACTCCTAATCCCACTTTACACTCACCCCCAACAGTACACTCCCTCCACTCCCACCCCGCCTCACTCAATGCTCCTTCCTCCCCCTCCCCCCCTCAATCCCCCCAACCCCCGCTCAATCCTCCCCCACCCCCATGTATCCTCCCCCTCAATCCTCCCCACCCCCTCAATCCTCCCCCTCCCCCCCTCAATCCACCTCCACCCTACTCTCTCCCCCCCAACACCCTCATCCCACACCTCCCCCCAAACCAATCTCCATCCAGCCTCACCCCTCGCTCCACTTCACCCACCAACCCCGTTGCAGGATCTCTCCTCATCCCCAGCCCAACCTCTCCTCCCAAACCCCACCCCTGGGCTGGAAAGCTGCGCTCTTTAATTAATTAATTCATTGCCAGTGCTAGTGTCGAGTTATCAGCTTAAAACACTATTATTCTGAAATGGAGGGCAAGGAAAATTACTGAAGGGTTGTTTAGAGACTACAGTGCGTTGTGACGGCATATGTAAGAAAGGCCTATGACAGTGTGGAAAATATTAGACACCTTGCAGGGCTCTCACTTAATTTTTTTTCTCTGTTGTCAGCTGGGAAACCTCGGCAGCTTTTCAAGTTGCCAAATGACAGTTTAGTTGGTCATTTAAGACGGTTTGCATGACACGTGCGATAATGTACTCGGACGAAGTGGATAGTTACCAGTCGGAATTATGCTCAATTAAGCATTCACATATTATTTCTGCTTCAAATAAAGTCACAAACTAAACATATTCACCAATCAACGCATGATATATACCACAATGACATGCAGCAAAATTATAATACAGTATCTGATCTGATCTCCCGGTGGCTCAGCATTTCAACTCCCCTTCCCATTCCTAATCTGACCTTTCTGTCCTGGGCCTCCTCCATGGCCAGAGTGAGGCCCACCGCATATTGGAGGAGCAGCACCTCATATTTGCTTTGGTAGTTTACACCCCAGCGGTATGAACATTGGCTTCTCCAATTTCAGGTAGTCCTTGTATTCACCCTCATTCCCCTCCCATTCCCAGCTCTCCCACAGCCTACTGTCACCGCCTCTTCCTTTCTTCTTCCCTTCCCCCCCCACCCTCACATCAGTCTGAAGAAGGATCTCGTCCCGAAATGTCGCCTATTTCCTTCGCTCCATAGATGTTGCCTCACCCGCTCAGTTTCTCCAGCATTTTTGTCTACCCATTCACACAAGTTCTGTTATTCCACTTTCCTCACCCACTCCCTACACATTAGGGGCACTTTTAGGGCCAAAACCCCACCCTCCTTCCCAAACCCCATTGTCCTCCTCCGCCACCCACGCTCCCTTCTCCCCCAAACCCATACATTGTCTTCCCCTCACCCCACACTGAATCCTCCCCCATCCATCCCCCCTCCCCCACTACGGACTCCTCCCCACTACAGACCCACCTCCCCCACTCCAGACCCCCTCCCCCACTCCAGACCCCCCTCCCCCACTCCAGACCCCCCTCCCCCACTCCAGACCCCCCTCCCCCACTCCAGACCCCCCTCCCCCACTCCAGACCCCCCTCCCCCACTCCAGACCCCCCTCCCCCACTCCAGATCCCCTCCCCCACTCCAGATCCCCTCCCCCACTCCAGATTACCACCTCCTCTCTCCCTATGTTTCCACATCCCCTCAACCCCGACTCTCTCCTCCCTCTACCCGATGTCAATATTTCTCTTGCGCCCCTATCCTACCTTTCCCCACTGACACGAGGCTTTGGGGTAAGACCAGTCCAGACTATCATCTTCCTCTCGCTCCAGACCCTCAACCCCTTCTCCCTCCCTTTGTATCAATATTTCTCTCAGGTACCCCAACCCTACCCTTCCCCCACAAGCACGAAGATATGGTGCAAGACCCTGTCCCAACGACCCCTCCCTCCATACCTGAGCTTGTACCTGGTTCTGGGACGGTGGACAAATCCTCCTGGGGTTGGGCTGTTGTTTCCTGGGGTTCCCCAGTTGGTACGGAGTGTGGATCTGTAATAAAGTGTGAACAGACAGTGGGTGTGGTGGGGAAATAATCCAGCAGCTCTGCGGGATGGAAGGAGACTGGATTCCTGCTCTCTCCTGCCTCGTGTATCCTGACACCTCCACTTGTATTTCCCCAAGGACGGCACGGTGGCGCAGCAGTGGAGTTGCTGCCTTAAGGGCCTGTCCCACTCAGGCGGCTTTGCAGGCGATTACCGGTGACGGTCAAGTTGCTGGTAGTTGCCTGAAAAACCGGCAACTAGAACGGCAACTGTCAGAGTGGAACACACGCACACACGGGAACAAATTTTGATAGTCCTTTGTTTTTTAAGAAAATATTTAACACAATTCCGGAATTAACAGAACACAATTTAATAATCGGAGGAGACTTAAATTGGACATTAGATCCCTATTTAGATAGATCATCAAGACAACGGAAAACAAAATCGCAGTCCAGTGACTTATTAAATGCATATATAGATACTAGTAATATCAAAGATGTTTGGAGAATAGAAAACCCAACTGGAAGAGAATATTCATTTTATTCACCGGTACATAAAACATATTCAAGAATAGATTATTTTTTGGTGGACTCCATTTATTCCATTTACTTATAATTCAAAATATCACGATATTATAATCTCGGACCATGCCCTCTTAGCATTTATGATTAAATTAAATGGAAGGATGGAGAAACAGGTACAATGGAGACTCAACCCACAAATTTTAAAGGAAAAAGCATCTCAGGAATATCTTACTAAACAGATTAATACGATCTTTGAAATTAATGATAACCCTGAAACGTCTGCCTCCTTACTATGGAAAACATTTAAAGCATTTACTCGAGGAGCGACGATCTCCTCCCAAGCATTTCATAATAAAAATAATCAGGTGATACAACAGGCATTGGAAAGGGAAATAAAACAATTAGACAAAGAGAATGCGGCTACGCCAACCATGATAAAACACAATAAAATTGCAGCATTGAAATATAAATTAAATAATACATATTCAGACCAAGTTGTAAAATTTTACCAATATACTAAACAATTACATTTTGAATTTGGAGATAAAACTCAAAAATTATTGGGTCGTCAATTACGGAAACTGGACGGGAAAAAAACAATTCATAGGATTAAATCAGAAACAGGAGAACCACTAGTACAACCTAAGGATATTAATGAGAGATTTCTGCAATATTATCAAAACCTTTACTCTGCTAAACCGATAGATCACCGGACAGGAATAGAAGCATTCCTACAAAAATGCAATCTTAAAGGGTTAGATTTGAAAGATAGAGAATTATTAGACGCTGAAATAACAGTAAAAGAAATTGAAGAGTCTATCAGATCTCTAAAAAACGGTAAATCCCCGGGACCAGATGGCATTGGCTCGGAATTCTATAAAACATTCTATGACCTGATTGTTCCGCGTTTAAAAACACTGTACGAACATATCTACACCCAACAGAAATAACCAGAAACGCTAAATGAATCTATTATAACACTTATACCAAAAATAGATCAGGATCTGGATGATCCAGGATCATATAGAGCTACAGCTCTTCTAAATACTGATCAAAAAATATTAACTAAAATCCTAGCACAAAGATTAAGCACAGTGATTAATAAATTAATACACCCGGATCAAACAGGATTTATACCAAAACGGTATTCTTCATATAACCTGAGACGATTATTCAATATTATATACTCAAAAAGAAGTACTAACAAAAACCTAGCAATTATTTCATAGAAACATAGAAAACATAGAAATTAGGTGCAGGAGTAGGCTATTCGGCCCTTCGAGACTGCACCGCCATTCAATATAATCATGGCTGATCATCCAACTCAGTATCCCGTACCTGCCTTCTCTCCATACCCTCTGATCCCCTTAGCCACAAGGGCCACATCTAACTCCCTCTTAAATATAGCCAATGAACTGGCCTCAACTACCCTCTGTGTCAGAGAGTTCCAGAGACCCACCACTCTCTGTGTGAAAAAAGTCCTTCTCATCTCGGTCCTAAAGGATTTCCCCCTTATCCTTAAGCTGTGACCCCTTGTCCTGGACCTCCCCAACATCGGGAACAATCTTCCTGCATCTAGCCTGTCCAACCCCTTAAGAATTTTGTAAGTTTCTATAAGATCCCCTCTCAATCTCCTAAATTCTAGAGAGTATAAACCGAGTCTATCCAGTCTTTCTTCATAAGACAGTCCTGACATCCCAGGAATCAGTCTGGTGAACCTTCTCTGCACTCCCTCTATGGCAATAATGTCCTTCCTCAGATTTGGAGACCAGAACTGTACGCAATACTCCAGGTGTGGTCTCACCAAGACCCTATACAACTGAAGTAGAACCTCCCTGCTCCTATACTTAAAGGGTTGACAGTGGATGTGCAATGGAAGGTATTTAAAGACTGCATGGATGAAGTACAAAAGTTGTTCATACCAGTTTGGCAAAAGAATAAATCGGGGAAGGTGGTGCATCCATGGATAACAAGGGAAATCAGGGATAGTATAAAAACAAAAGATGAGGCATACAAATTTGCCAGAAAAAGCAGCCTACCGGAGGACTGGGAGAAATTCAGAATCCAGCAGAGGAGGACAAAGGGCTTAATTAGGAAAGGGAAAATAGATTATGAAAGGAAACTAACAGGGAACATAAAAACTGACTGCAAAAGTTTTTATAGATATGTGAAGAGAAAGAGACTAGTTAAAACAAATGTTGGTCCCTTGCAGTCAGAAACAGGTGAATTGATCATGGGGAACAAGGACATGGCAGACCAATTGAATAACTGAATAATTGAATAACATAAATAATCTGCCGGAAATAGCAGTGGAACGGGGGCCCAATAAGATGGAGGAACTGAGTGAAATCCAGGTTAGCCGGGAGGTGGTGTTGGGTAAATTGAACGGATTGAAGGCCGATAAATCCCCAGGGCCAGATAGTCTGCATCCCAGAGTACTCAAGGAGGTAGCCACAGAAATAGTGGATGCATTAGTGATAATTTTTCAAAATTCCTTAGATTCTGGAGTAGTTCCTGAGGATTGGAGGGTAGCTATGGTAACCCCACTTTTCAAAAAAGGAGGGAGAGAGAAAGCGGGGAATTACAGACCAGTTAGTCTAACATCGGTAGTGGGGAAACTGCTAGAGTCAGTTATTAAAGATGGGATAGCAGCGCATTTGGAAAGTGGTGAAATCATTGGACAAAGTCAGCATGGATTTACGAAAGGTAAATCATGTCTGACAAATCTGATAGAATTTTTCGAGGATGTAACTAGTAGAGTGGATAAGGGAGAACCAGTGGATGTGTTATATCTAGACTTTCAGAAGGCTTTCGACAAGGTCCAGCATAAGAGATTAGCATACAAAATTAAAGCACACGGTATTGGGGGTTCAGTATTGATGTGGATAGAGAACTGGCTAGCAGACAGGAGGCAAAGGGTAGGAGTAAACGGGTCCTTTTCAGAATGGCAGGCAGTGACTAGTGGGGTGCCGCAAGGCTCAGTGCTGGGACCCCAGCTATTTACAATATATATTAATGATTTGGACGAGGGAATTCAATGCAACATCTCCAAATTTGCAGATGATACCAAGCTGGGGGGTATAGTTAGATGTGAGGAGGATGCTTGGAGGCTGCAGGGTGATTTGGATAGGCTGAGTGAATGGGCAGATGCATGGCAGATGCAGTATAATGTGGATAAATGTGAGGTTATCCACTTTGGTGGCAAAAACATGAGGGTAGACTATTATCTGAATGGTGGCAGATTAGGAAAGGGGGACTTGCAACGAGACCTGGGTGTCATGGTACACCAGTCATTGAAAATAGGCATGCAGGTGCAGCAGGCAGTGAAGAAAGCAAATGGTATGTTAGGATTCATAGCAAAAGGATTTGAGTATAGGAGCAGGGCGGTTCTACTGCAGTTGTACAGGGTTTTGGTGAGGCCACACCTGGAGTATTGCGTACAGTTTTGGTCTCGAAATCTGAGGAAATACATCCTTGCCATAGAGGGGGTACAGAGAAGATTCACCAGACTGATTCCTGGGATGTCAGGACTTTCATATGAGGAAAGATTGGATAGACTCGGCTTGTACTCGCTGGAATTTAGAAGATTGAGGGGGGATCTTATAGAAACTTACAAAATTCTTAAGGGGTTGGACAAGCTAGATGCTGGAAGATTGTTCCCGATGTTGGGGGAGTCCAGAACAAGGGGTCACAGTCTAAGGATAAGGGGGAATTCCTTTAGGACCGAAATGAGGACAACATTCTTTACACAGAGAGTGGTGAGTCTCTGGAATTCTCTGCCACAGAAGGTAGTTGAGGCCAGTTCATTTGCTATATTGAAGAGGGCGTTAGATGTGGCACTTGTGGCTAAAGGGATCAGGGGGTATGGAGAGAAGGCAGGTACGGGATACTGAGTTGGATGATCAGCCATGATCACAATGAATGGCGGTGCAGGCTCGAAGGGCCGAATGGCCTACTCCTGCACCCAATTTCTATGTTTCTATGTTTCTATACTCAAATCCTTTTGCTATGAAAGCTAACATACCATTTGCTTTCTTCACTGCCTGCTGCACCTGCATGCCTACTTTCAATGACTGGTGTACCATGACACCCAGGTCGCGCTGCATCTCCCCTTTTCCTAATCGGCCACAATTTAGATAATAGTCTGCTTTCCTATTTTTGCCACCAAAGTGGATAACTTCACATTTATCCACATTATACTGCATCTGCCAAACATTTGCCCACTCACCCAGCCTATCCAAGTCACCTTGCAGTCTCCTCGCATCCTCCTCACAGCTAACACTGCCCCCCCCAGCTTAGTGTCATCCCCAAACTTGGAGATAATGCCTTCAATTCCCTCATCCAGATCATTAATGTATATTGTAAATAGCTGGGGTCCCAGCACTGAGCCTTGCGGTACCCCACTAGTCACTGCCTGCCATTCTGAAAACGACCCGTTTACTCCTACTCCTTGCTTCCTGTTTGCCAGCCAGTTCTCTATCCACATCAATACTGAACCCCCAATGCCGTATGCTTTAAGTTTATATACTAATCTCTTATGTGGGACCCTGTTGAAAGCCTTCTGGATGTCCAGATACACCAAATCCACTGGTTCTCCCCTATCCACGCTACTAGTTACATCCTTGAAAAATTCCACAAGATTCGTCAGACATGATTTACCTTTCGTAAATCCATGCTGACTTTGTCCAATGATTTCATCACTTTCCAAATGTGCTGCTATCCCATCTTTAATAACTGACTCTAGCAGTTTCCCCACTACCGATGTTAGACTAACTGGTCTGTAATTCCCCGTTTTCTCTCTCCCCCCCTTCTTAAAAAGAGGGGTTATGTTTGCTACCCGCCAATCCTCAGGAACTACTCCAGAATCTAAAGAGGTTTGAAAGATTATCACTAATGCATCCACTATTTCCGGAGCTACTTCCTTAAGTACTCTGGGATGCAGCCTATCTGGCCCTGGGGATTTATTGGCCTTTAGTCCATTCAATTTACCCAACACCACTTCCCAACTAACCTGGATTTCACTCAATTCCTCCTTTGACCCGCGGTCCCCTGCTATTTCCGGCAGATTATTTATGTCTTCCTTAGTGAAGACGGAACCAAAGTAGTTATTCAATTGGTCCACCATATCCTTGTTCCCCATGATCAACTCACCTGTTTCTGACTGCAAGGGACCTACATTTGTTTTAACTAATCTCTTTCTCTTCACATATCTATAAAAACATTTGCAGTCAGTTTTTATGTTCCCTGCCAGTTTTCTTTCATAATCTATTTTTCCTTTCCTAATCAAGCCCTTTGTCCTCCTCTGCTGGTCTCTGAATTTCTCCCAGTCCTCTGGTAGGCTGTTTTTTCTGGCTACTTTGTACGCATCATCCTTTGCTTTGATACTATCCCTGATTTCCCCTGTCATCCACGGATGCACTACCTTCCCTGATTTATTCTTTTGCCAAACTGCGATGAACAATTTTTGTAGTTCATCCATGCAGTCTTTAAATGTCTTCCATTGCGTATCCACTTTAAATGTCTTCCATTGCGCATCCACTTTAAATGTCTTCCATTGCGTATCCAATTTATTTTGTTAGATGCTTTCGTTATTTATTTCGTTAGATGCTGAGAAAGCTTTCGACCAGGTGGAATGGCCCTATTTATTTTCGGTTATGAAAATTTTTCAATTGGGCGAGAAGTTTAGCACATGGGTAAAACTTTTATATACTAACCCAACAGCTAGAATATCAACAAATCAAATGTTATCAGCTAAATTTAACTTATCTAGAGGCTGTAGACAAGGATGTCCGTTATCCCTGCTATTATTTGCACTTGCAATAGAACCATTAGCAGAAAGCGTGAGGTCCCATCCTGAAATATATGGGTATAATACCAAAGATACTGAGAATAAAATCTCTTTATATGCAGACGATGTATTAATTTACATTACAAAACCTGAAGTTAGTATCCCTAAATTATTAAATTTAATAACTCAATATGGCTCGTTTTCAGGATATAGAATTAATTGGAATAAAAGTGAAATCATGCCAATAATGGAAAGTAACCCACATATATTACAATTTCCTTTTAAAATAGTAAATGAAAAACTCAAATATCTTGGAATTTATGTAACAAAGAGATATACTTCTTTATTTAAATTTAATTTTCCGCCTTTATTGAACAAATTACATAAGAATATTTTATATTGGAAAACATTACCTATTTTAATGTTGGGTAGAATTAATGCGATAAAAATGATTTTTCTCCCGCAATTATTGTACCTCTTTCAATTAATCCCGATAGATCTCCCAAAGACTTTTTTTTTTAAAAAGGTGGACTCTATAGTCACCAATTTTATCTGGGATTATAAGAACCACAGAATAAATAAAAAACACTTATGTAAATCAAAAATAAATGGAGGTTTAGCACTACCGGATTTTATGTTTTATTTTGGTTAAAAATGGAAAAAAAGACTGTTTACCTTTTGAAATTGGGTCGACCCTATTTGATATTACTAAATTAAGCAAAAAGACCCATCATGAAAACCCCATAATATATAGTGGAATACGCATTTGGAAACAATTAAAGAAGACACTAAAATTAGATAATTTACCACTATCTCTTCCCATTGTAAACAATGCTACATTTAAACCCTCAATGATGGATAAGGGTTTTTTACAATGGAAAAATCAAGGAATTACAAAGATGGGTGATCTCTATAGGAAAAGTTCATTCCTCTCATTTCAGGAACTACAACAAATTTATGGGCTTCACTTAAAAGACTACTTTAGATATCTACAAATTAGAGACTATGCTAAGTCAAATACACAGGACTGCAGAAATAGAAAGACAGAAATTCTTGATGAATGTTTGAATAAACACCCTAACACAGAAAAATTGATATCTCATATTTATAATATTCTATTAGATAATGATGCACCCATGACGGAAATATATAGGCAATCATGGGAAAATGAACTAGGCCAAACAATAAGGCCAGAAATATGGGACAAAAGCTTACAACCTATACATCACTGTCCGTTAAATGCTAGACAATCTTTAATACAATTTAAAGTATTACATAGATTGAACTATTCAAAAACCTAATTAAATAGAATCTTCCCATGCATATCTCCTATTTGTGAAAAATGTCAACACTCAGGGGCTAATTTAACGCACACATTTGTAAGTTGTATAAAAATTAATCATTTTTGGACGGAACTTTTTAAGATAATTTCGGAAGTTGTCAATACCCAATTGGACCCCGATTCAAAATTAATAATATTAGGAATACTAGAACTAAATCAATTATTTACAACAAACCAAAGAACCTTTATCGATTATAGTTTAATAATTGGGAAAAAATTAATATTAAAATTTGGACTATGGAAATGTCAGAGACCGTGTGTGTGTGTGTGTGTGTGTGTGTGTGTGTGTGTGTGTGTGTAGTCTCTAATTTGTAGATATCTAAAGTAGTCTTTTAAGTGAAGCCCATAAATTTGTTGTAGTTCCTGAAATGAGAGGAATGAACTTTTCCTATAGAGATCACCCATTTTTGTAATCCCTCCTGAATATTGAATATCCCTGGATGTTCAGCTCTCAGCCTTGGTCACCCTGGAGCCATGTCTCCGTGATCCCAACTATATCATAATCATTAATAGCTATCTGCACATTCAACTCAACCACCTTATTACAAATGCTCCTTGCATTGAGACACAAAGCCTTCAGGCTTGTTTTTACAACGCACTTGCCCCTTTCACAATTATGTTGAAAGGTGACCCTTTTTGATTTTTGCCCTGGATTTGTCTGCCTGCCACTTTTCACCTTGCGACATATTGCTTCTATCCTCATTTTACGCCCCTCTGTCTCTGTGCTCACACATTTAAGAAACCCACTACCTCTTATTCTCTGTTTATTATTTTTTTCTTCTTTCCCCCCTACGTGTTGCGTCTGGCTGCTTCCGTTCTCTGCCTCTTGCCTCACACACTGACTACTTGCTTTCTCTATTTGAGTCCCTTCCCCCAACCGATCTAGTTCATCTATCGCATCCACTGCTCTAGGTGTCAGCTGATCTACATCAGTGAGACCAAGCGATCGCTTCGCCCAACACCTCCGCTCATTCCGCAAAAACCAACCTGACCTCCCGGTGGCTCAGCACTTCAACTCCCCCTCCCATTCCGAATCTGACCATTCTGTCCTGGGGCCTCTTCCATGGCCAGAGTGAGGCCCACCGTAAATTGGAGGAGCAGCACCTCATATTTCGCTTGGGAAGTTTACACCCCAGCGGTATGAACATTGACTTCTCCAATTTCAGGTAGTCCCTGCTTTCTCCTCCCCTTCGCAGCTCTCCCTCAGCCCACTGTCTCCGCCTCTTCCTTTCTTCTTCCCTTCCCCCCACCCTCACATCAGTCTGAAGAAGGGTCTCGTCCCAAAACATCGCCTATTTCCTTCGCTCCATAGATGTTGCCTCTCCCGCTCAGTTTCTCCAGCATTTTTGTCTACCCATTCACACAAGTTCTGTTATCCCACTTTCCTCACCCACTCCCTACACATTAGGGGCACTTTTAGGGCCAAAACCCCACCCTCCTTCCCAAACCCCATTGTCCTCCTCCGCCACCCACGCTCCCTTCTCCCCCAAACCCATACATTGTCCTCCCCTCACCCCACACTCAGTCCTCCCCCACTGCAGACCCCTCCCCCACTCCAGCCCCCGCTACTCCACTACAGACCCACCTCGCAACTACATACCCCCTCCCCCACTCCAGCCCCCCCTCCCCCACTCCAGACCCCCCTCCCCCACTCCAGACCCCCCTCCCACACTCCAGACCCCCCTCCCCCACTCCAGACCCCCCTCCCACACTCCAGACCCCCCTCCCACACTCCAGACCCCCCTCCCCCACTCCAGACCCCCCTCCCCCACTCCAGCCCCCCCTCCCCCACTCCAGCCCCCCCCTCCCCCACTCCAGCCCCCCCTCCCCCACTCCAGACCCCCCTCCCCCACTCCAGACCCCCCTCCCCCACTCCAGACCCCCCTCCCACACTCCAGACCCCCCTCCCCCACTCCAGACCCCCCTCCCCCACTCCAGACCCCCCTCCCCCACTCCAGACCCCCCTCCCCCACTCCAGACCCCCCTCCCCCACTCCAGACCCCCCTCCCCCACTCCAGCCCCCCCTCCCCCACTCCAGACCCCCCTCCCCCACTCCAGACCCCCCTCCCACACTCCAGACCCCCCTCCCACACTCCAGACCCCCCTCCCCCACTCCAGACCCCCCTCCCCCACTCCAGACCCCCCTCCCACACTCCAGACCCCCCTCCCACACTCCAGACCCCCCTCCCCCACTCCAGATTACCACCTCCTCGCTCTCTATGTTTCCAGATCCGTCAACCCCGACTCTCTCCTCCCTCTCCCTGATGTCAATATTTCTCTCGCCCCCCTATCCTACTTTCCCCCACTGACACGAAGATATGGTGCAAGACCCTGTCCCAACGACCCCTCCCTCCATACCTGAGGTTGTACCTGGTTCTGGGACGGTGGACAAATCCTCCTGGGGTTGAGCTGTTGTTTCCTGGGGTTTCCCAGTTGGTATGGAGTGTGGATCTGTAATAAAGTGTGGACAGACAGTGGGTGTAGTGGGGAAATAATCCAGCAGCTCTGCGGGATGGAAGGAGACTGAAGTACACGGTGACCACAGTTTCTGGTGACCCCAATTGTCCAGCCCTCTCCTGCACCGTGTAACCTGACCCCCCCCCCCTTGTATTCCCCCTCCCTCACTCCAGTCTCCCCTCACTCAACTCACTCCTAATCCCACTTTACACCCCCCCAACACTATACTCCCGCCACTCTCACCCCCCTCACTCAACGCTGCTTCCTCCACCACCCCACTTTCTCCTCCCCCTCCACCCCTCAATCCTCCCCCAACATCCTCATCCCACACCTCCCCCCAAACCAATCTCCATCCAGCCTCACCCCTCACCCCACCTCGCCCACCAACCCCATTGCAGGATCTCTCCCCATCCCCAGCCCAACCCAACCCCCCCCCATCTTCCTCCCACCCCCACACTCCATCCTCTTCGCACCCCATGTTAGCCCCTGCCAGCCCCACTCTATCCCCCCCCTTATTCAGACCCCCTCCTCCTGCTCCAGACCCCCACCCCCACTCCAGCCCCCTCCCTCAATACAGACTCCCCTCCCCCACTACAGCCCCCCATCCCAGCCCCCCCCTCCCCCACTCCACACTCCATCCCCAGACTAGTTCCACCCCCATTCCCTCCTCCCCCATTCCCACAATCTGTCCTCCCCATCTCACAATCTATCCACCGCCTCCACCTCCCAAATCCGGGTATTTCCACCTCACACCCCCTCCTCACCGCACTCAGACCCCCCCCATTCCCGACCTCCTCCTCCCACCACAACCGACCCCCACACACCCGCTCCACACCCTCTCCTCCCACATAATCAAGACCCACTGCACCCCCCCCCATTGTAGACCGACTCCTCCCCCAATCCAGACCCCCCCCCCCAGATGCCCCCCTCCCTCCACTCCACACCTCCTCCTCCCTGTCCCAACGACCCCTCCCTCCATACCTGAGCTTGTACCTGGTTCTGGGACGGTGGACAAATCCTCCTGGGGTTGGGCTGTTGTTTCCTGGGGTTCCCCAGTTGGTACGGAGTGTGGATCTGTAATAAAGTGTGGACAGACAGTGGGTGTAGTGGGGAAATAATCCAGCAAATAATCTGCGGGATGGAAGGAGACCGGATTCCCGCCCTCTCCTGCCTCGTGTATCCTGACACCTCCACTTGCATTTCCCCAAGGACGGCACGGTGGCGCAGCAGTGGAGTAGCTGCCTTAAGGGCCGGTCCCACTCAGGCGGCTTTGCAGGCGACTGTCGGTGACGGTCAAGTTGCTGGTAGTTGCCTGAAAAACCGGCAACTAGAACGGTGACTGTCAGAGTGGAACACACACACACACACACACACACACACACACACACACACACACACACACACACACACACACACACACCTTCACCAGCCCGTTATGCAGGCGGGGGACAGGGCAAGCGGGGGAGCGCTGTCTGAGTGAAATTCACACGGTGTAAAGCCAATGTGACACACACACACACACCGCGATGAACAGGAAGATTCGCGCTGTAATTAAGACGGTGAAACCACAGTGTACGGTAAGTCCTTTAATAGAGGGCAGGGAGAGGGGGGAGATGGAGTGGAGACAAACTTTAAGAAGCCAGAGATACACAGTTGTGAAGTTCGGCGGACATTTAACATTACCGGTCGGTTATCCTTGGTTCTGAAAACCGCTGTTTACCTTTTTTCCCAATGAGCCAATGAAATTCACCGGTCAGCACCGGCTACAACCTACAAGAACGTACGACAACCTTCAGCCTCCTGGCGACCCACTAGGACCTCCTGGCAACCCACCTACGGCACAAGAATTCTCGCTGTTCTCCATGGCGGCTTCATTCTGGTCGCCGCTAATTTCTCAACACGTTAAAATTCACGGCGGCCATAATGAGGCCGTGAAGACGACTCGCCGGGCAACCACCTGCGAACATGTGGCCACCATGTGGAGATGCCAAACAGGGCCGGCCTTAGGAGGGGCGGAGCTCAATTGGGAACAATTCTGGTGAGCCCCGGGTTCCCAGTCAAGGTCTGTAGAATCAGAGAAATACGAATAAAGTCTATTATATGCTTTATATCTCTATGGTAGAATGGAAGGTAATCAAAATGTGCGCTGAAAAAGTGCCTGCGGGTGTGTGCTGAAGGGACTGTACTTGTGTAGATAAAGACCAACCTCATTCAAGGTAAAGTGTCCAAGCTTTGAGCATTTGCTCACCGTCACAATCAAAAAGGCCTACAACTAGGTACAGAGCCTGACATTGGACAGCTTGCTTCAGACAGGGTGCGGGGGAACCGAGTAAAGTGATCACTGACTGCGGGTGGGATCTGGTGTATTAGTGACTCAGGACAGCCCAGGGTTTCCACACAACCCCTCACATCTCTTGTCAATATGTAACAGCCACGTACCTGTACAATACACAGCCTGGTCACTGGGTGTTGGCTTCAACTGGTACACAAAGTAACTGCTGCAGTTTTTAACCTTGATGTCCAGGTTGATGCTGCACCCGTCTTCAGCTCCGGTGTTTCCTTTCCCAGCGTTTCCAGCTGCTTTGAAACATATTCTCCTGGTCACCTCCCTCTTGTTTACACTTGGATGGGAACCTGGAATGAGGTTTATAAACATTGTAAAATGTACCCGGTCCCACAGCGGTGCAGCAGGTAGTGCTGCTGCCTCACAGCACCAGACACCCGGGTTATGTCCTGACCTGCGGGTCTGTCTGTCTGAATAGAGTTTGCAACTTCTTCCTGTGACCGTGTGGGTTTTCTCTGGGTGCTCCAGTTTCCTCCCACATCCAAACTCCAGTGAATGAGTCAGTTAATTGGCCTTGTTAATTGGTTAACTAGACCTGCCCCTGGTTTGTTTTTGTTTAGGGTTAGGTTTATTATTGTCATGTGTAGCGAGGCACAAGCCATCCAATCAGATCTGATAAAACTATCAATAAATACATTCAACCCAATCTCACGCACAACAGGTTGACCAAAGGGGAAGATACAGAGTGAAGACATTGTAACACATTAGTTCCAGAGTCAAAGTTCAATGTTCACAATGGGGTGGAGGTGCATCAGACAGTTCCCAAGGTTATGGGAGGACCGTGCAGAATCCTGATAACAGACACAAAGAAGTCTGGTGATGGGCGTTTACAAGCGTCTGTGCCTTCTTCCCAACGGGAGCATGGAAGTGGAAGAATGACCAGGGTGGGATGTCTTTAATGGCGTTGGCTGCTTCTTCAAGGCAGTGTGAAGTGTAGATGAAATCAAAAGTGGGAAGTCTAGTTTGTGTCAGTGAAGCTACACTCCAGGCTGACCAGCTGATAAAAATATCAAAGCCTTTATTTTTCAGTGAAATTCAGAGACATTTCACCGCCTTGCACAAACAGTGAACATTTTGTGCGGTGAAGGGAAGATTCTACAAGAACTTGATTCTGAGCGTCTGGGTCCTGTGCAACAAACACTCGCATGTTTTACTGACGCAGGTTGCAAACATTAGTGGCATGAGAAGGTATTGAATTGCGCACAGCAATGTATGTAGGGAATAATGTCCCAATTAGAGTCGTACAGCACAGAAGCAGGCCCTTCGACCCAATCATCCACGATGACCACCATGCCTCATCTAAGCCAGTCCCATTTACCCACATTTGGCCCATATTACTCTGAACCTTTCCTATCCAAATGTCTTTTAAATTCGGGATTTAAAGAAGAACTTTTAAAGTTAATCAGAATAAATATGGTGAAACAAGTCAGAACTAAATTTGTGAATAAAGAAGTTAAAAACTTTATGTAAATTTAAAAACAAGATAGTGTATGTGAATTCATTAATTTGAAGGTTTTGAAATAGGAACCTCATTGGTTTAAGCTGGGAAGGCGCAGAGAAGATTTACGAGGATGATGCCAGGATTCAGGGCCTGAGCTACAGGGAGGGGTTGGTTCGGCTGGGACTTTATTCCTGAGAGCGCAGGAGACTGAGGCACGATCTTGTAGAGGGATATAAAATCTAACGGGGAATAGGTAGGGTGAATGGGGCTTTATTTTGCCCAGAGAGCAGGGAATCAAGAACCTGAGAACACAGGTTTAAAGTGAGAGGGGAAGGATTTAATAGCAACTGGAGGGGGAACAGTTTCAACACACAGGGTGGTGGGAACATGGAACAAGCTGCCAGAAGATGGAGTTGGGGCAGGTATCACAACAATATTTAAAATACATTTGGGCAGGTGCATGGATTGGAAAGGTTCCAAGGGATATGGGCCAAATGGGACTGGCTTTGTTCGGGCATCTTGTTGGGCACGGAGGGGTTGGGCCAAAGGGTTGGTCCTGCGTTGTATGATTGGTTCAATGTGACCTGATGAATTGATGAACTGTGAGTGTCAGTCGT
Source organism: Raja brachyura (assembly GCA_963514005.1). Next base: position 231,272 of record CAUPSL010001401.1, read on the forward strand.
GTGTCAAGCTCCCTTGAAGCTGCTCCTTCACTGGCATGATTGGAGCTGCTGAAACTGCTCCACGTCTAGTCTGTAGAGGGGACAGCAGCCGACCGATCGACAGCCCGATACCGGGACACGGGTGGAGAGCTGGAGCTCTGTCGCCTGACTCCATGAAGATCCAGGGCTGAGAGACTGTGGGGACAAACTTTCAGGGAGTTTGGGTTCATTGTCCATGAGGACGCCCCTCTGAACTGATCGTTGTCATCAGTCTGACCCTCCCTGACAAAAGCTAAGTCCCAAAGTAGCAAACTCTAATCCTACCGTATAACCAGCCTGGCCTCTTCCCGGAGCAGTGATTCGCTGGAACAGTAGTCTCGGGAATCTTCCATCCGCCAGAACTGAAACAACAATCAGAGAGTCAGCCCCTGAACTGGGGTCTTTTATTCAGTGAGAGAGAGACCAGGAATTAGAAACAAAGAAAATAGGTGCAGGAGTAGGCCATGCGGCCCTTCGAGCCTGCACCGCCATTCAATATGATCATGGCTGATCATCCAACTCAGTATCCTGTACCTGCCTTCTCTCCATACCCCCTGATCCATTTAGCCACAAGGGCCACATCTAACTCCCTCTTAAATATAGCCAATGAACTGGCCTCAACTACCTTCTGTGGCAGAGAGTTCCAGAGACTCACCACTCTCTGTGTGAAAAATGTTTTTCTCATCTCGGTCCTAAAGGATTTCCCCATTATTCTTAAACTGTGACCCCTTGTTCTGGACTTCCCCAACATCGGGAACAATCTTCCAGCATCTAGCTTGTCCAACCCCTTAAGAATTTTGTAATTTTGCTGGAAGATTGTTCCCGATGTTGGGGGAGTCCAGAACAAGGGGTCACAGTCTAAGGATAAGGGGGAATTCCTTTAGGACCGAAATGAGGAAAACATTCTTTACACAGAGAGTGGTGAGTCTCTGGAATTCTCTGCCACAGAAGGTAGTTGAGGCCAGTTCATTGGCTATATTTAAGAGGGCGTTAGATGTGGCACTTGTGGCTAAAGGGATCAGGGGGTATGGAGAGAAGGCAGGTACGGGATACTGAGTTGGATGATCAGCCATGATCACATTGAATGGCGGTGCAGGCTCGAAGGGCCGAATGGCCTACTCCTGCACCTATTTTCTATGTTTCTATGTTTCTATGTAAGTTCCTATCAGATCCCCCCTCAATCTTCTAAATTCTAGCAAGTGCAAGCCGAGTCTATCCAGTCTTTCTTCATATGAAATTCCTGACATCCCAGGAATCAGTCTGGTGAATCTTCTCTGTACCCCCTCTATGGCAAGAATGTCTTTCCTCAGATCTGGAGACCAAAATTACGTGCAATACTCCAGGTGTGGTCTCACCAAAACCCTGTACAACTGCAGTAGAACCTCCCTGCTCCTATACTCAAATCCTTTTATTATGAAAGCTAACATACCATTTGCTTTCTTCACTGCCTGCTGCACCTGCATGCCTACTTTCAATGACTGGTGTACCATGACGCCCAGGTCTCGTTGCATCTCCCCTTTTCCTAATCGGCCACCATTCAGATAATAGTCTACCCTCCTGTTTTTGCCACCAAAGTGGATAACCTCACATTTTTCAACATTATACTACATCTGCCATGTATTTGCCCACTCACCCAGCCTATCCATGTCACCTAGCATCCTCCTCACAGCTAACACTGCCCCCCAGCTTCGTGTCATCCGCAAACTTGGAGATGTTGCATTCAATTCCCTCGTCCAAATCATTAATATATATTGTAAATAGCTGGGGTCCCAGCACTGAGCCTTGCGGTACCCCACTAGTCACTGCCTGCCATTCTGAAAAGGACCCGTTTACTCCTACTTTTTGCTTCCTGTCTGCTGGCCAGTTCTCTATCCACATCAACACTGAACCCCCAATACCGTGTGCTTTAAGTTTGTATACTAATCTCTTATGTGGGACCTTGTCGAAAGCCTTCTGGAAGTCCAGATATAACACATCCACAGGTTCCCCCTTATCCACTCTACTAGTTACATCCTCGAAAAATTCTATCAGATTAATCAGACATGATTTACCTTTTGTAAATCCATGCTGACTTTGTCCAATGATTTCACCACTTTCCAAATGTGCTGCTATCCCATCTTTAATAACTGACTCTAGCAGTTTCCCCACTACCGATGTTAGACTAACTGGTCTGTAATTCCCCGTTTTCTCTCTCCCTCCTTTTTTAAAAAGTAGGGTTACATTAGCTACCCTCCAATCCTCAGGAACTACTCCAGAATCTAAAGAGTTTTGAAAAATTATCACTGAGCCATCCACTATTTCTGGGGCTACTTCCTTAAGTAACCTGGGATGCAGCCTACCTGGCCCTGGGGATTTATCGGCCTTTAATCCATTCAATTTTCCTAACTCCACTTCCCGGCTAACCTGGATTTCACTCATTTCCTCCATCTTATTTGACCCGCGGTCCCCTGCTATTTCTGGCAGATTATTTATATCTTCCTTAGTGAAGACAGAACCAAAGTAGTTATTCAATTGGTCTGCCATGTCCTTGTTCCTCATGATCAATTCACCTCTTTCTGATTGCATGGGACCTACATTTGTTTTAACTAATCTTTTTCTCTTCACATATGTATAAAAAAATTTGCAGTCAGTTTTTATTTTCCCTGCCAATTTTCTTTCATAATCTATTTTCCCTTTCCTAATTAAGCCCTTTCCTAATTAAGCCCTTCCTAATTGAGGACAATCTGGCCGCATCCCATCCTATTTCAATATCACCCACTGCCAGATAATCTCCCGGTGAATCCCGGCCCATATCCTCCCCGTCTCTCGCGGTACAGAATTTGAGATCTCCACATCCCAGTTTTTACTCACTGTCCCTCTTTGATAACTGATGGTCTGCGGAGGGCGCTCAGCATCGCCAAGGACCTCTCTCACCCCAACCATGGACTGTTTACCCTCCTACCATCCGGGAGGCGCTACAGGTCTCTCCGTTGCCGAACCAGCAGGTCCAGGAACAGCTTATTTCCGGCGGCTGTCACGCTACTCAACAACGTACCTCGGTGACTGCCAATCACCCCCCCCCGGACACTTATTATTATTTATTCAAATCATTTGCTGTGTCGCTCTTCCAGGGAGATGCTAAATGCATTTCGTTGTCTCTGTACTGTACACTGACAATGACAATTAAAATTGAATCTGAATCTGAATCTGAATCTGAATGACCCGATCTTCCATCATGTCCTCACCCCTCCTCCTCCCTCACTGACTGAGTTTGATGGAATTATATCCTCACATTACCTGTTGAATCTGTACCATCCTTCAGCAAGGTTTGCATCAGACTTCCATTGGCCATTTGTGCACTGAGTGTTGGAACAATCCGTGCTCCTCCAGGGCTGATCCAGGACGGTGTGGTCTACACATGGGTCAGTGTGTACGGAGTCTGTGGGTGGGACACAAGATGATGGTCAGTGTTAGTGTGATGTCCACTTGTCATCACACAGCCTCTGATACACACAGCTGCACTCCCACCGTTCTTGGAGCAGACAATCCTCAGTTTTATTCTCCAAGTGCAGATAGACCACCCCATATAAAAGCCTCACACACGCTCCATTTCAAACCGTTGCCCCATTGCTGTCCCCATCTGCTAACTTGCTGTGGCAGATATATTGGTCTGATGCAGTAAATCTTGCATTTATATATCACCAGTGAAACTCACTGGCTGCACTGGAGTGTGTTAGTGAACTGCACGAGGAGTTTGGCTACTGTTGTAATGTGGGACGTCCAGCAACCAATTACTGAAGAACTATGTTTCCACGAACAGTTGATCAATAATGTGTTGTCCGAGATACAAGGAACTGCAGATGTTGGTTCACAAACAAAGCACAGAGTGCTGGAGTAACTCAGCAGGTCAGGGAGCATCTCTGGTGAACATGGATGGGTGACACATCATCCTTTTGAAGAAAGGTCCTGACCCGAAATGTCACAAATCCATGTTCCCCAGAAATGCTGCTTGACCTGCTGAATTACTCCAGCAAATTGTGTCTAATATGTGTTGTCACCATGTTCAGGCCTGAACATTGCCACCCATCTCCCCTGTACCCCTCTGTCCCACCTCCATTCTCACCTTTTACGAACACTCCTCCCTTTCACTCCACTTCTACCCCTCCCCTTTCTTCTCTTCCCTCAGGGGAATGAATGAACCAATTTTGAAGCCTGATGTCATTCAATGATGGAAGTCTGCTGCCCGAAGTCAGGTCTGTGCCTCCTCCCAGTTGCAGTGACCTGGCCGGTGAGACTGCTGTCACACAGTGACCTGGCCGGTCAGGCCGCCGTCACACGGTGACCCGGCCGGTGAGACCGCCGTCACACAGTGACCCGGCCGGTGAGCCCGCCGTCACACAGTGACCCGGCCGGTGAGACCGCTGCCGTCACACAGTGACCCGGCCGGCGAGACCGCCGTCACACAGTGACCCGGCCGGTGAGACCGCTGCCGTCACACAGTGACCCGGCCGGCGAGACCGCCGTCACACAGCGACCCAGCCGGTGTGAACGCCGTCACACAGTGATCCAGCCGGTGAGACCACTGCCGTCACACAGTGACCCGGCCGGTGAGACCGCCGCCACACAGTGACCCGGCCGGTGAGACCGCCGTCACACAGTGACCCGGCCGGTGAGACCGCTGTCACACAGTGACCCGGCCGGTGAGGCCGCCGTCATACAGTGACCCGGCCGGTGAGGCCGCCGTCACATAGTGACCCGGCCGGTGAGGCCGCCGTCACACAGTGACCCGGCCGGTGTGAACGCCGTCACACAGTGACCCGGCCGGCGAGACCGCCGTCACACAGTAACCAGGCCGGTGAGACGGCCGTCACACAGTGACCCAGCCGGTGAGGCCGCCGTCACACAGTGACCCGGCCGGTGAGACCGCTGCCGTCACACAGTGACCCGGCAGGCGAGACCGCCGTCACAGTGACCCGGCCGGCGTGAACGCCGTCACACAGTGACCCGGCCGGTGAGACCGATGTCACACAGTGACCCAGCCGGTGTGAACGCCGTCACACAGTGACCCGGCCGGTGAGACCGATGTCACACAGTGACCCAGCCGGTGTGAACGCCGTCACACAGTGACCCGGCCGGTGAGACCGATGTCACACAGTGACCCAGCCGATGAGACCGCCGTCACACGGTGACCCGGCCGGTGAGACCGCCGTCACACAGTGACCCGGCAGGTGAGACCGCCGTCACACAGTGACCCGGCCGGTGTGAACGCCGTCACACAGTGACCCGGCAGGTGAGACCGCCGTCACACAGTGACCCGGCCGGTGTGAACGCCGTCACACAGTGACCCGGCCGGTGAGGCCGCCGTCACACAGTGACCCGGCCGGTGAGACCGCCGTCACACAGTGACCCGGCCGGTGAGACCGCCGTCACACAGTGACCCGGCCGGTGAGACCGCCGTCACACAGTGACCCGGCCGGTGAGACCGCCGTCACACAGTGACCCGGCCGGTGAGACCGCCGTCACACAGTGACCCGGCCGGTGAGACCGCCGTCACACAGTGACCCGGCCGGCGAGACCGCCGTCACACAGTGACCTCAGCTCCACATCTCCAAACTTATCCCAGCTTCTGGTGCTGTCTTTGAGGAGGCTGCACTTGCTTCCTCCAGCTGTTTGGTTTGCTCTCATGTACCAAACACCAGCATGTTGTGTGACCACTGTGCATTGCCCCAAGTGTCTAGATTAGTGCTGGAGTTTGGGGACAGTTGATGAGAATGTGGGGAGTAGGAATGGTTTAAACGGGTTGTCTCATTCTGTGGACCAATATTACAGGCTCTGTAACGCATCAATGTGCTCCATGTTCAAGTCTCCCACCCCAGTCATTCCTGCTTCTCCCCGCTCCGTCCTGGCGGCTGTGAGGGGGTGTGGGTGGGGCAGTGGGGGGGAGGGAGTGGAGTGTGTGTGATTGTGGGAGGGGCAGTGAGGAGGCAGTGGGTTGGCTGGGAGGGGGGTAGTGGGGGAGGGGCGGGTGGCAAGAAATGGTCAGGTGTGGGGGTGCTGTTTGGGGTGTCCAGAGCAGCAGGGGTGTGGGGATGGGGTACAGAATGCAGGAGTGGGATGGACAGGGGGATGGGGGGTGTGATAGCCGGAAGGGGGGTGTGGGGCTGCTCTGTCCTGGGGAAATTTTTACTCACAATGGAACAATGGGGTGGAAGATTGCAACCTTCACGTGGTCCACCCTGTTTCGACTAATGCAATTAACTCAACGTGCACAAATGGAAGATCAAATAGAACAAGTTGCCAACAACTTTGGGCTGTGCACGCCACACGAAAGAAGAAGAAGAAGAATGAAAGGAGCCGTCAGCCCAAGGGGCTGTGGCAAATCAGGACGCAGGTGTAGGGGGCTCAGATTGGTGTTCCGTGGTCAGGCAGTGGGGGCGGGTTGGCACGAGCCAGGTTCTCTGCCTGGGACATCCTGCCCACATCAGTGGTCACCCTCAGCCAGTGTGTGTGTGGGCTGTGCTGTTCAATGTGGGGCCAGGGGAGGGGGTCCATGGCAGACACCCGCAGTTCACCAGCTGGGGGGGGGAGGGGGGGGGGGGCAACAGTACCGGGGGTGGGGAGGGTGACCATGGCAGACACGGGCAGTTCACCAGCTGAGGGGGGAGGAGGGGGGGGGGGGGCAACAGTACTGGGGGAGGAGTGGGGGACCATGGCAGACACGGGCAGTTCACCAGCTGGGGGGGAGGGGGGGGCAACAGTACCCGGGGTGGGAGTGGACAGGGTATTGGTCCAGGTATTCTAGTTGGAGTATGTGACGGGTAGACGGGTCACAGGTCAGTCATAGGCAAAGATCCTATAGCGGAGCAAGATAGGCCACTCCTGGGAAATGCAATGGGCTGACGTGTCGTACGCAACATAGAAAATAGGTGCAGCACTAGGCCATTCGGCCCTTCGAGCCTGCACCACCATTCAATGTGATCATGGCTGATCATCCAACTCAGTATCCCGTAGGGTTACACAAAAAGCTGGAGAAACTCAGCGGGTGCAGCAGCATCTAAGGAGCGAAGGAGATAGGCAACGTTTCGGGTCGAGACCCTTCTTCCGACTGCTGTATCCCGTACCTGCCTTCTCTCCATACCCCCTGATCCCTTTAGCCACAAGTGCCACATCTAACGCCCTCTTAAATATAGCCAATGAACTGGCCTCAACTACCTTCTGTGGCAGAGAATTCCAGAGACTCACCACTCTCTGTGTAAAGAATGTTTTCCTCATTTCGGTCCTAAAGGAATTCCCCCTTATCCTTTGACTGTGACCCCTTGTTCTGGACTCCCCCAACATCAGGAACAATCTTCCAGCATCTAGCTTGTCCAACCCCTTAAGAATTTTGTAAGTTTCTATAAGATCCCCCCTCAATCTTCTAAATTCCAACGGAGAGGAACATGGACTTTTTTTTCGTCCATTTCAGTAACTGGAACCTGCCCGACCCGACTCGCAGTATAATCAACGTTGCGGGGGAACAGTTTGTGTGTGTGTGTGAAATATAGGGTTAGATTCATAATTCTGTTATTTCTTGTTAAAGCATAAAATGTTTATAAATTTTGATTCTGGTAATTTTCTGTTTTAATATTTTTTTAAACATTTCTTTTTAAATGGCTCATATGCTGTGTTTGAGTTGATTTTGTTGAGTTAGCACGCACTCTGTAATTCAGGCCCGCATTGGGGGCCGCTCCGCTGGGACTGGGACTCTGCCCCGCGTTGGGCCGCTCCGCTGGGACTGAAACTCCGCCCCGCGTTGGGGGCCGCTCCGCTGGGACTGGGACTCAGCGTTGGGCCGCTCCGCTGGGACTGGGACTCAGCCCCGCGCTGGGCCTCTCCCCTGGGACTGGGACTCAGCCCCGCGCTGGGCCGCTCCCCTGGCACTGGGACTGGGACTCAGCCCCGCGCTGGGCCGCTCCCCTGGCACTAGGACTGGGACTCAGCCCCGCGCTGGGCCGCTCCCCTGGCACTGGGACTGGGACTCAGCCCCGCGCTGGGCCGCTCCCCTGGCACTGGGACTCAGCCCTGCGTTGGGGGTCGCTACGCTGGGACTGGGACTCTGCCCCGCGTTGGGGGTCGCTACGCTGGGACTGGGACTCAGCCCTGCATTGGGGACCGCTTCGCTGGGACTGGGACTCAGCCCTGCGTTGGGGGTCGCTTCGCTGGGACTGGGACTCTGCCCCGCGTTGGGGATCGCTCCGCTGGGACTGAAACTCCGCCCCGCGTTGGGGGTCGCTCCGCTGGGACTGGGGCTCAGCCCCGCGTTGGGGACCGCTCCGCTCGGACTCAGCCCCGCGTTGGGGATCTGCTCCGCTGGGACTGGGACTCAGCCCCGCGTTGGGGGTCTGCTCCGCTGGGACTGGGACTCAGCCCCGCGTTGGGGGATCCAGGTTTAGGTTTATGTTTGGTATTGTCACGGAATATTTCATTCCAGCCTTTTGACCATCTGGACTAATAACAAACAACTACTATAGGTCCATATCCTCCTGTGCCTCACCTATTCACGTCTCTGTGTAAATGCATCTTAATTACCGTGATTGGTTCTGATTCTACCACCCTCTCTGGCTGCACATTCACCATTCTCTGTGTGGAAGAACTTTCTCCTTGGATCACCAAGCATTACAAGTTACACCCTCTAACCAGTAGAGAGGTCACCCAAATGAACACACACGATTCCTCCATCTCGCTTTCACTGGCCTTCCACATTATATTGAAAAAGGAACCGGGGGAGACTAATGGGCCCATCTTGATCATGCCATCTCCTGGTGCAGGAACCCCATCATTCCATTCCTCACTCATTAGTTCCCTTCAGCCCTACAACTCTGTCACACAAGCTGTTCAATTCTCTTTACAGAGCCCTAGAGTCATACAGTGTGGAATCAGGCTCTTCAGCCCAAACTGCCCACATCGGCCAACATGTCCCAGATACACTAGTCCCACCTGCTTGCTTTTGGCCCACATCAATGTCAATTTAATAGTAAGATTAAACGAGAACTTACCAGTTTGAAGTTTGATCTTTATTTTATGAGGAGTTACGATGAGGGATTACGTGAAGACCCCGCCAGCACGCATGCGCGACATTCTTCAAAGCAGTGGTGTGAAATCACAGAACAAACAGTCACAATGACTAATATAGTAAGATAAAAAAGAGAACTTCCATACCAGGTGATCTTTATAATAGAGGGTTGGGAGCGGAGGGCACGTAATCCCTCATCGTAACTCCTCATAAAATAAAGATCAAACTTCAAACTGGTAAGTTCTCGTTTAATCTTACTATTTTACTTCGGAGTCACGTGAGTGACTACGTGAAGATTTCAAAGCTCTGTGATTTCATGCCCTGGAAGCTCCATGCTCACACACCGCTAAAGTTGGGATAAGAGGATGAACGTAATTCAGACAAGACACTGGCTGAAAAACAAAAACAGGTATTTATTCATACCAAACAATATAGTCCCAAAAGGGTACTATCTGGCAGTACTTAAAATCCTCCCTGCAAAAGTATCAGGGGAGGTCACGGGTTTAAAGTAAAAGCGGTGGAAGGTCTTTTCGTTCCTCCAACCCGCTGTGGCCAGGATGTGATCCAAAGGTACTCCATCCTTCTAGCCGCCGAGGTGGATGCTGCCCTGGTGGAGTGAGATTTATAAATGTTAGTATCCACCCCCGCCGCATCCAATACCACCCTTAACCATCTGGAAATGGTTTGCACCGTGACTCTATGATGGGGTTTCTTGTGACTGATGAGCAATGCTGTCTCCGTGCCCCTTAGATTTTTAGTAACTGAGATGTATCGTGAGATTAATGTAACGATACAAAGGCGAGAATCTGTTGGGTAAGCCAGAAACTCTAATGTATGACCAGACACTCCGGGACGATCTTGTTTCAATAGTCCCTGCACATAAAAAGTGACTTTATCACTGGTGGAGGTCATTGCATCCAGATTGAGTTTGTGCAGGGACTGGACCCGTTGTGCCGTGATAAGTGCCATAATCATGACCATTTTGTACGTGAGTTTTGCCAAAGGGAGTCCCGTGATAGGCGTCCATCCTCGTAGCATAGTCAAAACTGTGCTGATATCCCAAGTATGGCTGTATCTAGGCCTGAGGGGATTGGAATTGAATATTCCCCTCATAAATTTGGACACTAGGGGATGTGATCCAATGCCCAATTGGTCACTTCCCTGGCCCAGGTAGGATGATAGGGCACTCCTGGCACAGTTGATGGCACTGTAACTCAAACCCTCATCGAAATGAAGGGTAGCCAAAAATTCCAGCACTTCCGTAATAGTGGCGGTTTCATAAGTGGTGTTGGCTGAGACGCAGAATCCTTCCCATTTTCTGATGTAGGTCAGATACTGCTTCCTTGTGGACTCTCTGCAGGCTGCTGTGATGGTGTCAATGGTCCTGTTGGAGAGTCCGTATCCGTGAAGTGGCCGTTTTAAAATCTGCAAATTAATAGATCCATGCGATCATGACATGGGTGATGTTCCCCTGTAACAGGGTGAATGAGCAGACTTGGTCTTTTGTTCACCCTGATGCAGGGTTCTGTGGCCATCTTCCGTACCATAGGGAACCATGGTTGGGTAGGCCAGTCGGGCACCACCAAAATTCCCGATGCGGAGTCTTGCTTAATTTTCTGCAAGACCCGACTGATGAGGCAGAAAGGGGGAAATGCATAGCAAAATAGATCTCCCCAATGTAGCGAGAATGCATCCATCGCTACTGCCCCCGGGTCTGGTTCCCAAGCAACATATGTTGGTAGTTGGTGATTAAGCCTGGACGCGAAAAGGTCGATATCTGGTGTTCCATACCGTTCTACAATATCTGTAAACACACTCCGATCCAACATCCATTCTATGTTGTCGTTGAATTTACGTGATCTGGTGTCTGCCACTGTGTTTAGCTTCCCTGGAAGGTAAGTAGCTGATATCCAGATTTCTCTTTGCAGACACCAGTGCCAGATATTGTTTGCCAATTCATCACATGATATCGACTTAATACCGCCCATGTGGTTAATATAGGCTACCACCGTGGTGTTGTCAATTTGTATCCTTATATGGACTTTGTGCATATTAGTGCAGTATGCTTTAAGGCCGTGAAATGCTGCCAGCATTTCCGAATAGTTAATCCCCAAATTTTTGAAATGGGTTAACTCCTGTGCACTCCATCTACCTCCACAACTAGAGGTAGTGTTAGTAGCTCCCCACCCTTTGGCACTGGCATCTGTTTGTAAGGTGACCGAGGGATTGATGATAGTGATTGGTTTAGAGCAGTTTTGGGCATTGCCCATCCACCAATATAATTCGGCTTTTGCCTTCTCCGGTATTGTCATGGGCCTATCAAAATGGCCAGCATGATTTTTGAGCGCTGTAATTTTTGCTCTTTGTAAGTTTTGGTAATGTAAAGGCCCAAATTGTGCTCCAGGGAATGCAGCTACTATCTTTCCAATCACCCTGGCCACCTGTCGAATGGATGGATCCTTAGTGCCAAAGAGGCTCCTGCAAGCCTCTATCAGGTCCTCCACCTTGCTTGGTGGCAACGTGATAGACATTTGCCCAGAGTCAATGATGAACCCCAAGTATTTCATGGTAGTAGAGGGTTCCAATATAGATTTATCTGGATGTATAATGAAACCCAGCTTCTGAAAAAGCTGTTTAGTGGCTGTTACCGCCAAAGTGGCCGTTTCCAAATTTTCCCCCACAATGAGGATGTCGTCTAGATAAGCCATAACAGTATGGTTCTGTTTCCTTAAACAGGCCAAAGCTGGTTTCAATATCTTGGTAAACAATCTGGGTGCTGATGATAACCCATTGGGCAAGGCTTTGTATTGCCATAATTGTCCCATCCAGATAAATTAGAAGTATAGAAGCTGGGATGTAATGTTAAAATTGTACAAGGCATTGGTGAGACCAAATCTGGAATATAGTGTACAATTTTGGTCGCCCAATTATAGGAAGGATGTCAACAAAATAGAGAGGGTACAGAGGAGATTTACTAGAATGGTGCCTGGGTTTCAACAGCTAAGTTACAGAGATACGTTGAATAAGTTAGGTCTTTATTCTCTGGAGCGCAGAAGGTTAAGGGGGGACTTGATAAAGGTCTTTAAAATGATGAGAGGGCAGAAACTAAATGTTCCCTTGGCAAGTGTTAATTGCTATTAGATTCACCAGAATGTTACCTGGACTTGAGGACTGAGTTATAGGGAAAGGATGGATAGTCTGGGACTTTTTACTTTGAAGCATAGAAGGCTGCGGAGTGACTCATTGAGGTGTACAGGAGCATGAGGGGCATGGACAACGTTCACAGTCTTTTACCCAGGTAGATAATTCTAAACCAAGGGGACTTAACATGAGCTAAATTCCTAACTTGGAGTAAGGCCAAACATTGAGGGTATGAGAGAGGGATTTGCACAGGTTGATTGGAGTAGGTTGTTTGAAGGAAAAGGAACATGGGGAAAGTGGGATGATTTTAAAGTGGGTTACACAAAAAGCTGGAGAAACTCAGCGGGTGCCGCAGCATCTAAGGGGCGAAGGAGATAGGCGACGTTTCGGGTCGAGACCCTTCTTCTCACCCTATTTTAAAGTGAGCTGAGAAGAGTTCAGACATGCACAACCCTGTTAGATTGAAGGGCAAGAGGCAAATGTAAAGAAGCCTGGATGACGAGGAAAATTGAGGCATTGGTCAAGAATAAGGAGGAGGCATGGGACAGGGAGAGGCAGCTGGGATCAAGTGTATCCGAGAGGAGGTTTGGGAACAATGAAGCAAACTAAAGAAGGAAATCAGAATGGCAAAAGGTGGACAGGATATAGCTCTGGTGGAGAGCATTAAGGATAATCCTATGTACATAAAGGGAAAAGGGTAACTAGAGAGAGAGTGGGACACCTGATGAATCAAATCGGTCAACTCTGTGGAGCCACATGAGATGGGCAACGTCCTCAATGAGTATTGTTCCTCTATTGTTACTGTGGAGAAAGACAAGAGGATTGTGGAACTTGAGGCAGTCAATGGAAGTGTCTTGAGAACATCCAGTATGATGGTGGAACTGAAGGTCCTGATGTGTACGAAGATAGATAAATGTCCCGGGATGGATCAGATATATCTGAGAACACTGTGGGAATCTAGTGAGAAAATTGCGGAAGCCCTGGGTGAAATTTATAAATCATCATTAAATACATGAGAGTTGCCGGAAGACTAACGGGTGGCAGATGTTGGGCCTCTATTCAAGACGGGCTGCAGTGAAAAGGTTCAAAACTACAGGCCAGTGAGCTTAACATCTGTAGTTGGAAAGTTACTAGGGAGTATTCTGAAGGATTGGATATACAGGCATTTAGATGGTCAAGAGCTGATGAGGGAGAGTCAGCATGGTTTTGTACGTGGGAGGTCATGTCTCACAAATCTGATTGAGTTTTTTGAAGGTGTGACCAATAAGGTTGCTGAGGGCAGAGCTGTGGATGTTCTATATGGACTTCAGCAATGCATTTGACAAGGTTCCACATGGTAGGCTGCTCTGGAAGGTTAGATTGCATGGGATCCAAGGAGAGAGTGCTGGATGGATAGAAAATTTGCTTCATGGAAGAATTCAGAGGGTGATGGTGGAAGGTTACTTCTCAGACTGGAGGTCTGTGACTAGTGGTGTACCTCAAGGTTAGGTGCTGGGTCCATTACTATTTGTCATCTATTTATTTATTTATATATTTATTTATTTGTAGTAAGTATGTTACATTTTAATGGTGCCTTTTTACAGGTTCCCAGAATTATTAAAACATTCTTTGTACAACTTCCTTTTTTTTTTAGAAAGAAATGAGAAAGAAAGAAGTATCGAAGAGTAAAGGATAGTCTAGTGAGTGTGGTGTAAAGAAAGAGATCAGTGAGAAAGTGAAGCAGAAAGGAGATTCACACACGCCACAAGTCGATATATATGTATTTTTTTGTTCTTAATCATTTTTCACTCAAACCCAGAATTTTTAATTTCACGATGTTATTACACCCCATGAATCCACAAGATTAATAAGTGGAGACCAGTTCATTAAGAATTGGTCTTTTTTTTCTATTAGGGGGGAGTCTCATTTCTTCCAAATGGGCCGTTTCCAACATATTACCAATCCACATTTTGAGTGTTGGTATAGTAGCCTTTTTCCAGAATTTGAGTATGAGTTTTTTCGCTATTTTTAAACCATAATTAATAAATGAGATTTGAGATATATTTAATTTGTTTCCATCTCCTACGACTTGTCACCTATATCAATGATTTGGATGAAAACATACATGGCAAGATTAGCAAGTTTGTAGATGATACAATGGATGGTATTGCAGATAGTGAAGATGGATATTAAAAACTGCAGCAGGATCTTGATCAGTTGGCCATGTGGGTTGAGGAATGGTTGATTGAATTTAGTGCAGAGAAATGTGAGTTGTTGCATTTTGGGACATCTAACATGGGCAGGTATTATTGCAATGTTTAAGATACATTTGGACAGGGACATGGATAGGACAAGTCTGTAGTTATATGGACCAAACGCAGGCAGTGGGACTATTGTAGCTGGGACATGTTGGCCGTTGTGGGCAAGTTGGGCCGAAGGGCCTGTTTCCACACCATATTAATCTATGACTCTAGAATACACGCTACTGAAATGCAGGTTTCCTTATCTATTGAAGGGGGATAGATGTTCGCAGTGCTATTTAGGCTCTTATCGATTACAACATTGAGATTACAGAAGGAGGGTTTTGGCCCGAAACGTTGCCTATTTCCTTCGCTCCATAGATGCTGCATCACCCGCTGAGTTTCTCCAGCATTTGTGTCTACCATTGAGATTACAGATGCTCTTTATCACTGAAACCAACTATTCATGGCCTTTTAACTGACCCCATCAATTCTCCATCCAGGGACACTGATATCTGTGGTACAAATAGGAAGTGTGGCACAATAAATAACAGGAAACAAGCTTAGAGATAACCTTAGGGACAGACAAAGGTGAAAGGTTCGAGACATTGTTCAATGCTGATATGTCAAATCCACAAGTAAATACTGTGTTCTGAGAATATAAAAATGCTGTAGATACTGTGAATCATTGAAACACTCTGGGTTCTCTCATGACTTGTTCGATAGTCTCACCGCTGATCTATGAGCTGTTTTATTTTGTTTTATCTACTTATCTGAGTAAAGCCAGATGCAGAAATAGCACACAATTTCCTACAGTAACAAACAAGAATGACAGAATAAATAGATTATCCACAAGTTGAGAGTAGATTCATCTTTCTGTTACAACGATGGGTGCACACTGTAACATAATCAATGAAGTTCCTGAAACAATGTCGTGCAAGAGCTGGCTGCTCTTGGAAAGGAGGCACAGTCCTCTTTCTTACAGTTTGCCTTTCTTCCCAACCAATTGTTCAAGCGCTTGTCATTGCAACATGCGCCTTAATTTAGTTCAACAAATAAACTGACAAGTTACTAAAGTGGTGTCGTCACTGCTGTATTCCATGTCTCTACTTTTATAACTTTGGCTGCAGTTCCCTAACACCACATTCCCACAATCTACATCCCTATTTACTAGTTATTAGCCCTCACTATGTTTTCCCCTGCAATAAAGTTGTCTTAAAATGAGAGGGGAGAGATTTAAGAGGCAACCATTTCAGTCAGAGGGTAGTCAGTATCTGGAATGAGCTGCCAGAGGAAGCTATGGAAGGGGATACGAAAAGACATTTGGACAGATATACGAGTAGGATGAGCTTAAGAGGGCTTTGGGACAAATGCAGGCAAATGGGACTAGGCCACGATACCCACTTGATCGGCATGGACAAGGTGGGTGAAGGGCCTGTTCCTGTACCGTACCCCCCTCTAACTCTACTCTGGAAATAAAGACATGAACTGGAGCAGCAGATAGCTGTGGACTTATGACAGTGGTTATGTCACAGTGTTAGGAGGAGAATAGAATAGAATAGAATAGAATAGTTTCTTTATTGTCATTGTAACATGAACCATGTACAATGAAATTTAAAAATGTCAACCAGTCAGTGCAACATTCAAACCATAAAAGCTAACGATACATACAAGGTAAAATATTAAAAAAGATAAACAACTAAAATAAATATGAAATATGAAAATAGCACGCATAAACACCCAACCCTACATCCTTCTGTCGATTTCACAGTGTACCAACCACAGTCCCTTAGTCCCCGCGTTCCGTACAACTGAACTTGTTTTATTTATAATTGTCTACTGCATGTCATGTTGTTATCCTTGCGAGCAAAGCACCAAGGCAAATTCCTTGTATGCATAAAAACTTGGCTAATAAAATGTATTCAATTCAGCTAAATAAGTGGAAAACAAAGCTGCCTGCCCCCTCCCATCGATATTGCTGCCTTTCCAAACTTGCTGTCTGTAGTTTTTAATCCCTGTTCTAATATTCCGTATCAAATTTGAATTGGTCATGCTCCATTTACACTGAATAGATACATTGCTATTGCTCCTCCACAGACAATAAATAAAACCCAATTCTGCTTGCTGTACACAACACACAGTTTATCCCTGTTGGAAATTACTCACTCAGAGAAGCCAGGATCAGTAACACAAGCCTCATTTCACCAGGTGACATTCTGCAAAGGAAAGCACGGAATTACAATCAGAGAGAAGCGAGGGCCTGGGGTCTTGTGCAAGTTGTAAACTGGGACAGCAATTGATAGTTTGTGAAACACATCACTCCCTGAGTGGGAGATCTACAGACAGACAGATGTGAGATCTATCCCTCTCAGCGTTGTACAGGAAAATCAATTACAAACAATTAACAGCAGAAGGTAACATTCTGAGACTGATCAAGTGATGATGTCTTGTTACCTGAATCTGCACAGGTGTTGCTGCCTGGGATGGAGGGAGATGAGACCACTCCAACCTCCACAGTCCCGGGGACTCTACCGTGAATGGTGATAGACTCGGCAACAGCTCACCGACTACCTTCCACACCCGCTTCACCAGTGAATTACTGCAGGGCTGGATAACAGTGCAGCTGCTGTAGGGTTGGGGAAAAGATGCAAAGCAGACAAACCAACACCTATTGTGAGTCACACAAAAAGCTGGAGAAACTCAGCGGGTACAGCAGCATCTAAGGAGCGAAGGAGATAGGCGACGTTTCGGGTCGAGATTCGAAGGGTCTCGACCCGAAACGTCGCCTATCCCCTTCACTCCTTAGATGCTGCTGCGCCCACTGAGTTTCTCCAGATTTTTGTGTAACCCTCGATTCTCCAGCATCTGCAGTTCCTTCTTTAACACCTATTGGGGGTCTGTGGAATGAAGAGTCCATTGTTTCCAGTCAACTTCCTCTAACATCCGCAGAATCAGTAATGGGTCAGCACTGAGCAGGGGGCTGCAATTGTAACAGGCAAATGTATTAGAGAGGAAATGCACTGTATAAATCCTGCCACAGGACCAGCTGACCATTACACAGAGAACCATACTGGATCAGAAATGGACATGTGTAAACAGAGGGAGTAGTCCTAGTATAAACACTGCCAGTGGACTGTGTATTGGAACAGTAATGGACAGTGCGGGCTAGAGAGGGTGTAGCCACAGAATAAATCCCTGCCACATTAGTACTGGGTCAGTATGTGACACTGAGCTGTGTATATGGGGACATTGTAGAGATTTAATCAGATTTATTCTCCACTCCAGCATCATCCAATGTGGCAGCATTGAGTTGTGTGCTGGATCTACAGTGAACAGCGAGGGCTGCAAAAGGAAACTGGCAGCATCATTCCTGTTGTACTAAAACATGTCGCATCGGATATTGGTGTCTGTGCTCCAGACCCAGAACAGGCAGACAGTAAACAGGACATTGGCAGCTGAAGCACAACTACAGCATGCAAACAGGCTCTTTGGCCCAATTCCCGTTTGCCTCTGCCTGACCCTAACGATACCTCTAATCCTTTCCTATCCATCAACCTGTCCAAAAGGCATTTAAATGTCATAATTGTTCCTGCCTTTACTGTAAATAAGCAATTCACAAACTCTTAAAGTGTGCAACATCTTTTAATGATAGCACAGGGTATTACATACATCCTCAAGCACTGGCTACGTTCTTCTACTGAACTGTACCCAGGAAGGGGAAGGTGTTATGATTGATGTTAACTAGGCGGGGTTAATGGTACTGAGGTAACTATGTTATTGGTTGCATATAAAAACCATCTACATTTACCACTTCTGGCAATTTGTTCCATACATCCATCACCCCCTGTGTGAATAAAACAGTCCCTCAGGTCCTGCTCATATTAGGGCATAGAATAGCTCATCACAGAAACATCCCTTCAGCCCACAGTGTCTATGCTGAATGCAGCAAGATAACATTAATCATATCTCCTTGTAAATGATGTTATAGAGGTGTATAAAATCATGATGGCTATAAGTAGGGTAAACGTGAATGGTCTTTTCCCAAGTGTTGGGGAATCATGAACCAGAGGACAGAGGTTTAAGGGAAGAGGGGAAATATTAATAGGAACCTGGGAGCATGTTTTTATTCAGAGGATGGTGGGCCCATGGAACATGCTGCCAGTGGATGTAGTTGAAGCAGGGACTATAACGGCATTAAAAAGAGACATGGACAGTGTTGAGCAACTGACACATACTCCCAGTAAAGATCCAACAGGTTTATTGGCAGATAATAAAGTTACACAGCATGTTGGCATCACTGTGTCTGCATCACGACTGGCAGCTTGTGTCAGGAGCTGTAATATGAATAAAAGCCCGGACTGGAATATAGATAATAGTGGTGTGTAGCATTTGTGTGTTAGTATTGGTTAACATACAAGTAGAGCAGATCTACAGACAGGGACATGGAAAGGGTTGGAAGGAAATGGGCCAACACGGACAAATGGGACGACCTTAACTGGGGGATCTTAGCGGACATGAGTGAATTGGGCCAAAGGGATTTTCCCTGCTGAATGACTACACATGATCTATACACCGCCCTCTGAGGCAGAGAATTCCACAGACTCACCACTCTCTGTGAGAAAAAGTGTTTCCTCGTCACCATCTAAATGGCTTACTCCTTATTCTTAAACTGTGGCCCCTGGTTCTGAACTCCCCCAACATCGGGAACATGTTTCCTGCCTCTAGCATGTTCAATCCCTTAACAATCCTATATGTTTCAATGAGATATCCTCTCATCCTTCTAAACTCCAGAGTGTACAAGCCCAGCCGCTCCATTCTCTCAGCATATGACAGTCCCGCCATCCCAGGAATTAACCTTATAAACCTACACTGCACTCCCTCAATTGCAAGAATTTCCTTCCTCAAATTAGGAGACCAAAACTGCACACAATACTCCAGGTGTGGTTTCACTAGGGCTCTGTACAACTGCAGAAGGACCTCTTTGCTCCTAAACTCGACTCCTCTTGTTATAAACGCCAACATGCCATTCGCTTTCTTCATTGCCTGCTGTACTTGCATGCATACTTTCATAGACTGATGAACAAGGACCCCCAGATCCCGTGGTACTTCCATTTTTCCCAACTTGACGCCATTTAGATAGTAATCTGCCTTCCTGTTTTTGCTACCAAAGTGGATAACCTCACATTTATCCACATTAAACTTAATCTGCCATGCATCTACCCACTCCCCCAACCTGTCCAAGTCTCCCTGCATTCTCATAGATTAGTCAAGCATGATTTCCCCTTCGTAAATCCATGCTGACTCGGACCGATCCTGTTACTGCTATCCAAATGTTCGGCGATCTCATCTTTCATAATGGACTCCAGCATCTTCCCCACCACCGATGTCAGGCTAACTGGTCTATAATTCCCTGCCATTTCCTTGTTCCCCATAATAAATTCACTT
Organism: Raja brachyura; assembly: GCA_963514005.1. Next base: position 251,126 of record CAUPSL010001401.1, read on the forward strand.
TTTTCGGTCTTCAAGGGTCCAACTTTGCTCTTAACTATTTTTTCCTCTTTACATACCTAAAGAAGCTTTTATTATCCTACTTTATATTCTTGGCTAGCTTACCCTCGTACCTCATCTTTTCTCCCCGTATTGTCTTTTTGGTTATCTTCTGTTGTTCTTTAAACATTACCCAATCCTCTTGCTTCCCGCTCATCTTTGCTACGTTGTACTTCTTCGCTTCAATTTTTATTCTGTCCCTGATGTCCCTTGTCAGCCATGGTCCCTTACTCCCCTTGGAATCTTTCTTCCTCCTAGGAATGAACTGATCCTGCACCTTCTGTATTATCCCTAGAAACACCTGCCATTTTTGTTCCACTGTCATCCCTGCTGGTGTATCTTTCCAGTCAACTTTGGCCAGCTCCTCCCTCATGGCCCCATAGTCCCCATTATTCAACTGCAACACTGACACCTCCGATCTACCCTTCTCCCTCTCCAATTGTAGATTAAACCTGACCATGGTATGGTCACTGCCTCCTAATGGCTCATTAACCTCGAGGTCCTTTATCAAATCCAGTTCATTACTGTAAATAAGCAATTTACAAACTCTAAAAGTGTTCAACACATTTTAAGGATAGCACAAGGTATTACATACATCCTCAAATACTGGCTACATTCTTCTAGTGAACCGTATCCAGGAAGGGGAAGGCGTTATGATTGATGTTAACTAGGCGGGGTTAATGGTACTGAGGTAACTATGTTATTGGTTGCATGCAAAACCATCTACATCCTTCCCCTTAGAAAATTTAAAAGAAACAGACCGTTGTCACTACAACAGAATTAAACAGAATTAAACAGAATCACCATAACGAACAGGTGGCTTGCTGATCCGGCCCGAGCGCGTACGGATGACTCCCCCTTCCCCCGGAGGAGCAGAAAAAACAGGGGGACCCGAGACAGCAGGGGAACCAGGGAAGAGCGGTGGGGTTGGAGGAACAGCGGAGGGAGAACCGCGACCGCCAACAGGTGACCCGCGCAGAGGGGAACCGGGCGCTCGATATGGGGACCGAGGCATGCAGGGAACGCTGGCTGGGACAGGAGCCGGCTGCTGGTATGAGAGCGGCGGGGCATAGGGGCCCGGGGCCTGCGGCTTCGGCTCATTAACCGCAAGCAGGTGTTGTCGGCTTCTACGGTAGATGGTTCCCTCATAGTCGACCAGATACGAACGAGGTGAGTCGGCCACCCCAACCACACTAGCCAGATGGGAGTGACCACTGGCGGTTTGCAATCGAACAACCTGTCCAGGCAACAAAGGATCGAGTGGTCTGCACGACCGATCGTGGGAACGCCGCTGGCTGTCATGTTTCTCTTGAATGCGCCTCTGCACAGAGGCAGGCTCCAGCACCCGAGGTTTCAGCTGGCGCTGGGCAATCGGGATGGTAGATCTGGTTGTTCTGGACATCAGACGCTGAGCAGGGGACCCCATGGCCGGATCTCTGGAAACATTCCTGAGGTTCAGGAGATCCAAATACAAATCAGAGTTAGACAGTCTCGCTTGTTCCATCAGAAGCTTGGCGCTGCGAACGGCCCGTTCAGCAAGGCCGTTGCTCTGTGGGTACTCCGGGCTGCTGGTGAAATGCACAAAATTCCATTTGTCAGCAAAACTTTTGAACTCACGGCTGGTAAACTGCCTGCCATTGTCAGTCTGCAGCCTGACAGGGGACCCAAACGTGGAGAAGTGTTTCCGCAGCTTCCGGATCACCATCTCCGACGTGAGGGATGTCAGCAAATCCACCTCGAACCAGTTTGAGTACGAGTCGACCAGGACAAGGTAGTGGTTACCATGCCACTCGAAGATGTCGGCAGCCAGCGAGGACCAGGCCAAGGCAGGAGCGGGCTGTTGCATCAGGGGCTGTCGCTGCTGATGTGGAGCAAGACTGTTGCACGTGGAGCAGGCAGAAACACGGTCTCGAATATATTTGGCCATTCCAGGCCAGTAGAATTGGCACTGAGCGTGGGCGAGTGTTGCATCGACCCCGGGGTGTCCGCTGTGGGCTGCGCAGTAGTAAGAATCGAACAGGGAGGACGGGACCACCACTTTATGTCCCTTAACGATAACGCCATTCTGGAGCACCAGTTCGTCACGGACCAGGAAGAAGGGCTGTGTTTCAGGCGGTGCAGCGGAGCGCTTTGTTGGCCACCCTGATTTAATCACAGACGCAAGCCATTGCAAAACTGGATCGGCAGCGGTGTGCTCGGCCAAAAGCTGCAGCTGCTTGGTGGGAATAAAATTGACGCCCAGTACGAGCAAGTCCTCTGTTTCGTAGGGGTGGCGAGCACAGGAGGCCCGCGGGGCGCGCGATAGCGTGTCCGCGATGTGCATCTCGGTGCCTTTCTTGTAGACGATGTCGAAATCAAAGCGCTGGAGCTGCAGCATCATACGCTGCAGCCTGGCAGGGGCAGCATGAATCGGCTTGTTCAGGATTGTCACCAGTGGCTGGTGGTCGGTTTCGACTGTAAATCTGCTGCCAAACAGGAAGTCTCTGAACTTGGAGCAGGCAAACACCACCGCAAGCAGCTCCTTCTCGATCTGAGCGTACCGCTGCTCGGTGTCCGTCATGGTGCGGGAGGCATAGGAGACAGGATGTAACGATCCATCGACAGATTGGAGGCATGCCGCGCCCAGGCCGAACTTAGAAGCGTCACATGTGACGGTGATGGGGCGACTCGCATCAAAAAATCGCAACGTCGGAGTGTTAATCAGCTTCGACTTGAGACAGTCAAACGCCTGCTGGTGCTGTGGGAGCCAGACCCAGGCGATATCCTTTTTTGTCAGCTGCCGCAGGGGAGCACTCAGCTCACTGAGATTTGGTACAAACTTCCCAAGGTAGTTCACCATGCCCAAGAAACGTTGTAGACCTGGCACGTCGGTGGGGGCTGCCATCTCAGAGATGGCCGCTGCCTTCAAAGGGTCGGGTTTTAGTCCGTTAGAGGTGAAAACGTGTCCAACATACGTGACTTCTGAGACACGAAACCGGCACTTCTTTGGGTTCAGCTTCAGGTTGGCCTTTCGCGCCCGATCCAGGACGCGGCGGAGGTTCTGGTCATGTTCGGCAATGTCCTTCCCATAGACTAAGATGTCATCCACGATGATGGCACATGGCAGGCCCGAGAATATCTGCTCCATCGTTCGCTGGAACACCTCACTAGCGGAATTGATGCCGAATGGCATTCGCAGGAATTTGAATCTGCCGAATGGTGTGGCGAAGGTTGTCAGGTCGGAAGATGCTTTGTCCAACGGGATCTGCCAGAACGAGTTCTTAGCGTCTAGGACCGAAAAGACGGTGGCTTGCCCGACCTGAGCCGCCACGTCCTCAACAGACCGCATGGGGTAGTGTGGTCGCCTGATGGCAAGGTTTAAGTCCTTGGGGTTGATACACACACGTATCTCATTCTTGTCTTTCTTTATCGTGGCAACCATGGTGGAGACCCAATCGGTGGGCTCGCTGACCGCTTCTAGCACCCCCTTGTCGACCATGTTGTTAAGCATCGCCTCGACCCTGTCTTTCATGGCGTGGGACACCCTGTGAGGTGCGCGGACCACGGGTTGTACATTTGGGTCAATGGAAATATGGTATGTCAGTGGTAACTTTCCCAGGTCATCGTTGAACAGGTCCTGGTATTCTGCAATCGGGTTAAATGACAGTTGCACTTTGTGGACCGTGTGGTCGAAGGACACCAGGCCAAGATCTTGGCATGCACGGTTTCCCAGCAGGGTAACACAGTCAGAGTTCAAAACATAAAAAATCAAGTTTCTCGTGGCCTTCTGTAGCCTGCAAGTTAAAGTGGCCCTCCCCACAGGCCTGAGAATTTCTCCACCATAGGCATGCAGTGTAGCATTGTCAGCGACCAAGGCCTCATTAGTCCTTATCTTGTTGAAAAGATTTATTGACAAAACATTGACCTTTGCCCCAGTATCTAACTTCGCAAGGAAGGTTACATTGTTGACAGTCACAGACACGGAGGGATCAAGACGTTGGCCAGGTGCCTGGAGGAGGGTAAACACATTCGAATCCTCGGGAGAATTAATTGGATCTGCATCATAGGATTCAGCAACATCGGGCTGTGGGTTGGAACAGCTATCAGATTGTTTAAGCATGTTTAGACTGGGTCTGGAAATCTGTACCTGTCTCCCACGAGAACGGAATGAGCGGCAGGCAGAAGCGAAATGATTCAGTTTGTTACAAAAATTACAAGCCTTGCCATAGGCAGGGCACGTCGACCGTCTGTGGTGCATGTAGTTACAGTTAGGGCACCTTTTTGGGGGCACATCAGCAGGACCAGGGTTGGCACGCGGCAGAAAAGCATTGTTTCCCCTCTGAGGCAGGGCTCTACTAAATCCAGCCTGGTGAACAGACATATCTCCCAAGTCCCGGTGATCATCTGGCAATACAACGACCTCAGACAATCTGCAGGCATGCATGGCTTTTTCTAACGTTAGAACCGGATCCCTAAGAAGCTCACATCGCAGCTTCTGGTCACGCATGCCAGTTACTAAAATGTCTCTAGTGAGCTGGTCTGTCATGTCACCGAAACGGCACCGCTGGGCGAGATAACGCAAATCGGCAATAAAACATTCAGCAGGTTCCTCCGGCAGCTGTCTCCTTGTAAAGAACCGTGCCCTCTCTAGAATGCGGTTCGAGGGCAGGTCACAAATCTCCCTGAACTTACGTAGCAGGCAAGCAGGGTCACTGGCAGATTCTGCAGGGGTAACCACCACGTTGTTGTCGTCCAGGACCGCTGGAGCATAGACGAAAGTTCTGGCTCTCTTCATGGCATCAGGTCCGACAAGGTTGAGTAGGAGGGAGGCTTTGAGGGAGTCAGGATCATTGCGGTGAGCGACGTTGACAAAGTGGGTGAAATCAATTTCAAACGTAGCCCAGCGCTCAGAAATATCAGCATCAAAGACAAGCTGCGCGGGCTTTCTGCACGAGGATGCCATGGTCAGAGAGATAAAGCACAAAAGGCACAAATCAAATAAAAGAAATAAAACCCGATGGACAGGTAGGCGCAAGTATCTTCCAGCTCCGACACCATGTAAATAAGCAATTTACAAACTCTAAAAGTGTTCAACACATTTTAATGATAGCACAAGGTATTACATACATCCTCAAATACTGGCTACATTCTTCTAGTGAACCGTATCCAGGAAGGGGAAGGCGTTATGATTGATGTTAACTAGGCGGGGTTAATGGTACTGAGGTAACTATGTTATTGGTTGCATGCAAAACCATCTACAATTACATAACACTAAATCCAGAATTGCTTTCTCCCTGTAGGCTCCAATACAAGCTGCTCTAAGAATCCATCACAAAGGCACACTACAAAGTCCCTTTCTTGGGGTCCAGTACCAACCTGATTTTCCCAGTCTACCTGCATGTTGAAATCTCCCATACTAACCACAGCATTACTTTTGCTACATGTCAACTTGTGCCCTATATCCAGGCTACTGTTTGGGGGCCTGTAGATTAGTCCCATTTGGGTCTTTTTACCCTTACAATTCCTTAGTCTATCCATACTGATTCCACATCTCCTGTTTCAATGTCACCCCTTGCAAAGGACTGAATTTCATTCCTCACCAACAGGGCAACCCCACCTCTTCTGCCCACCTGTCTGTCTTTTCGATAGGAGGTATACCCTTGAATATTCAGTTCCCAGCCCTGGCCCTCTTGCAGCCTTGTCTCAGTAATTCTCACAACATCATACTTGCCAGTTTATAACTGAGCCTCAAGCTTGTCCACTTTATTCCTTGTACTTTGCGCATTCATATACAACACTTTGACCTCCGTATTCACTTTCCCCCTTGCACCGCTCGCAATTGGCCCTGACCTTACTCTGTTGTCCCTTCTCGAGCTTTCCTTCCCATTAATTCGAGAATCTTTTGTAATTTTTGCTGCAGTCACTTCCCCTTCAACTCCATCTTCCCCTTCAACTCCCAATTTGTCAATCCCTCCCCCCCACTATTTAGTTTAAACCCACACGTGTAGCCCTAGCAAACCTGCCTGCCAGAATGTCGGTCCCCCTCCAGTTAAGGTGTAACCCGTCCTTTTTGTACAGGTCACCCCTACCCCAGAAGAGATCCCAGTGGTCTATAAATCTAAATCCTTGCTCCCTGCTCCAGCCCCTCAGCCACACATTCTGATCCCCTATCTCCCTGTTCTTGCCCTCACTAGCACGAGGTACTGGAAGCAATCCAGAGATAACCACCCTAGAAGTCCGGCATTTCAGTCTTCTTCCCAACTCTCTGAAGTCATGTTGGAGAACCTCCTTCCTCTTCTTCCCGATGTGGTTTGGGAACATCGTGCACAACTACTGCCGGCTGTTCACCTTCTCTCTCTCTCTCTCTCTCGAGGATGTTCAGAATTTGGCTCGTGACATCCTGAACCCTGGCACCAGGGAGGCAACAGACCTCGCATCCTCGTATCTCGTCTGCCGCCACAGAATCTCCTGTCCGCTCCTCGCACAATGGAGTCACCCACCACTAGGGCTCTGCCCGATGTCGGTCTCGCCGGTCGAGTCCAGGATTGGAGCCACCGACGTGCCCGCCGCTCGGACTGGAAACATCGTCTCCCCGGACAGTTCCCCAGAGGGCGTACCTGTTTTCATTAGGCACAGCCACCTGGGTCTTCCGCACTCCACAATTTCCACACTTTCTCTCCGTCACACACCTTGGTTCTTCCCGTAACCTCGGCATGACGACCTCACTGTAGGTCCTGTCCAGGAAACTCTCGTTTTCCCGGATGGCCCTGAGGTCATCCAGCTGCTTCTCCAGTGCCCCAACATGTTCCTTCAGGAGCTGCAGCTGGACACACTTGCCACAGTTGTAGCCGCCAGAGGCTCCATCCGTGTCCCTGAGCTCCCACATTCTGCAAGCCTCACACTGGCTCATCTGCCCCGACATGTGTTCACCGCGTTCCGTCCTCTCGAGCTTTATGCGTAGCCTCCTCTCCTCAGCCTCCTCTCTGAAGACTCTCGAGCCAAAGCCTCATACTTTACTCACAAGGCACTTCCCTCACTGCCTCTTCCTAAGAGCCGTCTTGCTTATATTGACTGATAAATTGCCTAATTTACCAATTTACAAACCAAATTTCTCAGTGTTAAACTGTTTTCCCCATCTGACTCACTTCTAACTCTTTTCCCACTTGGGCTAGAGCCAATCACAGCTTTTTCCTGCTTCACTTTGCTGCTGTTTCTTCAAAATCCAGGGGAGCTCTGAGCAAGAAAGAATTATTTAGAACTTACGCTCAGGGATTGACATTTTAGGGCAACATTCCATTACTTCATCCAATCAAGCCTTGTTTAATTTGCACTGCAGTAGTGTTGAGCAATGGGCTGTGTAGACAGGAACTGTGATGGATGGAGAAGTAAGAGGGAAAGTATGCCGGATAAATCCCTCCCACACGGGGTCAGCATGGGGTCCGTGCCACACACTGCACTGTGTATCTTGGAACTGGAATGGAGGGAGAGGGTGTGAGAGGAACCATCCATGACACCAGTGTACCAGTTCTGGGCACTGGGCCGTGCCTGCAGTAAATGTCATGGCTAGTTGGTGTTGTGGAAATAATAGTTGGAGCAGAAACACCTGCCTGTCGGTGGGTCACTATTGTGTACTGGACCGTTTCCATTTGAACTGTAATGGACAGGGGGTGGTGTGGAGGGAGCAGTCCAGGGTAAACGCCTGCTAGATCAGTACAGCATTGGTATTTGACAGTGAGCTACAAATGTGGGAATTGGAAAGGAGATTATTTGTGATATTACAACACAGAAGCAGGATGTTAAGCAACACTGGTCCAGAAGAGGGTATCTATCGATGCTCAGATAGATAGAAGGGGCAGTCTCCAGTGAGGAAAGCAAATATACATTGACATTTATTGCAATGTTGGAGTTCAGAAATGGGGAATTTATTTTAAATTTGTATCGGGTGCTAGTGAGGACACACCAGGAATACGATGCACAATTTTGGTATTCTTATTTAAAAAATAATAAACTAGCATTGAAGGCAGTCCTGAAGAGAATCACTAATCATAAATTATATGTGCTGGGAGATTGAAATCCACGAGGTTAATGGAGGCAGTACGGGGACAGCAGAGATATCTCATTGGGGAGCATGACCAGAGAAAAGACATCTTCTCCCAATCCCACCTCACTCTCACCTTAGCCTTGCTTCCGTCCATTGCTCAGTGTTCCCCCTGTGGTCTTTCATCAGACATTGTCTCGGCCTGAGGTAGGCAAGCCATTGCTCTGTGTGACAGCTTCCTGTAACAAACACATAATCAGTAAGGAGCTTTGGCACCTGATGGGCCCTCTTCTGTCTCCAGTAATTCTCTTGCCCATTATGTACTTACAGAAAGTATCTGTTTTTTCTTGATTTTAATGTTGATGCAAATGTCGAGAAAGACTCTCTCTCTCTCTCTCTCTCTCTAACGACGACCACTCCTCACCAAGTGCATCACCTGGACTCGCACCGATATGTTTCATCCCCCTCTCTTTCCACATACATTCCTTCCTCCAGCTTCACAATTATCTTAATAAGCAGGGGGCACAGGGTTAAAGTAAGGAGGAGGTCGTTAGCGGGGTTGGACAGAAGACTTTTATCACCCAGAGGATGGTTGTAATATGGAAGGCACTGCCTGAGAGGATGGTGACAGCAGAGGATATGGCAACATTTCAGAAGTATCTAGATGAGCACTTGAATCACCAAGGCCTAGAAGGTGACAGATCATATGCTGATATCTGGGAATGATGTAATGGATTCTTAATGAGCAGCATGGACAAGGTGAGCGGAACGGCCTGTATCCGTGCTGTGTGATGCTTTATCTCTATCAGTTGAAGCCTGGGGAAGATCAGTGATGATTGCATTGACACAGGGCAGGCAATCTACTTTTGTTCCCGTTTTGCTGTGTTCCTGTGAGAAGACACTAAGTGATCTTGACATCATTGATGCAGGATTCTAATTCATTGATAAACATTGCGGGGGTGGACAGCAGAAAGCGACACAGGAATTCACTCATTGGTTGAGCAGGCCAGGACTTTATCCCTTGGAGCACAGGAAGATGAAGGGTGATCTTATAGAGGTGTATAATATCATGAGAGGAAATGATAGTATAAATGCACAGTCTTTTACCCAGAGTAGGGGAACCAAAACCAGAGGCCATGGGTTGAAGGTGAGGTGAGGGGGGGAAAGATTGAATAGGAACCCAAGGGGCAACTTTTGTTTTAATGCAAAGCGTGGTAGGTGTATGGAACGAGCTGCCAGAGGAGATAACTGAGACAGCTACTGTCACTACAAGTAAGTAGTGGGAGGTCAGAGACACTGATGGTGCATCTGGCTGCTTCAACTGTGGTAAGTGTGTCCAGGTTCAGCTCCTGAAGGACCGTGTTGGGGCACTGGAGAAGCAGCTGGATGAACTCAGGGCAATCCGGGATAACCAGAATGAAGTGGGTGCATGTGTACATGTGCGGGCTTTTCCAGAGTGTGCGTATGTGCGGGGTATTTTGGCAGGAAAGGCCTGTGGAATCAGCCATGTTTGCCAGACGTTTCTGAGTTGATGTATTACAGAAATGAGTTGCTTAAAGCTTAAATAAAGTCAAGTAAATTACGAGTAGTGTAAAGTTTCATTTGCCTCGCAACAATTTAAGCAACTCAATCTCAGAAGTCAAGCATCCGACATTGGGATGGAGAAACTATTGAAACCACAACGCTTGGATCTGGATTCCAACTCACCTGCTGCTGCAAAGGATTGGAAGCACTGGCTTCATACACCAAATAACTTCTTTGATGAGTGTGGCAATGATGCACCAGACAGATTCAGGACATTAATAAGCTCCGTCTCTTCTGATGTATACGAGTACATAGAGGAATGTACAACTTATGACTCTGCTATTGATGTACTAAGCAGACTCTTCGTTAAGACACCCAACGTGATATTCGCTTGACACCTCCTTGCTACTTGGAAACAAAAACCTGGTGAGTCACTTGATGAATTTTTACAAGAACTTCAAAGACTTAGTAAAGACTGTGCCTTCAAAGCAGTTACGGCTGATCAATATCGACAGGAAGTTATTCGAGACTATTTTATCAATGGTTTGGCATCACCTTTAATACCACAGAGACAATTAGAACACAAAACCTTAGATTTACAGTCAGCTTACAATCAAGCTTACTCTTTAGACTTGGCTCAGAAAACTTCAGATGCTTATGGCTCATCTAATGTGTATTCTGCTGCAACTACTACAAACGAATTTCACCCAAGTACCAATATGGAGAAAACTGAAACAATTTCTACTGATAAAGGTGCCCTTGCTGCAGCATATAATCATTCAAAAAGGAAGTGTTACTTTTGCGTGGGTAATATTCATAAGAGAGAGATATGCCCTGCTCGAGTGGCAACTTGTAATAGTTGTGGCAAGAAGGGACATTATTCTAGAGTATGCAAGTCCAAAGCAACTACTAAAAGTGTGACTGCTGCCATGTATACGCCTTCTTTATGTGCAATTACAGCTGCATTTTCTCAGAGCTTGTCTCATTCAGCTACAACGGTATCCATCAATGGCCATACACTTAATGTTCTACTTGATTCTGGCAGTTCAGAAGTTTTAATAAGGGAATAAGGTGTATCTCAACTAAATCTAACTATAATTCCTTCAAATAGAGCAATCTCAATGGCTCTGACAACTGTCAATACTCAAATTATACGATCTTGTATTGTAGACTTTATTCTGAACAAAACTAGCTATAAATCTGTATGTCTTGGTATTTTGAAAAATTTGTGTAGCGATATAATTCTAGGTCAGGATTTCCAGAAACTGCACAGATCACTTCAAATAATGTATGAAGGAACTATACCTGATCTTGTATTGTCAAAGCCACCAGTATTGTGTGGTGTTTCTGCTGCATCTGTTGAACGTCCTTCATTATTCACTAATTTATCCTCTAAGTGCAAGCCAATTGCTACAAAATCAAGACATTTTAGTAAAGATGATAGGAACTTTATCAACACAGAAGTAACTAATCTTTTACAAGGAGGTTTCATAGAACCCAGCTCTTCCCCTTGGAGGGCACAAGTTGTGGTGGTTAAGGACCCCTTGGAGAGACATAGAAAGAGACTCAAACTATAAACCAGTTCACGGAGCTTGATGCATATCCAGTACCTCGTATAGAAGAGATTATCATTACATTAGCTAAGTATAGGATGTTCTCTACTTTTGACTTAAAAAGTGCTTACTACCAAATTCCTTTCAAAGAATCAGAGAAGAAATGCACTGCGTTTGAAGCAAATGGGAAATTACACCACTACTGCAGAGTTCCTTTTGGTGTAACTAATGGCGTGGCTGTTTTTCAGAGAGAGATGGACAAACTTGTAGAACAGGAAAACCTTAAAGATACTTTCCCTTATCTTGTTAATATAACAATTGCAGGAAAAGACCAAGCTGAACATGATGAAAATGTACAACAGTTTTTAGATGTTGTACATTCTAAAAATCTAACATTAAATGAGGCGAAGTCAATAACATCAGTGTCATCAATTAATATTCATGGTTATTGGGGTGCTGACTGGTTGCATCGTGGCTTGGTTCGGAAACTTGAGCGCCCTGGAGTGGAAAAGACTACAAAAAGTAGTAAACACTGCCCAGTCCATCATCGGCTCTGACCTCCCTTCCATCGAGGGGATCTATCACAGTCGCTGCCTCAAAAAGGCTGGCAACATCATCAAGGATCCACACCATCCTGGCCACACGCTCATCTCCCTGCTACCTTCAGGTAGAAGGTACAGGAGCCTGAAGACTGCAACGACCAGGTTCAGGAATAGCTACTTCCCCACAGACATCAGGCTATTAAACTCGGCTCGGACAAAACTCTGAACATTAATAGCCAATAATCTGTTTATTTGCACTTTGTCAGATTATTTATTCATATGTGTATATATTTACACAATGGTATATGGACACACTGATCTGTTCTGTATTCGTGCCTACTATGTTCTGGTGTGTCAAGTCAAGTCACCTTTATTTCTATAGCACATTTAAAAAACAGGTAGGTGGGCAGAGCGGGTGGGGTAGCTCTGTTGGTGAGGAATGAAATGTAGTCTCTTGAGAGTGGTAACATAGATTCAGGAGATGCAGAGTCAATATGGATAGAACTAAGGACACTGCCCAGTCCATCATCGGCTCTGACCTCCCGTCTATTGAGGGGATCTATCGCAGTCACTGCCTCAAAAAGGCTGGCAATATCTTCAAGGACCCACACCATCCTGGCCACACACTCATCTCCCTGCTACCTTCAGGTAGAAGGTACAGGAGCCTGAAGACTGCAACGACCAGGTTCAGGAATAGCTACTTCCCCACAGCCATCAGGCTATTAAACTCGACTCGGACAAAACTCTGAACATTAATATCCCATTATCTGTTATTTTCATATGATCAGTTTATTTATTCATGTGTGTATTTACGTATATAATGGTATATGGACACACTGATCTGTTTTGTAGTCAATGCATACTATGTTTTGTTGTGCTGAAGCAAAACAAGAATTTTATTGTGCTGTCAGGGACACATGACAATAAACTCTTTTCTCTTGTCTTGTCTTGAATTGTAAGGGTAAAATGACCCTAATGGGACTTATCTACAGGCCCCCAAACAGTAGCCTGGATAGAGGGTGCAAGTTCAATCAAGAGTTAAAAGTGGCATGTCATAAAGGTAATACAACGGTTGTTATGGGGATTTCAACATGCAGGCAGACTGGGAAAATCAGGTTGGTACTGGACCCCAAGAAAGGGAGTTTGTGGAGTGCCTCCATGATGAATTCTTAGCCTACCAGGGAGAATGCAATTCTGGATTTAGTGTTGTATAATAAACTGGATTTAATAAGGGAACTTGAGGTCAATGAGCCATTAGGAGGCAGCAACCATAACGTGGTCAGGTTTAATCTACAATTGGAGAGGGAGAAGAATAGATCGGAGGTGTCAGTATTACAGTTGAACAAAGGGGACTATGGAGCCATGAGGGAGGAGCTGGCCAAAGTTGATTGGAAAGAGACCCTAGCAGAGATGACAGTGGAACAAAAATGGCAGGTATTTCTGGGAATAATACAGAAGGTGCAGGATCAGTTAATTCCAAAGAGGAAGAAAGATTACAAGGGGAGTAAGGGGCGTCCATGGCTGACAAGGGACGTCAGAGACAGTGTAAAAATAAAAGAGAAGTACAACGTAGCAAAGATCAGCAGGAGGCCAGAGGATTAGGTAATGTTTGAAGAGCAACAGAAGATAACTAAAAAGGCAATACGGTGAGAAAAGATGAGGTACAAAAGTAAGCTAGCCAAGAATATAAAGGAGGATAGTAAAAGCTTCTTTAGGTATGTGAAGAGGAAAAAAAAAGTTACAACCAAATTTGGACCCTTGAAGACTGAATAGGGTGAATTTATTATGGGGAACAAGGAAATGGTAGATGATTTGAACAAGTACTTTGGATTTGTCTTCACTAAGGAGGACACAAACAATCTTCCTGATGTACTAGTGGCCAGAAGATCTGGGGAGATGGAGGAACTGAAGGAAATCCACATTAGGCACAAAATGGTGTTGGATAGGCTGATGGGACTGAAGGCTGATAAAACCCCAGGGCCTGATGGTCTGCATCCCAGGGTATTTAGGGCACTGAAGTGGCTCTAGAACTCGTGGATGCATTGGTGATAATTTTCCAATGTTTTACAGATTCAGGATCAGTTCCTGTGGATTGGAGGGTAGCTAATGTTATCCCACTTTTTAAGAAAGGTGGGAGAGAGAAAACAGGGAAGTATAGACCAGTTAGCCTGACAATGGTGTTGGGGAAGATGCTGGAGTCAATTATAAAAGATGAAATAGCTGCACATTTGGATAGCGGTAACAGGATCGGTCCGAGTCAGCATGGATTTACAATGGGGAAATCATGCTTGACTAATCTGGAATTTTTTGAGGTATGTAATTAGGAAAATGGACAAGGGAGAGCCAGTGGATGTAGTGTACCTGGACTTTCAGAATGCATTTGTTATGGTCCCACATAGGAGATAAGTGGGCAAAATTAGGGCACATGGTATTGGAGGTAGGGTGCTGACATGGATAGAAAATTGGCTGGCCGACAGGAAACAAAGAGTAGGGATTAACAGTTTCCTTGAGAATGGCATGCAGTGACTAGTGGGGTACCGCAAGGCTCGGTGCTGGGTCGCAGCTATTTAGAATATAGATTAATGATTTAGATGAAGGGATTACAAGTGACATTAGCAAATTTGCAGATGACACAAAGCTGGGTGGCAGTGTGGACTGTGAGGAGGATGCCATGAGAATGCAGGGTGACTTGGATAGGTTGTGTGAGTGGGCAGATGCATGGCTGATGCAGTTTAATGTGGATAAATGTGAGGTTATCCACTTTGGTAGCAAAAACAGGAAGGCAGATTATTATCTAAATGGTGTCAAGTTGGGAAAAGGGGACGTACAACAGGATCTGGGGGTCCTTGTTCATCAGTCACTGATAGTAAGCATGCAGGTACAGCAGGCAGTGAAGAAAGCTAACGGCCTGTTGGCCTTCATAACAAGAGGAGTTGAGTATAGAAGCAAAGAGGTCCTTCTGCAGTTGTACAGAGCCCCAGTGAGACCATGCCTGGAGTATTTTGTGCAGGTTTGGTTTCCAAATTTGAGGAAGGACATTCTTGCTATTGAGGGAGTGCAGCATAGGTTTACAAGTTTAATACCTGGGATGGAGGGACTGTCATATTCTGAGAGGATGGAACGGCTGGGCTTGTATACTCTGGAAATTAGAAGGATGAGAGGGGATCTTATTGAAACATATAAGATTATTAAGGGATTGAACATGCTAGAGGCAGGAAACATGTTCCCGATGTTAGGGGAGTCCAGAACCAGGGGCCACAGTTTAAGAATAAGGAGTAAGCCATTTAGAACGGAGATGAGGAAACACCTTTTCTCACAGAGAGTGGTGAGTCTGTGGAATTCTCTGCCTCAGAGGGCGGTGGAGGCCGGTTCTCTGGATACTTTCAAGAGAGAGCTAGATATGGCTCAAAGATAGCGGAGTCAGGGGCTATGGGGAAAAGGCAGGAACGGGATACTGATTGCGGATGATCAGCCATGATCACATTGAATGGCGGTGCTGGCTCGAGGGGGCGATTGGCCTAATCCTGCACCTATTGCCTTTTGTCTATTGTCTATTCTCTAAAGTACATGGATAGGATAGGTTCAGAGGGATAAGGGCTCAATGCTGGCATATGTGACTTGTGTAGATGGGGCATGTTGGTTGGTGTTGGCAAGTTGGGACAAAAGGCCTGATTCCACACTGTATGACTCTATGTCTCTCCCCTTTGATCTGGTATTTTGTTGGTTCACATGCTTGATCAATGATGTTTTATCATTAATGTTTTATTATTATTAATGTTTAGTGTTTTCTGAGTCATTCATAACTGTCACTGTATGTCATGTTGTTACTTGTGGGTGGAGCACCAAGGCAAATTCCTTGTATGTGAATACTTGGCCAATAAACCTACTTACTTACTTTCCGAGCTCCCTCTCTCACCTCAGCCTTGTTTCCATCCATTGCTGAATGTTCCTGTGACTTTTCACCGCGTTTTCTCTGCCTCAGACATGGAGAGTCCATTGTTCTCAGTCAGTGAGCTTCCTAAAACAAACACAATGCTGAGAAGCATCATTGGACAGAGGGCCCTGCCTACTGGATCTTTAATGGATAGAGGATGTTGAAGAACATCCACCGGACACATGCATACAACACCATGGGCAATACAACTCATCTTCTATAATTAAATGTATGATTATATTTGAAGTGGCCACCATAGAACAGTCCAATCCAACGGACCATAGAAGTCCATGCTTAAAAATGACTCCAGCTCCTCCCACCCCTCTTCATCTAATCCCATTACACTGAGCTTCTATTGCAGCCCCCACATTTAGTTTCCCACCATGCCTTTGAATACTTGCACACAAGTGGGGAACCGCTTTCGGTTGCCTCCTCCACGGAGAGCCGACTATGTCCATGTCGCCACCCTCGCGGCCTAAAACCATGGATTGGAGCGGCCTTTCCAGGAGTCGGGCCCGGAGTTTCAGCAGCGGGCGCAGCGTGGACTTTTCACCGTGGAGTGGGCGAGCCCTCGCCGGGGATCGCCAGAAGGGAATGCTCCGGACACTGGCCCACGGACTGTTACATCCCGAAGCTGCGGTTTCATCAGCGAGCGCGGTGTGGAGTTACCATCCGGAGCGGGATTCCTCGCCGGGGATCGCCAGAAGGGAATGCTCTGGTCACTGGCCCGCGGACTGTTACATCCCGAAGCTGCCGTTTCAGCAGCGGGCGCGGCGTGGACTTTTCATCGTGGAGCGGGCGAGCCCTCGCCGGGGATCGCCAGATGGGAATGCTCCGGACACTGGCCCGCGGACTGTTACATCCCGAAGCTGCGGTTTCAGCAGCGGGCGCGGCGTCGAGTTACCATCCGGAGCGAGATTCCTCGCCGGGGATCGCCAGAAGGGAATGCTCCGGACAATGGCCCGCGGACTGTTACATCCCGAAGCTGCGGAGCTTCTAGCCGCGGGAGCTGTGTGGAGTTACCATCTGGAGCGGGATTCCTCACCGAGGAAGAGCTCCGACCGCCAGCCTGCGGCCTACAACATCCTGAAGCCCCGGTCTCCTGTATGAAAGTGCCGATTCGGGACCTCCAAGCCACGGAGTGTGTTCGACCATCCCGACGAGGGGGCCTGTACATCCGACCGTCCGTAGCGGCGACTGCGGAGGTTTATGGCCCCGACCACGGGTGAACAAGGAGTAGGACTGACTGAACTTTGTGCCTTCCACCACAGTGAAGAATGTTGTGCTGGATGTCTGTGTTAAATCTCATTGTGTATTGTGTGGTCATTTTTCATTGTACCACTGCTGACAAATTCATTTCACTGCACCTTCGGGTGTACGTGAGGAATAACATTGACGATTGAATATTGACACATACAGGAACCGCTCCAGTGGATCTGCAATGTACATGGAGGTTGGGAAGTAAACTTACACAGGACAATCGCTGTGCCAGACATTGGTCTCTGCTCTGGATCAGTAAGGAGTCGACAGCACATGGGGTCTGGGCAGCTGAAGCCAAAGCCGTTAATTGTGAAGCTGTTAAACTTATGGGATAACAGGTCAGAATTAGAGTGGCCGAGACATCCAACCACTGAAAGTAATGGTGGGGGATATGTGATAGGAAAGGGCAAGGCCATGGAGGGCATTTATAACCACGTTTTGAATTTTATGACCAGGATTAGCAGTCACAGGTGAACCAGATTGGTGCAAATTGGGAAATATACAAAATTCTGCCTGTGACTTCAATCTGTCATGAATAAATAAACTGCTTCCATTTCTCTCCCCTTTCACTGCCCACTAACACCCTCTCTCTGCAACCCAAACACTTCCAGCTTCTACCCTTCTATTGAGTAGTTTGTCTCTTTCACACGGTGTCTCTCCAGCTGTTGTCACTTTCATGCCTCCTTCTCCCTTCACTCCCCTTTGGACAATCCCTCTCTCATTCCACGTTTCCATCTTTTGTTCAGTTTGCCATTGGAAGATAGAAACATAGACAAATAGGTGCAGGAGTAGGCCATTCGGCCCTTCGAGCCAGCACTATCATTCAATATGATCATCTAAAATCAGTACCCTGTTCCTGCTTTTCCCCCATATCATTAATGACCCACACCATCCTGGCCACACACTCATCTCTCCGCTGCCATCAGGTAGAAGGGACAGGAGCCTGAAATCTGCAACATCAAGGTTCAGGAACAGCAACTTCCCCACAGCCATCAAGCTATTAAACACAACTTCAACCGTACTGTGAACTGTAACAGCCTATTGCACTTTATCTGTTTATTTCTGTGTGTATATATATATATTCTATGGTATATGCACACACTGATCTATTCTGTATTTATGCCTACAATATTCTGTTGTGCTACAGCAAGCAAGAATGTCAATGTCCTATCTGGCACCAAGGCAAATTCCTTGTATGTGAATACTTGGCCAATAAAGTCATTCATTCAGTTTGCCAAGTCTTGACTTGACGACTTGACTATCCCTTTATTCCTTTAACCCAAAAAGCTAAATCTAACTTTTTCTTGAAAACATCCAGTGAATTGGCCTCCAGTGCCTTCTGTTGCAAGGAATTCCACAGATTCACAGATTCACACATCTCTGGGTGAAAATGTTTTTCCACATCTCAGTCCTCAATGGTCTACCCCTTATTCTTAAACTGTGACCCCTGGTTCTGGACTCCCCCAACATCGGGAACATTTTTCCTGCATCTTGACTGTCCAAACCTTTAAGAATTTTATATGTTTCTATAAGATCCCATCTCATCCTTCTAAATTGCAGTGAATGCAAGCCCAGTCGACCCATTCTTTCATTCTTTGCTTTCATGCTGTAAACAGTGTATGTGTGTATTGTTAGGTTTGTGAACCATTGTATGTAGCACATTAGTATCTGCACTGATGTAAAGCACTTTGGTCAACATGAGTTATTTTTAAATGAGCTATACAAATATCATTGACTGACTGCCTGACTGATGCCTTGTTCTCATTGAGCTGCCATTATAAACATGATAACAGCACAGGGGAGATTTGACCAGTGGAATGTTTCCATTAGAACCGCAATGACCAGAAATTCAAATTTCCTTGACAACTCTCTTGACCTCCCTCTTTCCCCACTCCACTATCTCCCATTGATTCTTGTTTTCATCGGTGGCTTAATTTGCATCTGTGGCCTTTCACAAAATATTACTGGTGCCTGATATGAAAAGTACTTGATTTTCAGTCCGTTCATTTCCTGTTACATATAGGATTGCACAAATGGTGGTGAATTAATATGCAGCGCTTCTGTTAGAAATGTAATGATGGTTGATTTGAACTTGGTGCACTTCTGCTCAAACTGTCCTGAAAACATTGCCTCTATCTGTTTGTTCCCTCCTCACCACCCCCCCCCCCCCCCCCCCCCCCCCCGGCCACTCTACATTCCACAAAGTATCTTGTTTCTTTCTCACTGAATTTGCATCTGAGCCCTCTCATCAAAGGTTACCTGTTTCCCTGGTGTGAAAAGTCCTTTGTCTCAGTCTATGGATTTCCTGTTAAAAACAAGGATGACAGAGCAGGGCTGGGCTAACCCATCAGTAATGTTAAAGAAGGAACTGCAGATGCTGGAAAATCGAGGGTACACAAAATGACCCTCGATCTGAAGAGGGGTTTCGGCCTGAAACGTTGCATATCTCCCTCACTCCATAGATGCTGCTGCACCCGCTGAGTTTCTCCAGCTTTTTGTGTAACCCCCCATCAGTAATGTAATGGCTGCAAAAACAAGGTTGAATAGTATGGAAGTTACTGCACAGGAACAGGTAATTCAGCCTAACAACTGTGACATGTTTGATAATACACACTAACATCCTGCAACATTCAGCACTGTGCACTCAGCTGTGTAGTTTGTGATTGAGAACTATAATGTGCAGGCAACACATGGGGCCTTGGCAGCTGCAAAACTGTCAACACTGAGAATGTTGCTGGGATTGGAGGGTCTGAGATATAAGGAGAGAATGGGTAGGCCGAGTCTAATTTCCCTGGAGCAAAAGGAAAACCTGACCTTTAGCGGTTTATAAAATCATGACGGGTATAACAAAGATGAATGGTCACAACCTCTTTCCCCAGATAAAGGGCTTAGGTTCAAGAAGGGACATATTTGTCACAGAGCGAGGCTGAGCAAGTGGTGGAGGCATGTACAATTATCATATTTAAAAGACAATTGAAGAGGTACTTGGACAGCAAAGATGTTGAAAGAGACACAAGAAACGGCAGATGCTGCCATGTTGAGCAAAACTCCAAGTGCTGGAGGTGCTAGAAGAACTCAGCTGGTCAAGCAGCATCTGTGGAGGGAATGGAAAGGCGATATTTCAGGTCAGGACCCTTCCTCACACTCAGAACGCAATCTTCCTTTCCCTCCACAATTGCCACCTGGCTCGTTGAGTTCCCCCAACACTGTGTGTTTTGCTCAGGGATTGGGCAAATCATGGACATGTTGGGCCAAAGTAGCATTTTCATGGTTCAACTCTCTGCCAGCTGTGAAGACATTACATTTGTACATTATTATGACAGAATTAGAGTAGGTCAGACATATCAGAGGCTTCAAGGAAAGAATTGCAGAGATAGGGATGATGAAGCTCATGGAGGGAACTGAAAATCATAAGATATTGTCACTGAACCCTCAAGGTGCCACAGATGTCTCTGTCTGTCTTCCCAGAAAGCCTCTCACACAATCTCGTATTTTCCTGTTGTTTCTTTATATTTCCCAATATGCAACGACTGGTGTTTTTACGTATGAAGTGAATGAATGAATGACTTTATTGGCCAAGTATTTACATACGAGGAATTTGCCTTGGTGCTCTGCCCGCAAGTGACAACATGACATGCAGTGACAGTTAGGAATGACACATAAAACATTAAACATTAATAATAAAACATTATTGATAAAACATGTGAATTAACTAAAATACCAGAGCAAAAGGAGGCTACAGATTTTTGGTTTTACGTGAGTGACTACGTGAAGAAGGCCGTCAGCCCGCATGCACGTCATTACGTTGACTCGCTTTGCGCAAACGAGCCGACTGGCGACAGCGTTGCTCTGTCCAGCGGTAAGTTAAACCTGAGGGTAAGTTTCACCTTAATCCCAGGTTTTTGTGTTTTCTTTTTTTGCTGGAATCTCTGTACAGAGATTTACCTGCTCGACTAAGTGGGCCGAAGTCCGGACGGACCACGGGGAATCCCGGTCTCGGCCACGGATACCGGGACCAGGGGGAACCGGCTACAGAGACCGCGGAAGGTGCGGGTAGCCGTCGGCCGTCGGGCCTGCCACCCAAAGTCACTGACAACACAGTCAGTGGCTTCCAGACCGGCTGTGGTTCCCAGGAAGGGGGTAAAACCAACAGCAAGTCGGGTAGGCCTGTGGAAGTCAGGCCAGGAGGGACCCACCCCCCAGACATACAGGGGTCAGCTGTTTACAGGTCACAGTGGTTCCCAGGAAGGGGGTAAAACAAACCACAAGCCGGCAAGGTCTGTGAAGCCAGGCCAGGAGGGTCCCACCCCTCCGCCCGACATACAGGGGTCAGCTGTTTACAGCCCACAGTGGTTCCCAGGAAGGGGGTAAAACAAACAGCAAGTCGGGTAGGCCTGTGGAAGTCAGGCCAGGAGGGTCCCACCCCTCCGCCCGACATACAGGGGTCAGCTGTTTACAGCCCACAGTGGTTCCCAGGAAGGGGGTAAAACAGCAAGTCAGGTAGGCCTGTGGAAGTCAGGCCAGGAGGGCCCCACCCCTCCACCCCCCCGACATACAGGGGTCAGCTGTTTACAGGTCACAGTGGTTCCCAGGAAGGGGGTAAAACAGCAAGTCGGGTAGGCCTGTGGAAGTCAGGCCAGGAGGGCCCCACCCCTCCAACATAGAGTGGTCAGCTGCTTCCAGACCGCTGTGGGTCCCCAGAAAGGGGGTCAAACCAAGAGTAAGACGGTCAGGCCTGTGGACCAGTGGACTCAGGCCAGGTGGGTTCCCCTCCTTCAATGGGTAGCGTCTGTGGACGTCTAAACCCACATGGAGCACCTGATGGAGAGGTTGGTCCACAATGATACTCCAGAGGAGGGTGTTATCAGCGCGGGTCTCCTCGGGGGCCCACGACAGCGGCACCTGTTTCAGGGCTGCACAATGTCTCCCTCTCTGTAGAGGGGAGCATTCAGGGTCAGTTCCTGTCTGACTCGGAGCAAAAAACCTGATATAGGTCCGTAGGAGGGGCCATGTCAGCGCAGGTATCCTCAGGGGCCTGCGGCAGCACCTGTTTTCAGGGCTGCCTACGAATCTCCCTCGCTGTGGAGGGGAGTGCGAGTGGTCAGTGTGTACCTGACTTCAAAATTGAAAGTATGTCCGTGGAACATACTGGAGCACACGCATATGGCTTCAAGAGATACTCGCAAACGAAGGTGTTGCTGCCAGAAGAGTTGGTCTCCAGCCGTTGGCAGAATACCCGCAAGGGGCCAGAGTTCCCCTCACGCTACAAGTGCCGGCAGTGAACAGCGCTGTCAGGGTGACATTGGAGGGCATGAATCCAGGAAATGAAACCATCCGCCAAACCGTCTCTTCAGGTAAGACTTATCCAACAGGTAAGACCAGGATGAGGAAGCAAAAAGCTGTGGGACTAATCAGGTACCGACGATGAGCAAAGCTTCATCGGTAGGCGACGATACACCCCACGCCTCCATCGGGGGTAAGCGGTTCACTGAAGCCGGTGGCAGCTTGAAAGCTGGGCACGGAAATATGGCCAGAGTTGTCTTACGAGGCAGGCTCAGAATGATGAGGTTTTCAGACCAAGGCCCAAGCCAGTCTCAGGGGAAATATGGAATCCACGTACCCTACCAGTCCTACTCTCCAATCAAGGATGGAAAAAGAACCCACATCAGCGGCCTTTGGGCTTACCATAAGACCACCGGTAGCCATGGAGGTAGGTGGGTCTGGTTCTTCTGAAACATGGCGCTGTGGACCATTTACGTGTTGGTAATATTTACACTTGTGTTTTTGTACAAGTGACAATGATAACAAGAGATTCAGATCTGTTTTGACAGATCTGGATAGACAGAGTTGATGTGGACAAGCTTTTCCCTATGAGAATAGGGAAGATTCAAACAAGAGGACATGACTTTATAATTAAGGGACAGAGGTTTAGGGGTAACATGAGGGGGAACTTCTTTACTCAGAGAGTGGTAGCGGTGTGGAATGAGCTTCCAGTGGAAGTGGTGGCGGCAGGTTCGTTGGTATCATTTAAAAATAAATTGGATAGGCATATGGATGAGAAGGGTATGGAGGGTTATGGTATGAGTGCAGGCAGGTGGGACTAAGGGAAAAAAGTTGTTCGGCATGGACTTGAAGGGCCGAGATGGCTTGTTTCCGTGCTGTAATTGTTATATGGTTATATGGTTATAATTTTATATGGGACTACAAAGCACATAGAATTAAAATAAATCATTTGTGTAAACCTAAAGATGTAGGGGGATTTGCACTGCCTCATTTTTAATATTATTATTGGGCAGTGCATATTAAGAATATTATTTATTGGTTGGATTGTCCTTCTCCACAGATGGAATGGATAAGAATGGAGAAAGAGGATTGTTTTCCTTACAATTTAGGAGCGATCCTCTTCTCCCCGATAAAATTGAATAATATATTATATGAGAAGAATCCAATCATACACAAGATAATTCGAATTTGGAAACAAATAAAATTAACTTTAAAATTAAGAAACTTATCATCATTAACACCAATAGTGAATAATCCGGTATTTAAACCATCTTTTATGGATAAAACATATAAACAATGGGAAAGATTGGGAATTAAAAAGTTGGGTGACATGTATGAAATGGAAAATTTATTATCATTTCAACAATTCAAATTTTAATCTGAATAATAACCAATACTTTAAATATTTACAGATATGTGACTTTATAAAAAAATACCAAGATTACAGAATATAACGATCGACCCACTGGAAGAAGCAATGAATATTAAGGCAGACTCACAAAAATTAAAATCATATCCATATAACAGTATTCTTAATAGAGAATTGCCATCAACAGACAATTAGAGAAGACTGGGAAAAAGATTTAATGATAAAAATTTCTAAAGAAACATGGGAGAGGTATTTAATATATACACATAAATAGTAAGATTAAACGAGAACTTGCCAGTTTGAAGTTTGATCTTTATTTTATGAGGAGTTACGATGAGGGATTACGTGAAGACCCCGCCAGCACGCATGCGCGACATTCTTCAAAGCAGTGGTGTGAAATCACAGAACAAAAAACAGTCTCAATGACTGACATAGTAAGAGAAAAAAGAGAACTTTCATACCAGGTGATCTTTATAATAGAGGGTTGGGAGCGGAGGGCACGTAATCCCTCATCGTAACTCCTCATAAAATAAAGATCAAACTTCAAACTGGCAAGTTCTCGTTTAATCTTACTATTCTACTTCGGAGTCACGTGAGTGACTACGTGAAGATTTCAAAGCTCTGTGATTTCATGCCCTGGAAGCTCCATGCTCACACACCGCTAAAGCTGGGATAAGAGGATGGACGTGATTCAGACAAGACACTGGCTGAAAAACAAAACAGGTATTTATTCATACCAAACACAATATTGTGTCCCAAAAGGGTTATTTAACTGGCAGCACTTAAGATCCTCCCTGCATAATTGTCAGGGGAGGTCACGGGTTTGTTATAAAAGCGGTGGAAGGTTCTCTCATTGTTCCAACCCGCTGTGGCCAGGATGTGATCCAGTGGTACCTCCATCCTTCTAGCCGCCGAGGTGGATGCTGCCCTGGTGGAGTGAGATTTATACACATTAGTATCCACCCCCGCCGCATCCAGTACCACCCTTAACCATCTGGAAATGGTTTGCACCGTGACCCTGTGATGAGGCTTCTTGTGACTGACAAGCAAAGCTGTTTCTGTGCCCCTTAGATCTTTAGTGACTGAAATGTATCGCAGAATCAATGTAACGATACAAAGACGAGTGTCCGCTGGGTAACCCAGGAACTCCAAAGTATGTCCAGACACTCCGGGTCGATCTTGCTTCAATAGTCCCTGCACCTGGAATGTGATTTTCCCACTGGTAATTGCCATGGCATCCAGACTGAGTTTGTGCAGGGACTGGACCCGTTGCGCCGTGATCAGTGCCATTATCATGACCATTTTGTAGGTTAATTTGGCCAAAGGGAGTCCCGTGTTCGGTGTCCATCCTCGCAGCATCGTCAATACCGTGCTGATGTCCCAGGTATGGCTATATCTGGGCCTGGGGGGATTAGAATTAAATATTCCCCGCATAAATTTGGATACCAGGGGATGTGACCCAATTCCCAATTGGTCACTCCCCTTGCCCAAGTAAGACGATAGGGCACTCCTGGCACAGTTAATGGCGCTGTAGCTTAAACCCTCATCGTAATGAAGGGTAGCCAGAAACTCCAGCACTTCCGTGATGGTGGCGGTTTCGTATGTAGTTTTAGTAGTCACGCAGAATCTTTCCCACTTCCTGATGTAGGTCAAGTACTGCTTCCTTGTGGACTCTCTGCAGGCTCCCGTGATAGTATCAATGGTCCTGTTGGAGAGTCCGAGTCCATGAAGTGGCCGTTTTAAAGTCTGCAGATTAACAAATCCATACGATCATGACATGGATGACTTTCTCCTGTAACAGGATGAACAAGCAGGCTTGGTCTTTTATTCACCCTGACACAGGGTTCTGTGGCCATCTTTTGTACCAGAGGGAACCATGGTTGAGTAGGCCAGTCGGGCACTACCAAGATACCCGATGCGGAGTCTTGCTTGATTTTTTGCAAGACCCGACTGATGAGGCAGAAAGGGGGGAAAGCGTAGAAAAACAAATCCCCCCAGTGTAGCGAGAAAGCATCCATCGCTACCGCCCCCGGGTCTGGCTCCCAAGCAACATACATTGGTAGTTGGTGATTTAGCCTGGACGCGAAAAGGTCGATATCTGGTGTCCCATAACGTTCTACAATATCTGTAAACACTTTCCGATCCAACATCCATTCTATGTTGTCGTTGAATTTCCGTGATCTGGTGTCTGCCACTGTGTTTAGTTTACCTGGTAGGTAAGTTGCAGAGATCCAAATTCCTCTTTGCAGACACCAGTGCCAGATATTGTTGGCCAATTCATCACACGATATCGACTTTACACCGCCCATGTGGTTAATATAGGCTACCACCGTGGTGTTGTCAATCTGTAGTCTAACATGAACTTTGTGCATGTTAGTGCAGTATGCTTTAAGTCCGTGAAATGCTGCGAGCATTTCTGAATAGTTAATCCCTAAGTTTTTAAATAGGGTTAACTCTGGTGCACTCCATCTACCTCCACAGCTAGAGGTAGTGTTAGTAGCTCCCCACCCTTTGGCACTGGCATCCGTTTGTAAGGTGATCGAGGGATTGGCGATAGTCATGGGTTTGGAACAATTTTGGGCATTACCCATCCACCAATATAGTTCAGCTTTTGCCTTTTCTGGAATTTTCATGGGCCTATCAAAATGGCCAGCATGATTTTTGAGCGCCGTAATTTTTGCTCTTTGTAAATTTTGGTAATGTAAGGGCCCATATTGTGCTGCAGGAAATGCAGCTACTATCTTCCCAATCACCCTGGCCACCTGCCGAATGGATGGGACCTTAATGCCAAAGAGGCTCCTGCAAGCCTCTATCAGGTCTTCCACCTTGCTTGGTGGTAACGTGACAGACATTTGCACTGAGTCAATAATGAACCCCAAATATTTCATGGTGGTAGAGGGTTCCAATATTGATTTATCTGGATGTATCGTAAACCCCAGTATCTGAAAAATATGTTTCGTGGCTGTGACTGCCAAAGTAGCCATTTCCAAATTCTCCCCCACTATGAGGATGTCATCAAGATAGGCCATAACAGTATGATTCTGTTTCCTTAAATAGGCCAAAGCTGGTTTCAATATCTTGGTAAACAATCTGGGTGCTGACGATAGCCCATTAGGCAAAGCTTTATATTGCCATAATTGTCCCATCCAGATAAATTTTAAGTATTTCCTATGATCCTTGTGTATGGGTACTGAATAGTATGCATCTTTAAGGTCAACGCATGCCATGTAGTACCTATTGGCTACAAGCTGAGTAGCAGTGTCGAAGGTGTCCATTTTAAAATGGATATACTGGACAGAAGTATTCAGGTCGGTCAAATCTATGATGATGCGGCACCCGCCATCTTTTTTGTTTTTAGTGAATATATTAGACACGAACTCCTGAGGTTCTTTAAAGGCCTTTTCAATTACCCCTTTTTCTATTAACCTCTGTAGTTCAGCATGCCCTGCTGCCTTATCTCTATGAGAAAGGACGAATTTCCGACTAGGCGCATGCTGTACCGGGGTAGGGAGTTCGTGAATAAATTCAATTTTGTAGCCCTGAATACTCCTGAGTATATAAGGATCAGAGGTAAAAGTGAGCCAATTCTCGAGGAACATGTGCAACCTGCCCCCTATGCAGAGTGAATTTAGGTCAGTAGTGTTCTTGGGGATCCCAGACCCACCTACCTCCATGGTTACTGCCGGTGTGGAGGTTTCTGCCCTTGCTTCCTCGGCTGGTTGTAGGTGTTCTGGGAGTGGCGCATCTTCCAAGGAGGCCGGCCTGGGCCTTGGCCTAAAAAAGACCGCTGTGCAGGTATGCCGGCCTTCGAGCTTTCACCACCGGCAGACCTGTTAGGGTAACTCTGCCCGGTGGGTGCGTAGGGGTGCGTTCTGTGTGGGTGATGAGGCTTAGTGTACCCAGGTACTTTAATAAGGCCCAAAGCCTTAGCCTCCTCGTCAAGATCTTTTACCTGTTTGGGGAGATCTTCACCGAATAACAGGCTTGGAGGCTGCGTCTTCCCAGGCTTGCATAACCCCGCGAACTTGGGGTTAAGCGCCGGCTTTATAATGCTTTTCCTGAAATTGTTAATTTCATACTGTGTATTGCACAGTAAGGCCAAAGCATCTTGCAGCTCTTGCGGCATATCCACTCCCACTGCTGTTCTGGCTACTGCAGTAATCCCTGCGGTAAGGAGCTTCAGGATCTTCTGAAGTTTCATCTCCTGCCCTCTACTTGAGGGGCTCATGTTCCCCCATATCGGGTTGTTCACCGCGGGCACATTTAACGATTTGCAGTTTTCTGGCGCCAAATATTTATCTGCTGTGGCATTGATGGCCTGTTCCTGAAGTTGGTTGGTGGCCATATAATCAATGCTGGCAGCCAGCTTCTCCGCTGGCTGCTGTCCTTAGCCGCTGATTTGGCCGCCGCTCTCTTACTCTTTCTCCCTTCCATTATGGTCGACTCACTCCTTCGGTGAGACTTACCTGGCGTGAGCTTTTTAAACTCACGCTGGAGGAGCCCCGCTCCTCCCGACCGTCGCTTCCGCATGCGTACGACGATATGTCGCGCATGCGTGCTGGCGGGGTCTTCACGTAGTCACTCACGTGACTCCGAAGTAGAATGTTAGATTAACACTAGACATAATTTAATTCAATTTAAAATATTACACAGATTATATTATTCAAAGGTTACACAAAAAGTTGGAGAAACTCAGCGGGTGCAGCAGCATCTAAGGAGCGAAGGAGATAGGTGACGTTTCGGGTCGAGACCCTTCTTCAGACTGTTTTTTATTTGAGTGCCGTATGGAAGTTGGTGGTGAAATGGATGAAGTCAGTCAGTTGTGCGTGGGTGCAGGAGGTGACACCAAAGCAGTCGTCAATGTAATGGAGGTAAAGGTCGGGGGTGGGGCCCTGGTACGCCGAGAACAAAGATTGTTCGACGTGCCCGACAAAGAGGCAGGTGTAGCTAGGGCCCATGCGTGTGCCCATAGCTACGCCTTGTGTTTGGAGGAAATGGGAGGAGTCAAAAGAGAAGTTATTGAGGGTAAGGACCAACTCTGCTAGGCGGAGGAGGGTGTCAGTGGATGGGTATGGGTTGCTCCTCTGGTCGAGGAAGTACCGGAGGGCTTTGAGACCATCCTGGTGGGGGATGCAGGTGTATAGTGACTGGACGTCCATGGTGAAGATGAGAGGGTGGGGGCCTGGAGAATGGAATGCGCGGTGCCGACGGAGAGTGTCTGAGGTGTCTTGAACATAGGTGGGGAGGGATTTAACAAAGGGGGATAGGATGGAGTCAAGGTATGTGGAAATGTGTTCGGTGGGGCACGAACAGGCAGAGACAATGGGTCTGCCGGGGCAGTCGGGTTTGTGGATTTTGGGGAGAAGGTAAAATCGGGCTGTGCGGGGCTGGGAAACGATGAGGTTGGAGGCTCGAGGAGGCAGGGAGTCGGAGTTGATGAAGTCGGTTATGGTGCTCGAGATGGTGGCCTGGTGCTCGTCAGTGGGGCCATGGTCCAGGGGTAAGTTCGAGGAGGTGTCCGAGAGTTGGCGCGTGGCCTCCGCTTTGTAGAGATTGATGCGCCAGACTACCATGGCACCTCCCTTGTCGGCGAGTTTGATAACCCAGTCTGGGTTGTTGCGGAGTGAGTCGATGGCAGTGCGTTCGGAGGGGGAGAGAATATAACTTATATTATTCAAAAGTTAGGTTTAATAAATTTTATTCAAAGATTTCTCCCAATTGTGATAAATGCCTTCCTCAAAATGCCAACTTCACACATTCTTTCGTTTCCTGCACAAAACGTCAAAGATTTTGGTGTGATATATTTGATATTTTCACTAGTTTATTTAAGATAAAAATGGAACCTAGCATGGAAACGATTATCTTTGGAGTATTAGGAGATGGAAACAAATTAAATATATCCCAAATCTCATTTATTAATTATGGTTTAATAATAGCAAAAACACTCATACTCAAATTCTGGAAAAAGGCTACAATACCAACACTCAAAATGTGGATTGGTAATATGTTGGAAACGGCCCATTTGGAAGAAATGAAACTCATCCTAATAGAAAAAGACCAATTCTTAATGAGTTGGTCACCATTTATTGATCTTATGGATTCATGGGGTGAAATAACATCCTAAAATTAAGAATTCTGGGTTTGAGTGAAAAATGATTAAGAACAAAATATATATATCGACTTGTGGCATGTGATAATCTCCTTTCTGCTTCACTTTCTCACTTATCTCTTTCCTTACACTAAACTCACTAGACTATTCTTTACTCTTCGATACTTCTTTCTTTCTAATTTCTTTCTAAACAAAAGGAAAGTTGTACAAAGAATGTTTTAATAATTGGGAACCTGTAAAAAGGTACCATTAAAATGTAATGTACTTACTTCTAATAAATAAATTAAAAATAAAAAAAACAAAGGCAGACTCCCTGTCTCCACGCTGAGCACTGCTCCCGACAACAGCCCAGGACCACCGCCCCCATCCACAGCCCAGGGTCACTGCTCCCATCCACAGCCCAGGACCACCGCCCCCATCCACAGCCCAGGACCACTGCTCACATCCACAGCCCAGGACCACCGCTTCCATCCACAGCCCGGGACCACCGCCCCCATCCACAGCCCGGGACCACTGCTCCCATCCACAGCCCGGGACCACTGCTCCCATCCACAGCCCAGGACCACCGCTCCCATCCACAGCCCGGGACCACCGCCCCCATCCACAGCCCGGGACCACTGCTCCCATCCACAGCCCGGGACCACTGCTCCCATCCACAGCCCAGGACCACTGCTCCTCACAACAGCCCAGGACCACTGCTCCTCACGACAGCCCAGGACCACCGCCCCCATCCACAGCCCAGGGCCACTGCTCCCATCCACAGCCCAGGACCACCGATCCCATCCACAGCCTAGGACCACTGCTCCTCACGACAGCCCAGGACCACTGCTCCCATCCACAGCCCAGGACCACTGCTCCCATCCACAGCCCAGGACCACTGCTCCCATCCACAGCCCAGGACCACTGCTCCCGACAACAGCCCAGGACCACCGCCCCCATCCACAGCCCAGGACCACTGCTCCCATCCACAGCCCGGGACCACTGCTCCTCACGACAGCCCAGGACCACTGCTCCCATCCACAGCCCAGGACCACTGCTCCCATCCACAGCCCAGGACCACTGCTCCCATCCACAGCCCAGGACCACTGCTCCCATCCACAGCCCAGGACCACCGCTCCTCACGACAGCCCAGGACCACTGCTCCCATCCACAGCCCAGGACCACTGCTCCTCACAACACCCCAGGACCACTGCTCCCATCCACAGCCCAGGACCACTGCTCCTCACGACAGCCCAGGACCACCGCTCCCATCCACAGTCCAGGACCACCGCTCCCATCCACAGCCCAGGACCACTGCTCCTCACGACAGCCCAGGACCACCGCTCCCATCCACAGTCCAGGACCACCGCTCCCATCCACAGCCCAGGACCACTGCTCCCATCCACAGCCCAGGACCACTGCTCCCATCCACAGCCCAGGACCACTGCTCCCATCCACAGCCCGGGACCACTGCTCCCATCCACAGCCCGGGACCACTGCTCCCATCCACAGCCCAGGGCCACTGCTCCCATCCACAGCCCAGGACCACTGTTCCCATCCACAGCCCAGGGCCACTGCTCCCATCCACAGCCCAGGGCCACTGCTCCCATCCACAGCCCAGGACCACTGTTCCCATCCACAGCCCAGGGCCACTGCTCCCATCCACAGCCCAGGACCACTGCTCCCATCCACAGCCCAGGGCCACCGCTCCCATCCACAGCCCAGGACCACTGCTCCCATCCACAGCCCAGGACCACTGCTCCCATCGACAGCCCAGGACCACCGCTCCCATCCACAGCCCAGGACCACCGCTCCCATCCACAGTCCAGGACCACCGCTCCCATCCACAGCCCAGGACCACTGCTCCCATCCACAGCCCAGGACCACTGCTCCCATCCACAGCCCAGGACCACCTATCTCTGCCTCAAATATATCCACTGACTTGTGGCCTCCACCGCCGTATGTGGCAACGAATCCCACAGACATTCCTCCTCATTTCCTTCCTAAAGGAACGTCCTTTAATTCTGAGGCTGTGCCTTCTGGTCCTAGACTCTCCCACTAGTGGAAACATCCTCTCCACATCCACTCTATCCGGGCTTTTCACTGTTCGGTGACGTTTCAATGAGGTTCCCCCCCCCCCAATCTTCTAAACTCCAGCGAGTACAGGCCCAGCGCTGACAAACACTCATCGTACGTTAACCCACTCATTCCTGGGATCGTTCTTGTAGACGCTAACTCTTTTGTCTTGCTGATCTTGAGGGATGGATTGTTATCCTGACAATAGGTGCAGGGGTAGGCCATTCGGCCCTTCAGGACAGAAGGTTCTCAATGTCTTTCCCATATTCTATCTCATCTTTGCTGCTCATGTGGCTGAAATAGTGTTCTGACCAGTGGACGGACGTCTGGATCCCATTGGCCTGAGACCTGGCCACATGTTGTGGGTGGCAAGGTCATGACCCTGAGGGACATTGGTGTCAAGGGTCACGGTGGAGGGAATGTTCTGACCAATTCTAACGTCTCAAAAGCGACGGTGAAGTGAATAGTGATGATTTGTTAATTCACGGTGAAGTGAATAGTGATGATTTGTTAATTCATCGTGGCTGAAGCAGGTGGGCTCACTTCTGACTATACTTTACTGTGGACATTTAAACAGGAAAAGTCAACTTTCTTTATTAACAATGAATGGCCCAGAGAAAGGAGAATGTTACTCTTGGAAGTTCAGAGTCACAGTATGGAAACAGACATGGAAACAGCCCAGCATGGAAACAGGCCCTTCCCTCAACCAAACTTGCCCACCCCGACCAACATGCCCCGTCTACACTAGTCCCACCCTGACCAACATGCCCCATCTACACTAGTCCCACCCCGACCAACATGCCCCATCTACACCAGTCCCACCCCGACCAACATGCCCCATCTACACTAGTCCCACCCCGACCAACATGCCCCATCTACACTAGTCCCACCCCGACCAACATGCTCCATCTACATTAGTCCCACCCCGACCAACATGCTCCATCTACACTAGTCCCACCCCGACCAACATGCCCCATCTACACTAGTCCCACCCCGACCAACATGCCCCATCTACACTAGTCCCACCCCGACCAACATGCCCCATCTACACTAGTCCCACCCCGACCAACATGCTCCATCTACATTAGTCCCACCCCGACCAACATGCTCCATCTACACTAGTCCCACCCCGACCAACATGCCCCATCTACACTAGTCCCACCCCGACCAACATGCCCCATCTACATTAGTCCCACCCCGACCAACATGCCCCATCTACACTAGTCCCACCCCGACCAACATGCCCCATCTACACTAATCCCACCCCGACCAACATGCCCCATCTACACCAGTCCCACCCCGACCAACATGCCCCATCTACACTAATCCCAACCCGACCAACATGCCCCATCTACACTAGTCCCACCTGCCCGCATTTGGCACATATCCCTCCAAACCTGTCCTATCCAAGTGTCTCTTAAACATTGTGATAGTCCCTGCCTCAACTACCTCATCCGGCAGCTCATTCCATACACCCACCACCGTGTGGAAACGTTGCCCCTCAGATTGACATTATTAATGTGAACCATTTGTGCACATCTCTGCTGGTGTGAGTAATAAATGAAATGATAGATAGCAAAAATACACAGTGGCGCAGCGGTCGAGTTGCTGCCTCACAGCGCCAGAGACCCGGGTTCCATCCTGAATACGGGTGCTATCTGTACGGAGGTTGCATGTTCTCCCCGTGACCTGCGTGGGTTTTCTCCGGGTGCTCCGGTTTCCTTCCGCATTCCAAAGACGTGCAGGTTTGTAGGTTAATTGGCTTCTGTAACATTGTCCCTAATGTGTGTAGGATGGAGCTAGTGTACGGGGTGATCACTGGTCGGCGATGACTCGTTGGGCCGAAGGGCCTGTTTCCGCACAGTATCTCTAAAATCTAAACAATACCCGGTGACCTGGCCTCCACCGCCCTCTGTGGCAATGAATTCCACAGATTCACCACCCTCCGGCTAAAGAAATTCCTCCTCATCTCCTTTCTAAAGGCATGGGTGGGAAAGGCAGAGAGGGTGAGGGGCCAGACGTGGGCATGTGGGACTAGCTTCGATAGGCATGGCTGTGTGTTTCTGTGCTGTGGGACCGACGGGGCTCAACAGGGTAGTAGTTTGATGCTTCAGCCTGCAGCAACCCAGGAGAATTGTGTTCCAGATGCTTCATTAGTTTGTTGTTCTGCACATCGATCGGGAGGCGATGAAATCGCCCGTTCACACGCAGCCGCCAGAGCAAACAGTGATGACAAATGCAATAAATGCAATATCCAGTGCAGAACAGTGCAAGACTGTGTTGCAGAAAGCCCGGGGTAGCACGGACGAGAGGGGCCGAAGTGCCTGTCTCCGGGCAGGGCGACCACCGACGCTGTCCATGTGGAGTTTGCTCGCTTCCCCCTCCGTGGTGGACCGGATGCGGGTCGGGGCAGGGGAGGCGAGCTCAGCCTTCCAAGCCTCAATCCAAGCTCAACCTTCCTCCCGCGCATCCTAGCCCCGACGGGCCGAGTGCCGCCGCCTTCCTCCCCGGACAACAACCGAGGGGAAACACACAGACGAAACCTCTTCCAACCACCCGAATCCCTCAGGGAATTCCCCTGTCCTGTCTTTGAAATCAAGCCGTCACAATTGTGCACGATCAGTCAGCATTATCCTTTGTTTAATATATAGACAAAAGCTGATCAAGTTCAAGTTGGAATTTATTGTCACATGCACCAATTAAGGTACAGTGATATTTGAGATACCGTACAGCCATACTGAGTAAAAAGCAACAAGACACACAGCCACATAAAATAAAATCTAACATAAACATCCACCACAGTGGAATCCACATTCCTCACTGTGATGGAAGGTAATAAAGTTCAATCACCTTCCCCTTTTGTTCACCCACCCGTGGTCGGGGCTGTTGAACCCTCCACAGTCGATGCCCGCTGCTGACACACTACATAAAAGTCCCTTTAAACTTCCATGATCCAAAGACATCCTCATGAAGAAGGCCTACGCTTGGACAGCTATCCAGCCAGAAGATGCGAAAGCATTGCTGTGCGTGCGATATTTCTTAGAAGTATGAAATAAATGACTACCCTCTTAGACCACATGCAAGAAATGAATGTTGTCAGCAATATGAAAATGATCACTCTAAAACTGCCCTATAGACTTAGAGAAAAGATAAAGCTGGTCTGTTAGAGGAAAATGAGAATCGAGAGGCCATGCTTCCTGATCTGGGGAACTTTGTAGAAAAGGAAGTACGGTTCATGTCAAATTTACGCTATGAGAGTATTCAAGATCCTAAACCGATCGCAACTGTCAAAGGTTCTACCTTTACTAAAACAAAAGGAAGATCAGGACCTAAGGGAAGTAGTTTTGATTCCGCTGTAAATACCTGCAGAAACGAAAGGCCAAAAGGAAGAAGATACATCTACTGTTAAGCTAAGATGGTTCTGCTTGTCATCCAGCGAGAAGAAGACAGAGGAATGACAAAGAGACGGCCCACGAGGGAAGGGAAGGGGGGCTGTCGATGACTGGTCAGCTCGGACCTTGCATCCTGTCCCAAGAATGGACACCGCATTCTTAACAGGGCCAAGGAGAGCTTGTAAAAGGAACACTTCTCCATCTGTTTCCCACCACGGATGGCTGACCTGCTGAGTTCTACCGGCACTTTGGAGGGGAATGGACAGGCGACGTGTCGGGTCTGGACCCTTCTTTGGACTGATGGAGTCGGGGGAGGAAGCTGGAAAAAAGAGACGGGGTTGGGACAGACTCCAGGACTTGATTAGGAGGGGGGAGTCTCCTTAATTTGCAGAATTCAATGTTCATGTCATTGGGCTGTAAGCTATAAGGTGCTGTTCCTCCAGTTTGCGTGTCACATCCCTCTGGCAATGGAGCAGGGCCAGGCCAGAAAGATGTTGTCTTGGAGGACCGAGCGGAAGTGTAGGGTGAAATACACGCCTAGTACTAATACAACAGACATTAGACAAGAGGCAATAGGTGCAGGAGTAGGCCATACGGCCCTTCGAACCAGCACCACCATTCAATATGATCATGGCTGATCATCCCCAATTAGTACGCCGTTGCTGCCTTCTCCCCATATCCCTTGGCGCTGCTATCTTTAAGACCCCTATCTAGCTCTCGCTTGAAAGTATCCAGAGAACCGGCCTCCTCCGCCCTCTGAGGCAGAGGATTCCACAGACTCACAACTCTCTGTGTGAAAAAGTGTTTCTTCATCTCCGTTCTAAATAGCCAACCCCTTATTCTTAATCTGTGGCCCTGGTTCTGGACCTCCCCCAACATCAGGAATATGTGTCCTGCCTCTAGCGTGTCCAAACCCTTAATAATCCTATATGTTTCAAAAAGATCCCCTCTCATCCTTCTAAACTCCAGAGTGTACAAGCCCAGCCGCTCCATTCTCTCAGCATATGACAGTCTGGCCATCCCGGGAATTAACCTGGTGAATCTTTGGAGTCCAAAACTGCACACGATACTCCAGGTGTGGTCTCACCAGGGCCCTGTACAATTGCAGAAGGACCTCTTTGCTCCTATACTCAATTATTCTTGTTATGAAGACCAACATGCCATCCGCTTTCTTCACTGCCTGCTGCACCTGTATGCTTACTTTTAGTCACTGATGAACAAGGACCCCCAGATCACGTTGTACTTCCGCTTTTCCCAACTTGACACAATTTAGAGTGGATAACCTCACATTTATCCACATTAAACTCCATCTGCTATTCATCTGCCCACGCACCCAACCTGTCCAAGTCACCCTGCATTCTCATTGCATCCTCCTCACAGTTCACACTGCCGCCCAGCTTTGAGTCATCTGTAAATTTGCTAATGTTACTTTTAAATCTCTTCATTGATGTATATAGTAAATAGCTACAGTCCCAGCACCGAGCCTTGAGGCCCCCCACTAGTCACTGCCTGCCATTCTGAAAGGGACCCGTTAATCCGTTACTCTGTGTTTCCTGTCTGCCAACCAATTTTCTATCCATGTCAGCACTCTACCCCCAATACCCTATGCCCTAAATTTGCCCATTAATCTCCTATGTTGGACCTTATCAAATGCTTTCTGAAAGTCCTGGTACACTATATCCACTGGCTCTCCCTTGTCCATTTTCCTAGTTACATCCTCAAATAATTCCAGAAGATTTCCCCTTCGTAAATCCATGCTGACTCGGACTGATTCCGTTACTGCTATCCAAATATGCGGCTATTTCATCTTTTATAATTGACTCCAGCATCTTCCCCACCACCGATGTCACACTAACTGGTATATAATTCCCTGTTTTCTCTCTCCCACCTTTCTTAAAAAGTGTGATAACATTAGCTACCCCCCAATCCACAGCAACTGATCCTAAATCTATGGAAGATTGGAAAAAAATCACCAATGCACCAACAATATCTAGAGCCACTTCCTTAAGTACCCTGGGATGCAGACCATCAGGCCCTGGGGATTTATCAGCCTTCAGTCCCATCAGTCTATCCAACACCATTTCCTGCCTAATGTGGATTTCCTCCATCACCCCAGATCCTCTGGCCACTAGTACATCAGGAAGATTGTTTGTGTCCTCCTTAGTGAAGACGGATCCAAAGTACCTGTTTAACTCATCTGCCATTTCCTTGTTCCCCATAATAAATTCACCTTTTTCAGTCTTCAAGAGTTCAACTTTGGTCTTAACCAATGTTTTCCTCTTCACATACGTAAAGAAGAAACAGCAGATGCCGGTTTACAAAGAGAGACACAATCTCCTGGAGTAACTTGCACGTCTGGAGAGCATGGACAGGCAACATTCTAGGTCAGGCCCCTTCTTCAGACTGCTTGGTGTGGGGGGTGGAGAACGGAGAGGTGGGAGTGGTCACCTTAGATTCCCTTCCCTCTACAGATGCGGCCTGACCCACTGAGTTCCTCCACCGCTTTAGAAGGAATGGACAGGCGACGTTTGGAGTCAGGACCCTTCTTCAGACTGAGTGGTGGGTGGGGGGAGGAAGCTGGAAAAGAGAGATGGGGGCTGGACAAAGCCTGGCAAGTGACAGGTGAACACAAAATGCTGGAGTAACTCAGCGGGACAGGCAGCATCTCTAGAGAGAAGGAATGGGTGACGTTTCAGGTTGAGACCCTTCTTCAGAAGTGATAGGTGGATATAGGTGAGGGAGACACAAGATACTGCAGATGCTGGAATCTTGCATAGAACACAATTTAGTTAGATGCACAGAATCTCTTGCCCAGAGTGGGGGAATCGAGGACCAGAGGGCATGGCTTCAAGGTGAAGGGGAAAAGATTTAAAAGGAAACTAAGGGATAACTTTTTCACACAGAGAGTGGTGGGAGTATGGAACAAACTGTCAGAGGAGGTAGTTGAGGCTGTGACTATCCCAAGAAACAGTTGGACAGTTACGTGGATAGGACAAGTTTGGAGGGATACGGACCAAACACAGGCAGGTGGGACTAATGTAGCTGGGAGAGTGGAAGCCAAATCACTGGATGGATTTATGAGAGAGTTAGATAGAGTTCTAGGGGCTAGTGGAGTCAAGGGATATGGGGAGAAGGCAGGCACGGGTAATTGATGGGGGACGAATGAATCTGGTGCTGGCTCGGAGGGCCGAATGGCCTACTCCTGCACCTTTTTTCTATGTTTCTATGTTGGTTGGTGTGGGCAAGTTGGGCCTTAGGGCCTGTTTCCACACTGTATCACTCTATGACTAACACAAAGTGCTGGAGTAACTCAGCACGTCAGGCAGCATCTGTGGAGAACATGGATCGGTGACATTCACAGAGTGCTGGAGTAACTTAGC
Organism: Raja brachyura; assembly: GCA_963514005.1. The sequence goes on from CAUPSL010001401.1 coordinate 289,580, forward strand.
GGGTCAGGCAGCATCTGTGGAGAACATGGATATGTGACATTTCAGAATGCTGGAGTAACTTAGCGGGTCAGGCAGCATCTGTGGAGAACATGGATATGTGACATTTCAGAGTGCTGGAGTAACTCAGTGGGACAGGCAGCATCTCTGGAGACAAGCAATGGGTGACATTTCGGGTCGACACTGAAGATGGGTCTCGACCCTGAAACTTTCCCATTCCTTCCAGCACTTTGTGTCTACCTAAACAGCGCCCATCTATTCACATGGCGGTGTGCCAGCAGGCTGGAGGAACGGGCAAAGGCTTTGCTGCAGAGTGGGCAGGTGAAGGGGCGCTGGCCGGTGTGGACTCGTCGGTGCTCCAGAAGGTGGTCAAGGCGGGTGTAACCCTTGCCACCCTCAGCGCACACAAAGGGTCTCTCTCCGGTGTGTATCCACTGGTGCTCCCGCAGCCCCCATGCTCTCTTGCCGCAGTGGGAGCAGCTGCTTGCCGGTGTGAGTCCGCCGGTGCTGCCGCAACCCCCGTGAGCTGTCAAACTCCTCACCGCAGTACGGGCAGTCGTAGGGCTGGCCGCTGGTGTGCACGCGCTGGTGAGACAGGGCTTGGGAGGCCGTGGCAAGGCGCGCTCCACACACCGGGCTGGGGAAGGGGCGGTCGCTGCCGTGCACCCGCTGGTGGGACAGCAGAGAGGTGGAGCGGGTGAAGCCCTTGCCGCACTGGGTGCAGGTGTAGGAGCGCTCGCCGGTGTGGGTGCGCTGGTGGGACAGCAGCTTGGTGGAGCGGGTGAAACCCTTGCCGCACTGGGTGCAGGAGAAGGGGCGCTCGCCGGTGTGGGTGCACTGGTGCTTCTGCAGGGTGCTGGACTGGGTGAAGCGCTTGCCACACTGAGCGCAGGTGTAAGGGTGCTTGCCAGTGTGGGTGCGCTGGTGGGAGAGCAGGTTGCTGGAGCAGATGAACCCCTTGCCGCAGTAGCTGCAGTTGTAGCGGTGCTCACCTGTGTGGGTGCGCTGGTGCCTCAGCAGATGACAGGATTGGGTGAAGCCCTTACCGCAGTAGCTGCAGGTGTAGGGTCGCTCGCCGGTATGGGTGAGCTGGTGCACCAACAGGGTGCCGGAGAGGGTGAAGCCCTTGCCGCATTGGGTACAAGTGAAGGGGCGCTCGCCGGTGTGGGTGCGCTGGTGGGACAGCAGGTGACTGGACTGGGTGAAGCCCTTGCCGCAGTAGCTGCAGGTGTAGGGGCGCTCCCCGGTGTGGGTGCGCTGGTGGGACAGTAGCCTGGTGGAGTGGGTGAAGCCCTTGCCGCACTGGGCGCAGATGTGGGGCCGCTCGCCGGTGTGGGTGCGCTGGTGCACCAGCAGGTTGCCAGACTGGGTGAAGCCCTTACCGCAGTCGCTGCAGGTGTAGGGGTGCTCCCCGGTGTGCAGGCGCCTGTGCACTTTCAGAGCCGGTGACGACTTGAAGCCTTTGCCGCAGTCGGAGCAGATGAAGGGCCGCTCACTGCTGTGCACCCGCTGGTGTTCCTGCAGCCCCGACAACTGGGCAAAGCTCTTGCTGCAGGTGGAGCAGCAATACGGCTTCTCGCCCGTGTGGACCCGCCGGTGGGTCTCCAGCTGGCTCGGGCGCTGCCAGGCCTTGCCACACACGTCACACTCATAACGCTTCTCCTTGTTGTGCCCTGTCATATGGTCCTCCATTGAAGCTCAACCCCTCGAAGCTCAGCCCGCACACCGAGCAGATGGGGGGGGGGGGAGGGGTGGGGGCTCACTGGCAACCTGGCCACCCTCAGTGGCTGCTCACGTCCCCATCTCTCCGTCCACACCAACGGCTCCTAAACCCTGCAGAAGGGGAACACACAGGGTCAACAAGCTGGCAAACAGGACATTGCTAGCACACATTGGGTGCGTTTATGGCAGAGGAAACGGTTATATAACTCTGCGCGGCACAGTTGCGCAGCGGTACAGCTGCTGCCTCACTGCCAGAGACGCGGGTTCAATCCTGACTACGGGTGCTGTCTGTGTGGAGTTTGTACATTCTCCCCTTGACCTGCATGGGTTTTCACTCCGGGTGCTCCGGTTTCCTTCAACATTTCAAAGACGTTCAGGGTTGCAGATTAATCGGACTCCGCAAAATTGTTACATTTTCCTTAATGTGCGTAGGATAGTGCTAGTGTACGGGGTGATCGCTGGTCGGCGCGGACTCCGCGGGCCGAAAGACCTGTTTCCGCGCGGCATCTCTAAACTAAACTAAACCAAAGGGTCTCAACCCAAAATGTCACCTATTCCTTCTCTGCACAGATGCTGCCTGACCTGCTGAGCTACTCCAGCACTTTGGCATAGATTCATAGAGTGATACAGCGTTGGAAAGAGCCCAACTCGTACTTGCACTCCTAGATGCCTCGGCTCCACACATTCCCCAGCGCCCCGCCATTCACAGTGAAGACCCTGCCCTGGTTTGACTTCCTAAAGTGCAACACCCTCCCCACCCCCAAACAATGTGACCTCCTCCCTGTGGCTCCCTGCCCCTAACCCCTGCTGCCGCCTCCTGCTCCTTACCCCCCTTTGTTCCCTCCCCCCCTTTGTTCCTCCCCCCGCTTCCTCACCCGCAAACAATGTGAACCCACTACCATCTGGCTCCCTACCCACTTCCTTGGCTCACTTGACCCCTTTCTCTCCCCCCATTCCCTGCCCCTCGTCACCAAACCCACTCCCCCTCCTTTTGCTCCCTGTTTCCCCGCTTTCCCTCCCTCATCTCTCTCTCTCCCTCACCTCTCTCTCTCTCTCTCCCTTCCTCTCTCTCCATGACACACACACACACAGAGGGAGGAAGGTGGGATCGAAGGAGAGAGGGAGGGAGAGAGGAAATGAGTCTGACTAATTCCTCAAAACTCTCCAAATTCCTACCCCCCTCTCTCCATTATCTCCGCCTTCTCCCCTCTCCCCCCCCTCTAATCTCTCTCTTCCTTCTCTCCTTCCTCTCTCTCCCTCACCATCTTTCTTTTACTCTCTCTCCCTCTCTCCAAAACTCTCAAACTTTCCAACTCTCCCTGACTTTCTCACACTCATTTCCTCCCGCACCTCTCTCTCCCTCGCTCAATCTCACCAAAAAAAATCACCAAAAAAATCTCAAAAGTTTACTCTCTCTCTCTCTCTCTCTCTCTCTCTCTCTCTCTCTCTCTCTCTCTCTCTCTCTCTCTCTCTCTCTCTCTCTCTCTCTCTCGTTATTAATAAATTTTAGGTATGTACTTATATAGCAAACTTAACTACCTAGGCATTTATTTACTTTTAATTTCTATTGCACATGATATTTGATCGTCATAATTTAGCCATTTTTCTCATACCTGTGGCCTTAGTTTAATACATTTTGGAGTAATGCTTCTATAATTTTGACTTCAATGGAATTTTAATTTTGTCATGGTCCTTTCTGTCATTTTGTTTTCTTTTAGCATAATGAATTATGGTTTTTATTTCAAGAATAAACATTTTAAAAAGCCACAATAGCACAGCTACAACCGTTAGACTCAAAACTTTATGTAGGTATGTTGCAAAACTTACCTTGAGCAGCGCTGCAATTCTGCCGCTCCCCGTGTGCGCGACTTTGGCGCCTTGCAGAGGGGGGCGAGCTTAAAGTGCCGTTTTTCAACAGGCAGGACAAATCGATGAATGTCGGGCGATTTGGTTGCGGAAGAAAAATCGCTCCGACATTTCATGAATGAAGGTATTTTTAAATTACTCTAAATTATTTATTAACTAGAGTAATTTAAAAATCACCTTCAAAAGCCGTGAGCACCGACAACCGGAAGGAGTTTGCGTAGGGGAGAAGACAAGGTAAATAGTTTTTTTTTATATTAAAAGTTGGTTTTTCGGGAGGCTTTAATAATATTTCTATGTTGCGAAATGGGGTCCCAAAAAATCTATGAACAAACAGTATTTTCCTCCCAACTTTACAGCTAACCGCAACGTTCCAATCCACCGCATGCCGCTAAAACCCACTCGCTAGTTGATTTAAATGGCCATTAATTTACAGGAATCAAACACTAAATTCCTTCCATTTGGCCCAGAAATTCATGAAAATTAGATTTAAAAATTATGTTATATTGTGGATTATTGTGTGAATGTTATTTGGACACTTAGGCAATTTAAAAAAAGTTTATCTTTTCTTAAGAAATGGATAGATGTTTAGATCTACTCATTGAATTTTGTAATTAGCTACAATTAGATAACTAACTAATTATATGCTTTAATTTCAGGTAATCCAAGTAAGATTGTTTCATATTTGTTTCAGAATGCTTCAATCTATAATAACTGAAAATTTCATTGAGTTCTCTTAATTTTTAAGAAAGTTATGGGCTTTTAACTTTTCCAGATCACGGCTTTTGAGTTAAGTCAATTGAAAGGCAATGGGGAACAAGATGCGAATTTCCGAGTATGAAAATGGCCATAACTTTCTTAATACTGAAGATATGAAAGTAAATTAGGTGTCAAATTAAACTTCTTTTTATGCTTTATCTGATGGGATAAATTGCAGACTTGATTTTTAAATTCTCAAAATTTTGTAACATTGCTACTTTATGGACATGGGTTTAAAAGGCAGTCCTGATGGTTCATCTGGTTCTTATGAAATGCCAACTGGTGTAATGTCATCACAGCAGGTTTAGAATTATTTTACCGAGGGGTCGGGGTCGGATGTTTTGGGAACGACTCCAAAGCCCCGTTTATTCCGCTCCCTGTGTGTTTATAACATCATTTACCTCAGTGTAACCCCAGATTTACCGGGTTTATTCCCCCAGATGTGTAGTTTAGTTCATGATTTATTGATTATTTACAGCGGGGGGGGGGGGGGGGGGAGGGAGATGTTTATAACGTGTTTTATCCCCCTCTCTCTCTCCATCTTCCACTCGCCAGGTCCGGGGTCTCAGCGCCGGTTCATCTTCATCTTGTTCCCGCCCGCGCTCGCGCTCCAACCGCCAACCCCGCGCTCGCGCTCGCGCTCCAACCGCCAACCCCGCGCTCGCGCTCCAACCGCCAACCCCGCGCTCGCGCTCCAACCGCCAACCCCGCGCTCGCGCTCCAACCGCCAACCCCGCGCTCGCGCTCCAACCGCCAACCCCGCGCTCGCGCTCCAACCGCCAACCCCGCGCTCGCGCTCCAACCGCCAACCCCGCGCTCGCGCTCCAACCGCAAACCCCGCGCTCGCGCTCCAACCGCCAACCCCGCGCTCGCGCTCCAACCGCCAACCCCGCGCTCGCGCTCGCGCTCCAACCGCCAACCCCGCGCTCGCGCTCCAACCGCCAACCCCGCGCTCGCGCTCCAACCGCCAACCCCGCGCTCGCGCTCCAACCGCAAACCCCGCGCTCGCGCTCCAACCGCCAACCCCGCGCTCGCGCTCCAACCGCCAACCCCGCGCTCGCGCTCGCGCTCCAACCGCCAACCCCGCGCTCGCGCTCCAACCGCCAACCCCGCGCTCGCGCTCCAACCGCCAACCCCGCGCTCGCGCTCCAACCGCCAACCCCGCGCTCGCGCTCCAACCGCCAACCCCGCGCTCGCGCTCCAACCGCCAACCCCGCGCTCGCGCTCCAACCGCCAACCCCGCGCTCGCGCTCGCGCTCCAACCGCCAACCCCGCGCTCGCGCTCGCGCTCCAACCGCCAACCCCGCGCTCGCGCTCGCGCTCCAACCGCCAACCCCGCGCTCGCGCTCGCGCTCCAACCGCCAACCCCGCGCTCGCGCTCCAACCGCCAACCCCGCGCTCGCGCTCCAACCGCCAACCCCGCGCTCGCGCTCCAACCGCCAACCCCCCGCCTGGAGGACCGGCCCGGAGGACCAACGGCGCTCGGCTCACCCCGCCCGCGAGAGTGAAGGACACGGGGCGATACAGAGCGATATCACTCCGTGATGGGAGCCAGCGGTCCTCCAGGCGGGCGAGCGGATCACAGATGGTTCTCCAGGCCAGGCGGGGTGAGCCGAGCGCCGTTGGTCCTCCGGGCTGGTCCTCCAGGTGGGGTGAGCCGAGCGCCGTTGGTCCTCCGGGCCAGTCCTCCAGGTGGGGTGAGCCGAGCGCCGTTGGTCCCCCAGGCGGTTGGAGCGCGAGCGCCGTTGGTCCTCCGGGCCAGTCCTCCAGGCGGGGTGAGCCGAGCGCCGTTGGTCCTCCGGGCCAGTCCTCCAGGCGGGGTGAGCCGAGCGCCGTTGGTCCTCCGGGCCAGTCCTCCAGGCGGTTGGAGCGCGAGCGCGGGCGGGAACAAGATGAAGATGAACCGGCGCTGAGACCCCGGGATCCTGGTGAGTGGAAGATGGAGAGAGAGACACAGGGAGAGATAGAGAGAGACAGAGATATATATATATATTAGCAATGCTACAAAATTTTGAGAATTTAAAAATCAAGTCTGCAATTTATCCCATCAGATAAAGCATAAAAAGAAGTTTAATTTGACACCTAATTCACTTTCATATCTTCAGTATTAAGAAAGTTATGGCCATTTTCATACTCGGAAATGAGTATCTTGCTTCCCATTGCCTTTCAATTGACTTAACTCAAAAGCTGTGATCTGGAAAAGTTAAAAGCCCATAACTTTATTAAAAATTAAGAGAACTCAATGAAATTTTCAGTCATTATAGATTGAAGCATTCTGAAACAAATATTAAACAATCTTACTTGGATTACCTGAAATTAAAGCATATAATTAGTTAGTTATCTAATTGTAGCTAATTACAAAATTCAATGAGTAGATCTAAACATCTATCCATTTCTTAAGAAAAGATAAACTTTTTTTTAATTGCCTAAGTGTCCAAATAACATTCACACAATAATCCACAATATAACATAATTTTTAAATCTCATTTTCATGAATTTCTGGGCCAAATGGAAGGAATTTAGTGTTTGATTCCTGTAAATTAATGGCCATTTAAATCAACTAGCGAGTGGGTTTTAGTGGAATGCGGTGGATTGGAACGTTGCAGTTAGCGGTGAAGACGGGGGGGAAAATACTGGGGGTTCATACATTTTTTGGGGACCCCATTTCGCAACATAAAAATATTATTAATGCCTCCCAAAAAACCAACTTTTAATAAAAAAATAAAGTATTTACCTTTTTTTCTCCCCTACGGAAAATGCTTCCGGTTGTCTGCGGTCACGGCTTTTGAAGGTGATTTTTAAATTACTCTAGTTAATAAATAATTTAGAGTAATTTAAAAATACCTTAATGGATGAAATGTGGGAGCGATTTTTCTTCCGAAATTAAATCGCCCGACATTCATCGATTATCCTGGTCTGGTGAAAATCGGCACTTTAAGCCCGCCCCCCTCTGAAAGGCGCTAAAGTCGCACACACGGGGAGCGGCAGAAGTGCAGCGCCGCTAAAGGTAAGTTTTGTAACATACCTATATATATATATATATAGAGAGAGAGAGAGAGACAGATATATATATATATATATATATATATATATATATATGGAGAGAGAGACACAGGGAGAGATAGAGAGAGACACATATATATATATATATATAGAGAGAGAGAGACAGATAGAGGGAGTACCAATGTTACAACATTTTGAGATGAAAAAAATCAAGTCTGCAATTTATCCCATCAGATAAAGCACATAAAGAAGTTTAATTTGACACCTAATTCACTTTCATATCTTCATTATTAAGAAAGTTATGGCCATTTACATACTCGGAATTTAGCATCTTGTTCGCCATTTTACTTTGGAGTCGCGTGAGTGACTACGTGAAGAAGGGTCTCGACCCGAAACGTCGCCTATCTCCTTCGCCCCTTAGATGCTGCTGCACCCGCTGAGTTTATCCAGCTTTTTGTGTAACCCGTGAAGAAGCCCCGCCTGGCGCTGGATCGGCATTACGTCGACGCTATCGGCAGAGGAAGAGCTGCAGAGCGCAGCTCCAACACAGCGGTAAGGAAACGGCCCGCAGGTAAGTAAAATTATTTTACTTCCAGGGCCTTTTCCAAAAACTCCGTAGGCTGGTGGTAAACCAGGAGGAGTAAAAATAAAAATATTTTAAAAAATCGCGGGTAAAACGTGCGTCCCGGGGTGTAGAAAGTCGGGACAGCAGATTATTGCGGAGCTGGTTCCGATACCGGTGGCCGTTGAAATACCCGTTAGTGAGCCTTTGGTTGCTCCACAAACAGAAACTTTGAAAACCCAGTGCCTAAAATGTAAAAGAAAGAAGCTTGAAAGGCCTGAGGTTCTGAAAGATCCTGAAAGGAAAGCCTTTGGCTAAGTATGGATCTAATGGAGAAAAATACTCCAAACAATATCAACCAAGGGTCTAAGTACCCAGAATATTCCCAGGCAGCCCCTGAGGGGGTTCCATATCCTGAATATGGTGCCAGTTTGAATTGGGAATTGAAACTCCAGTGCCTGGGATTGGGCTGGAGGTAGTCTCCTTGAACAAGTTTCAGGAGTACTAGGGCTGTATGAGACTGACCCTGAAAGTGGTGATTGCGGTCAGGAGTACCCACCACAATACAAATCCAGGTGTGGCTGAGGGGCACAAAGTTTACTATACCTGGAGGAGGCGGTGAGGCCATGGAAGGAAACCTGGCGGCCAATGTTAATTATATGGTCTCTCACCTGCCTCAAAAAAGCTGTTATTGTTGAGACAGCAGATTTGGATTTAAACACCTATTTATTGTAAAAGTGCTCGCTTCGGCAGCACATACACTAAAATTGGAACGATACAGAGAAGATTAGCATGCGCAAGGATGACACGCAAATTCGTGAAGCGTTCCAAACACCTCAAAGAAGGTACCTATGGTGAATCCGGCTTTTTGGGCGCCAATGTCAGCAATAATGCGGGCGCAGGAATTACGATTCAAAGAATCCTCAAGCTAATTTTGGCATCACTGTCTTTTGGAAGACAAGCTGGAAGGTTGTGGAATGACCAAAGTTCATAGAAACATAGAAAAATAGGTGCAGGAGTAGGTCCTTCGGTCCTTCGAGCCTGCACCGCCATTCAATGTGATCATGGCTGATCATCCAACTGAGTATCCCGTACCTGCCTTCTCTCCATACCCCCTGATCCCTTTAGCCACAAGTGCCACATCTAACGCCCTCTTAAATATAGCCAATGAACTGGCCTCAACTACCTTCTGTGGCAGAGAATTCCAGAGACTCACCACTCTCTGTGTAAAGAATGTTTTCCTCATCTCGGTCCTAAAGGAATTCCCCTTTATCCTTAGACTGTGACCCCTTGTTCTGGACTCCCCCAACATCGGGAACAATCTTCCAGCATCTAGCTTGTCCAACCCCTTAAGAATTTTGTAAGTTTCTATAAGATCCCCCCTCAATCTTCTAAATTCCAGCGAGTTTATTCCAACATATAAACATATGTTGGGTTTATTCTGGAACTCATTTTTGAGATAAATTATATAAAAAATGGAAGATTGCCATTCAGCCTCTTTTACATCCAAGATTTTCAGGGTTGTGCAGGGCAAGCAATGTTCAAGCTCTTGGTTATTTGTTCGGAGGAAATCTGTCTAAACAAATTAAAGAAATGGATGAAGAGGGAAAAAACTGTTGGCCTTGTGAAACCCTCAGTTTTGGCCAGAAAGGCTGGTCATATGAGAAGGGGATTTGATTTTGGAGCTGGAACGAGCCGAGGCAGGAGTATGATAAGGAAGAATTACCAGCCAGCACAGCCGAATGTACACCCATTTATTGGGAAAGGAGATCATTTCGTCCAGTTGGAGAGGTACAAAAACTTTATCCTATTAAAGAAGGATGTTTGGATGAACCTCAGATTGGTGGTAGACTCCGAATGTTTCATAATGAATGGGAGGTATGGATCCATTGGGACAGAATAAGCCTAATCATTCTTTGATGTTTCAGTTCTTGAAAGAATTCAAATTGACAAAGAGGTTAAGAATTTGTGTGAGAAAGGAGTTATTGAGAAAACAGGAGAGGATCCACAACAATTGTATCAAATATTTTCCCCAGACCGAAGAAAGATGGGGGTTGTAGAATCATTTTAGATCTCACACAATTGAATACATTTGTCCAGTAAACATTTAAAATGGACACATTCAACACTGCAATGCAGCTGGTATCAACAGGTTGTTATATGGCTACAATAGATTGAAGGATGCATATTTTTTGGTCCCAATTCACCATAGTTTCGCAGGTAATTAAAGTTTTATGGATAGAAACATAGAAATTAGGTGCAGGAGTAGGCCATTCGGCCCTTCGAGCCTGCACCGCCATTCAATATGATCATGGCTGATCATCCAACTCAGTATCCCGTACCTGCCTTCTCTCCATACCCTCTGATCCCCTTAGCCACAAGGGCCACATCTAACTCCCTCTTAAATATAGCCAATGAACCGGCCTCAACTACCCTCTGTGGCAGAGAGTTCCAGAGACCCACCACTCTCTGTGTGAAAAAATTCCTTCTCATCTCGGTCCTAAAGGATTTCCCCCTTATCCTTAAGCTGTGACCCCTTGTCCTGGACCTCCCCAACATCGGGAACAATCTTCCTGCATCTAGCCTGTCCAACCCCTTAAGAATCTTGTAAGTTTCTACAAGATCCCCTCTCAATCTTCTAAATTCTAGAGAGTATAAACCGAGTCAATGCAGTCTTTGTTCATAAGACAGTCCTGACATCCCAGGAATCAGTCTGGTTGGGACAGCTGTGGCAATACAAGCATTGCCTAATGGGTCAATTGGGCAACTAGATGCTAATTCAGCACCTAGATTGTTCACTTTATTGTTGAAGCCAGCACTTGCACTGCTAAGGGCACAAAACACATCGTTATGGCTTATCTAGATGACATTAATTGTTTATGCTAATCAGGAGTCAGCTGAAAATCAGTCTCAGCAACTACAAGCCTGTTTGAGAAGTTGGGTTCCTGATTTATCCAACAAAATCTAAGTTACAGCCATCCCAAACCATGGAATATCTGGGGTTTGTGATTTATTCAGTTACCACGTTGGTAACTTTACAAATGGATAAGGTGATAGATTGACAAATGTGTGTCAGAACCTGATTAACAAACCTTATCCCTCCATCTGAGTAGTGCCAAGGCTATTGGGAAGTTGGTAGCAGCATCTCCAGCAGTGGATTTTGGCCCTCTGCATTACCAAAATCTTCAAAGGGCAAAAACTCAAGCGCTTATTCAGCGAGCAGGCCATTTGATAGGCCAATGCAATTGCCAAAGGAAATTTATCAGAATTACATTGGTGGGTTGAGAATGTTCCACAAGCTGCTTAGAACATTTGGTCGTCAGCCAGTAGTGTTTTGCAAACTGACGCAAGTTCTCTCGGAGGGGGGGGGGGACGGATTATGAGACCAGCTGCGGGGGCAGATGGGCTGTCCAAGAGGATTTTTTGCTCCAAACATATGGTATTAATTATTTGGAGCTACTGGGAGCATTTATGGATTAAAAGCTTATTGTTCTACATTAAAGATTTACATGACCATACACAAATAGACAATACCACAACTGTGGCATATATCAATCACATGGGTGGTGTCAGATCATGTGATCATCTGGTAACCAGATGTGGCAATGGTGTATTGGAAAAATATTTGGTTCAGCTATTTATCTCCCAGGAAGAGACAATGTTGTGGCAGACAAAAGATCATGAATATTTAAAGACAATACAGCATGGATGTTATCCACAAATTTTCAAAAATATTGTCAGTCGGTATGGAGTACCGTACATTGATCTGTTTGCATCTAGATTGAATCACCAATTGCCCAAATAAGTCTTTTGGGAACACGATCCAGGGGCAGTAGCGGTGGATGCTTTCTCGCTACACTGGGGGAATACGTTTTTATGCTTTTCCCCATTCTGTCTGATTGGGCAATGTCCCAAGGAAATGGCGCAAGACGCTGCCAAAGGCATTATTGGTGGTGTCAAAATGGGCCTATGCAGTCATGGTTCCCATTGATGCTTAAAATGATTGTTGAACCATGTATGACAAATCCCAGTTGCGACAATCGGTTGACACAACCAGTAACAAAAGAAATTCATCTATTGCATGATCATATGAATTGTTTATCTGCAGGTTCTGACCAGACCATTGCAAGAGTTGAGCTGTTGGACAGGACCATGGTTGTATAGATGTAGCTTAGAGGAATAGCACTAAAAAAACCCACAATTTTTGTTGCATATAACAAAATGGGAAGTTTTGTACACAGTCAAAGATATCTTATACTGCAAACATTTCAAATGTTTTGGAGTTCCTTGCTGGGCTACACTTGATGAGCATTTGAGCTATAGTGTCATTTATTGTGCTTGTAGTGCATTGTCATCCTATTTAGGACATATTTCTGATCGGGATTCAGTAGGGTCTCACCCATTAATATCCCGATTCATGAAAGGTATTTTAATTAAATCATCCCAAGCCCAGATATACAGAAATTTGGGATGTTAGCATTGCTGAAACAATGGACTCCAATTACTTCAATGTCTTTGCAGAAATTAACATTTAAGGTGGTTATGTTAATGGCATTGGTATCAGCTCAAAGAGTACAAACTTTGCAATTATTACGGTTGGATTGCATGCATGTGACTACAGATAACATTGTGTTTATGTTTATGACCTGATCAAATAAAGCAGACGAGGGAGAGCTGGAATTAAGGTAATGTTTAAAGCGTATCCTATTGATGAAACACTGCGTGTAGTTAAGCATTTAACTCAATACATTGAGGTAACCAAAAATCTCAGAGGTTCTGAGAAAGCGTTATTGATAACACACAAAAGCCACATATAAAGTTCAGTTCAAACCATTTCTAGATGGTTAAAACAGGTTTGGGTCTAGCAGGAATAGACACTGATGTGTTTAAATCTCATTCCACTTCCGGTGGCGCCATGTTGTAAGTGGGAATCGCGCCAGTTCAGCTCCGCTAAAATTTGCAAAAAAAAACGGGGGTAAAGGGACCAGCTAAACATACTCACCGCAGGAGAACGACTCTGAACGGCTCCGGTTGCGATCGCAAGGTGCGTGACGTCATCAGGCGCGCGACTCGAGTAAGAAATTTAAAATGCAGCGCTCCCCCCCCCAAAAAAAGTTACAAGAAGGGAGGTAGGCCTCACTGGAGCCTCGGGCTCGAGTTTGGCTGCCTCCTAAGAAGAAATCTCACTGAAGAAAAGTGAAATGGAGGAACTTAAAAACACCATGTTAGGTGAGATGAAGAAATTGCTTAAAGAAATGAAGAAGGAATATAAAGATGAAATAAAAACTTTATGAGCAGATATTCTAGTGTTTCATGAGAGAATTAAAGATGAATTAACAAAAGAAGTCATAACGACGGTAAAGACCATGATGAGTGAATGGAAAGAAAAGGCGGACGCTGAGTTACAAACCCAAATGGCTGAGGTAAACGACAAAGTTGCTGGGATGGAAAAAATAATGGATGCGAAGATAGATCCTATTTTAATCTCACTCAACCAACAAAATGATGCAATTAAAGAACTGACTGAACTTGCTGCATCAAATACTAAGGAGAGAGAGAATGTGTTAAAGAAGGAACTGCAGATGCTGGAGAATCGAGGGTTACACAAAAAGCTGGAGAAACTCAGCGGGTGCAGCAGCTTCTAAGGAGCGAAGGAGATAGGCGACGTTTCGGGTCGAGACCCTTCTTCAGACTGGGTAAATATGGATCATGAACCAATGTGGTTAAAGATGGAAAAGGAAGATTGTTTACCTTTCAATGTAGGCTCGATTCTCTTTGCGCCAAAGGAAGTACAAAAAAAAATTTATAGGGACAACCCTATAATTCATAATAATAGACGCATTTGGAAACAAATAGTTAAGACTTTACATTTAGATAATCTGTCACTTAGACTACCAATTATGAATAACCCTTTATTTAAACCCTCTATATTAGATGGGGGGTTTAGACATTGGGACGATTTAGGAATTAAAAGGATAGAGCACCTTTATAGAAAAGGAAAATTCCTTTTATTTCAGGAGTTACAAGATATCTACAGATTGTCATCACATAACTTGTTTAGGTACTTACAAATTAGAGATTATATTAAATCAAATACACAAGATTATAAAAATAAAGAACCAGGATTATTAGATGAACTGTTTAACATGCACCCAAATACAGAAAAATTAATAGCTTATATATATAATATTATTCTGGATAGGGAGAATCCAACGACTGAAACATATCGACAAGCTTGGGAAAATGAAATTGGATTATCTATAACAAAAGAAAATTGGGAAGAAAGTTTACAACGAATACATCGGTGTTCGTTAAATGCTAGACATACATTGATACAATTTAAAGTATATAGATTACATTATTCGAAAACTAAATTAAATAGAATCTTTCCCAATATTTCCTCTATTTGTGATAAATGTAAGAATTTAGAAGCAAATTTAATACATAGTTTTGTAACATGTCCTAAATTGAATTATTATTGGACAGAAATCTTTAAAGTTATTTCTGAAGTTCTTAGAGTTAAACTGGACCCAGACCCAAAGTTAATAATATTAGGAATTCCGGACTCAAATTTGGTATTAACAGCAAATCAAAGAAATTTCTTTGATTACTGTTTGATAATAGGGAAAAAAATCGTACTGAAATTTTGGAAGGGAACATTATCCCCCACAATTAAAATGTGGGCAGCAGAGATGTCGGAGACGTTGCATTTGGAAATAATTAGATTTGTCCTAATGGACAAATATAATTCCTTCGAACAGAAATGGTCTCCATATATACAGTATTTAGAGAAGTAGCTGTTCTTGGCATCATGGCTCGACGGGTACCCTACAGGATTTGATGAAAATAATTCATTTTCAAACTGGGATTTATATGCATGTCTCTATTGAGATTATTATTTGTAATTTATTATTTTTTGTTTGTGGTTTTTATTTTTTTATTTTTTTCCTCTTCCCTTTCTTTTTTCTTATATATAATCAAAATTATTATTTAATCACAACTTTATTGATTTAAAACTATTCTATTCTCTTTCTTTCTTTATTTCTAAAAAATAGAAGATAATAATAATCAATGTGATATTTGTATAAATACCGAATTAAGCTGGTATTTGTAAATTTGTTTTAAACGTTGTAAAATGGTTACTTCTAATAAAAAAATATTTTTAAAAATAAATCTCACTCCACTAGGGCGGCAGCTGCGTCCGCGGCGAAGGTACAGGATGTACCACTCTATAAAATTTTAAAGGCCGCAGGATGGTGTAGAGTTGAAACATTTTCAAAGTTCTACAATAAACCTGTTGTTACGGTGCCAGGATTTGGACACACAGTACTGGGTTCTCTTTAAATGCTTGCTTTGTTTTATATTATCAATTTATATTATCGATTTATGTTATTATTGACATCATTTGTCAATTTTCTTTTTGTAATTTTCCCCTGGGATAGAGGGGTTATTATTTTAAAAAAGTTGTTCTTTTTTATGGCTAAAAGACTTATTACATAAATTGTAACAATGTCTTAAAATACTATTTACTCACTACTGTGTTGACTAAACAGAGAGTTGTATGGAATGATTTACGACATAAAAAACACAGAGCTTTAAAATCTTCACATAGTCACTCACGTGACTCCGAAGTAAAATAGTAAGATTAAACGAGAACTTACCTGTTCGAAGTTTGATCTTTATTTTATGAGCAGTTACGATGAGGGATTACGTGCCCTCCGCTCCCAACCCTCATAATATAAATGATCATCTGGTAGTTCTAGTCTATTTTTGAGCCTTACTATCTTACTCCGGCTATTGGTTCTGTGTTTTTCATGCCGCTGCTTTGAAGTATGCCGATCCAGCGCCAGGCGGGGCTTCTTCACGTAATCCCCCGTTGTTACTACTCATAAAATAAAGATCAAACTTCGAACAGGTAAGTTCTCGTTTAATCTTACTATTGCCTTTCCATTGACTTAACACAAAAGTTGTGATCGAGGACAGTTAAAGCCCATAACTTTCTTAAAAATTAAGAGAACTCAATGAAATGTTCAGTTATTATAGATTTTAGCATTCTGAAACAAATATGAAACAATCTTACTTGGATGATCTGAAATTAAAGCATATAATTAGCTAGTTACCCAATTGTAGCTAATTACAAAATTCAATTACGAGATCTAAACAACTATCCATTTCTTAAGAAAAAATTAACATTTGTTTTAAAGCCTAAGTGTCCAAATAACATTCACACAATAATTCACAATGTAACATGATTTTTAAATCTAATTGTCATTAATTTATAGGCCAAATTGAAGGAATTTAGTGTTTAATGCCTGTAGATTAATGGCCATTTAAATCATCTTGCGAGTGGGATTTTCTGGAACGCGATGGATTGAAACGTTGCGGTTACGATGAAATTAAACCCCATACGGGCAGGAAAAATTCTGCCGGTTCGAATGGGGAATAAATCACTGTTTCATAACATGAAATGTTGATTAAGCTCATCTAAACAAGCAAGTTTATATGAAAACATAAACAGCATTCACTTACCTGTCCCCTACGTAAAATCCGTCCCTGTTGTTGGCGTTCACGGCATTAGGAGCTTATTTTTATTTTACTCCAGTGCTGAAATAGTCGGGCGATTTTAAAAAAATAAAAAAAATAAAAATTCACTTAACGGCAGTCGGAACGAATCTCCAGAAATAGCTCGCACTCCGAGAAAATAAAGCTCCGGATGGCAAGGGGAAAACGGCATTTTAAACCCCCCCCCCCCCCTCAAAGGCGCCAAAGTCGCGCACATGGCCAGTGACAGAACTGCAGCACCACAAAGGTAAATTTTGTAACATACCTAGAGAGAAACAGTCAGACAAAGTGAGAGAGAGAGAGAGAGTGTGTAGGGAGGGAGGAGGAGGCTGGAGGTGGAAAGGGGGTGAAGTGAGTAGCGGGAGAAACAGGGAGCAAAGGGAGGGGGAGGATTGAAGGGGGAGTGGGTTTGGTGCCGAGGGGGATGAATGGGGGGGCAGGGAACTGGGGGGGGGGGAAGAGAAGGGTCAAGTGAGCCAAGGAAGGGGGTAGGGAGCCAGGTGGGGGTCGGTTCACATTGTTTGGGACTGGGGAGGGGGGAGGGAGCAAAGGGGGGTAAGGAGCAGGAGGCGGCAGCAGGGGTTAGGGGCAGGGAGCCACAGGGAGGAGGTCACATTGTTTGGGGTGGGGAGGGTGCTGCAGTTTAGGAAGTCAAACCAGGGCAGGGTCTTCACTGAATGGCGGGCGCTGGGGGAATGTGTGGAGCCAAGGGATCTAGGAGTGCAGGTATGAGTTGGGCCGAATGGCCTCTTTCCAACGCTGTATCACTCATGGGGAGAATGTACAAACTACGCACTGACAGCACCCATTGTCAGGATCGTACCTGGGTTTCTGGCGGTGAGGGAGCAGCGCTTTCCTCCGCCATAAACGCACCCAATCGGTGCTAGTAATGTCCTGTTTGCCAGCTTGTTGACCCTCTGTGTTCTCCTCCTGCAGGGTTTAGGAGCCTTTGCTGTGGACGGAAAGACAGGGACGTGAGCGGTCATCGAGGGCAGCCAGGGTGCTGGTGACCCCCCCCCCCCCCCATCTGCTCAGTGTGCGGGCTGAGCTTTGAAGGGTGAGCTTTAATGGAGGGCCACATGACGGGGCACAACAAGGAGAAGCATTATCAGTGCGATGTGTGTGGCAAGGCCTGGCAGAGCCCAAGCCAGCTGGAGATCCAGCGGCGGGTGAACATGGGAGAACGCCCCTTCGACTGCTCAGAGTGCAGAAAGAGCTTCACCCGCTATGACAAACTGCTGCGTCACAACCGCGTGCACTCCGGCGATAGGCCCTTCACCTGCTCCGACTGCGGCATGAGCTTCAAGACGGCAGAACACCTGAAGAGACACCGGCAGGTGCACACGGGCGAGAAGCCCTATGGCTGCTCCACCTGTGGCAAGAACTTTGCCCGGTTGTCGGGGCTGCGGGATCACCAGCGGGTGCACAGCAGTGAGCACCTGCTCTGACTGCGGCAAAGATTTCAAGTCGTCGCTGGACCTGAAGGTGTACAGGCGCCTGCACACCGGGGAGCAGCCCTACACCTGCAGTGACTGCGGCAAGGACTTCACCCGCTCATGCATTCTGCTGTCCCACCAGCGCACCCACACCGGCGATCGCCCCTACACCTGCGCACACTGTGGCAAGGGCTTCACCCAGTCCAGCACCCTGCAGCAGCACCGGCGCATCCATACCGGTGAGCGCCCCTACACCTGCGCCCAGTGCGGCAAGGGCTTCACCCAGTCAGGTCACCTGCTGGTGCACCAGCGCACCCACACCGGGGAGCGGCCCTACACCTGCGTCCAGTGCGGCAAGAACTTCACCCGCTCCTGCCATCTGCTGTCCCACCAGCGCACCCACGCCGTGGAGCGCCCCTACACCTCCGCTCACTGTGGCAAGGGCTTCACCCACTCCAGCACCCTGCAGGAGCACTGGCGCATCCACACCGGTGAGCGCCCCTACACCTGTGCCCAGTGCGGCAAGGGCTTCACCCAGTCCAGTCACCGGCTAGTGCACCAGCGCACCCACACTGGCGAGCGTCCCTACACCTGCGTCCAGTGCGGCAAGAGCTTCACCCGCTCCTGCCATCTGCTGTCCCACCAGCGCACCCACACCGGGGAGCGCCCCTACACCTGCGCTCACTGTGGCAAGGGCTTCACCCACTCCAGTCACCTGCTAGTGCACCAGCGCACCCACACCGGCGAGCGCCCCTACACCTGCGCTCACTGTGGCAAGGGCTTCACCCAGTCCAGCACCCTGCAGGAGCACCAGCACACCCACACCGGCGAGCGCCCCTACACCTGTGCTCACTGTGGCAAGGGCTTCACCCAGTCCAGTCAGCTGCTAGTTCACCAGCACACCCACACCGGTGAGCGCCCCTACACCTGCGCTCACTGTGGCAAGGGCTTCACCCACTCCAGTCACCTGCTAGTTCACCAGCGCACCCACACCGGTGAGCGCCCCTACACCTGCGCTCACTGTGGCAAGGGCTTCACCCACTCCAGTCACCTGCTAGTGCACCAGTGCACCCACACCGGTGAGCGCCCCTACACCTGCGTCGAGTGCGGCAAGGGCTTCACCCGCCCCTCCACGCTGCTGTCCCACCAGCGGGTGCACGTCAACAACTGTCCCGTCCCCAGCCCGGTGTGTGGAGAGCGCTTTGCCATGGCCTCCCAAGCCCTGCCTCACCAGCCCGTGCACACCAATGGCCAGCCCTACGACTGCCCGTACTGCGGTGAGGATTTTGGCAGCTCGCGGGGGTTGCGGCAGCACCGGCGGGCCCACATTGGAGAGCAGCTGCTCCCACTGTGACGAGAGCATGGGGGGTGCAGGATCATCAGCAGCTGCATACCAGAGTGAGACCCTTTGTGTGCGCTGAGTGTGCAAGGGTTTCACCCGCATGTCCAGCCTGTGGCAGCACCGGCGTAACCACAGCTGTGAGCATCCCTTCCCCTGCCCGTCTTGTGGTAAGGGCTTTACCCGCCTTGACCACCAGCTAGAGCACCGGCGAGCCCACACCGTCCAGCACCCCTTCACTTGCCCGCTCTGTGGCAAGGTCTTTGCTCGCTACTCCAGCCTGATGGCACACCGCCACATGGATAGGCGGTTTAGGTAAACACAAAACGGTGGAAGAAATGGGTAACATTTCGGGTTGTTTCTTCAGTCACCCATTTTGTCTCTCCAGAGATGCTGCCTGTCCTACTGAGTTACTCCAGCACTTTGTATCCTTTTTTGTGAACCAGAATCTGCAGTTCCTTGTTTTTAAACCATTCTGGTTAACCATCTCTGCACCTTCCCCAAAGCCTCCACATCAGTCCTGTAATGGAGTGACCAGAACTGTATGCAATACTCCGGATGCTACCTGACCAATGTCCCTTAAAGCTGCACATTTACATTCCTCTCTCTCCCCTCTCCCTCCACTCCCCCCCACTCGTACACAAATTCTCTCCACTCCACCCTCTCATGCCCCCCTCCTCTCTCTCACACACTCGCTCCCTGTCTCTCTCACACACTCCCTCTCTCGCTCCTTGTCTCACACACACCCTCGACACCCCTTCCCTCCGGTGCCTCTCCCAGGTAGAAATAAATAGCTTCCCCTCTTCCCATGTCTCATCTGTCCCTCTCCCCCACCCCCTCTCTCTGTCCCTCTCTCTCTCACACACACACTCCCTCTCTCTCACACCACACACACACTCCCCCTCTCTCTTGTTCACTCCCTTGTTCTCTCTCACACACTCCCTCTCTCACACACATGCACCCCTCTCTTGCTGTCACACACTCCCTCTTCCTCTCTCACACCCACACTCCCTCTCTCTCTCACACATGCAGCCCTCTCTTGCTGTCTCACACACAACCTCTCTTGCTCTCACGCATAATGGAGATTTGCTAAAAAACAAAGCAGTCAAATTTGAAAGATAATTGGCCCAGCAGAATAAAGGCTGGGAAAATCTTAGAAGCATGGTTTATACTAATTATTGAAACAATGTATTAACATAGAGATGTATTGTCTGGGCACAGCACCATATTAGATATCTGTCTGAACTTCCTGCCCCAGCTAAGGACAAGGTAGTGGCTTTCATCCAAGTCTTACAAGCTTGTTTTAGTTCACAGACGGATACCCATTCTGGAACCATGATAGAAGTCATTTGAAAACAAAATGGAGTTAGTTATCCTTCCGGAATGGGCAGCTGTACTGAAGCTGTGCCAAGATTTGAGAATAAGGCTGACATTGCAAATATATGGGTCCAGCCTCCCTTGTTTCCCTTAGGCTACGGATCGTTCACTCAGATTTAGAAGGTGTTTTATTGATAAGAAAATGTATAATTACACTAACTTTCCTTTGTTCTTTGAGTGGAGCCCGAGAAGCACTGAGCAACGTGTGTGCTCTTTGTACATCTCGCCACTCCCGACTGGCAAATTGATTAAAAGATTGCTTCGGTTTACCTTTAACAATTTTGTTGCTGTCTGCTTTCTTTAAGAGACGAACTTTGACAACTGTGTTCTTTGTAATTCTGCAAAATTCATGTTGTACTATCAATAATGAAAGAAAATGCCAACCATCTCCAGAAATGATAAGAAATTATTCTCGCCTCCATGCATATGTGTAGCTGTAGGGCAGTCGGACATCTGCCCACTACTTCAAAGATAGTTCCTGCACTTGGCGACATTGTTTGGCCGCTGTTGTGTTTTTTTTGTTTCATGGATTTGATTAGATTAGGAAATAGAAACATAGAAAATAGGTGCAGGATTAGGCCATTCGGCTCTTCGAACCTGCACCACCATTCAATATGTTCATGGCTGATCATCCAACTCAGTATCCTGTACCTGCCTTCTCTCCATACCCCCCCGATCCCTTTAGCCGCAAGGGCCACATCTAACTCCCTCTTAAATATAGCCAATGAACTTGCCTCAATTACCTTCTGTGGCAGAGAATTCCACAGATTCGCCACTCTCTGTGTGAAAAATGATTTTCTCATCTCGGTCCTAAAAGACTTCCCCCTTATCCTTAAACTGTGACCCCTTGTTCTGGACTTCCCCAACATCCGGAACAATCTTCCTGCATCTAGCCGGTCCAACCCCTTAAGAATTTTGTAAGTTTCTATAAGATCCTCCCTCAATCTTCTAAATTCTAGCATGTACAAGCCGAGTCTATCCAGTCTTTCTTCATATGAAAGTCCTGCCATCCCAGGAATCAGTCTGGTGAACCTTCTCTGTACTCCATCTATGGCAAGAATGTCTTTCCTCAGATTAGGAGACCAAAACTGTAAGCAATACACCAGGTGTGGCCTCACCAAGACCCTGTACAACTGCAGTAGAATCTCCCTACTCCTATACTCAAATCCTTTTGCTATGAATGCCAACATACCATTCGCTTTCTTCATTGCCTGCTGCACCTGCATGCCTACTTTCAATGACTGGTGTACCATGACACCCAGGTCTCGTTGCATCTCCCCTTTTCCTAATCGGCGACCATTCAATTAAGAGTCTACTTCCCTGTTCTTGCCACCAAAGTGGATAACCTCACATTTATCCACATTATACTGCATCTGCCATGAATTTGCCCACTCACCCAACCTATCCAAGTCACCTTGTAACCTCCTAGCATCCTCCTCACAGCTAACACTGCCCCCCAGCTTCGTGTCATCCCCAACTGCACTACTAGTGTTCGGTGGCCTGTACACAACCCCCACTAGCATTTTCTATCCCTTAGTTTTTCGCAGCTCTACCCATATCGATTCCACATCCTCCAAGCTAATGTCCTTCTTTTCTATTGTGTAAATCTCCTCTCTAACCAGCAACGCTACCCCACCTCCTTTTCCTTTCTCTCTATCCCTCATGAATATTGAATATCCCTGGATGTTCAGCTCCCAGCCTTGGTCACCCTGGAGCCATGTCTCGCTGGAATTTAGAAGATTGAGGGGGGATCTTATAGAAACTTACAAAATTCTTAAGGGGTTGGACAAGCTAGATGCTGGAAGATTGTTCCCGATGTTGGGGGAGTCCAGAACAAGGGGTCACAGTCTAAGGATAAGGGGGAATTCCTTTAGGACCGAAATGAGGAAAACATTCTTTACACAGAGAGTCGTGAGTCTCTGGAATTCTCTGCCACAGAAGGTAGTTGAGGCCAGTTCATTGGCTATATTTAAGAGGGCGTTAGATGTGGCACTTGTGGCTAAAGGGATCAGGGGGTATGGAGAGAAGGCAGGTACGGGATACTGAGTTGGATGATCAGCCATGATCACATTGAATGGCGGTGCAGGCTCGAAGGGCTGAATGGCCTACTCCTGCACCTTTTTTTCTATGTTTCTATGTCTCTGTGATCCCAACTATATCATACTCATTAATAGCTATCTGCACATTCAACTCATCCACCTTATTACGAATGCTCCTTGCATTGAGACACAAAGGCTTCAGGCTTGTTTTTACAACACTCTTACAATTATGTTGAAAAGTGGCCCTTTTTGATTTTTGCCCTGGATTTGTCTGCCTGCCACTTTTACTTTTCACCTTGCTACCTATTGCTTCTACCCTCATTTTACACCCCTCTGTCTCTCTGCTCATGCTATCATCCCTCTGCCACATTAGTTTAAATCCGCGCTGGTGCACCAGCAGCATGTAAAGCCCTTGCCGCAGTCACTGCAGGTGTGAGGCCGCTGTGCACCTGCCGGTGATCCCACAGCCCCAACAACCGGGCAAAGTCTTGCCGCAGGTGGAGCAGCCATAGGGCTTCTCGCCCGTGTGAACCCGCCGGTGGGTCTCAAGCAATGAGAGAGGATAGGAAGAAAGGAGAGAGAGAAAGAAAGAGTGAGTGTGAGGAGGTCAGTGTCGGGGTTAGAGATATCACTTCCGCCCTTCACCCCCAATCCCCACCGTTCCAACTTGAAACACAAGGAACTGCGAATGCTGTTTTTTTAAAGAAGAGGCACAAAGTGCTGGAGTAACTTTGTTGGAGTGATAGGTGGATACAGGCGTGAGGGAGTGAGAAAGAGAGAGAGAGAGAGAGAGAGAACTAGAGGAGCGAGAAAGAGAGGAGAGAGAAGGAGGAGAGAGAAAGAGCGGGAGAAAGGGGAGAGAGAAAGAAGGAGGGAGAAAGAGACGAGATAAATAGATGAGAAAGAGAAGAGAAAGAGAGGAAAGAGAAAGAAATGGGGGAGAGAAAAAGAGAAGGGGAGAGAAGCTGGAGGAGAGAAGGGTGCGGCGAATATTTACGAGGATGTTGCCGGGACTCGAGTGGCCTTAGCTACAGGGAGAGGTTGGGGCAGGCTGGAACTCTATTCCTTGGAGTGCAGGCGGATGAGGGGTGAACTTATAGAGATGTACAAAATCACCAGCGGAAGTGGCGGCGCTGCCTGGCAGTTGCGGCTCACCCGCAGTCTGTCTTTTTAAAAAATATATATTTTTTGTGTTTTTTGTTTGTTTTCTTGTGTCTGTTTTAGTTAAATTTAGTTTATTAGGCTGTATATGTGTGTGTGTGTGTGTGTGTGGGGGGGGGGGGGGGGGGGGTTGGGAGGGTGGGAGAGTGGGAGAAACAAGGCATTAGTCTCTCCCTTTTTCTTGTCGTTTCCCCCGTCACCGTCTCCGTCTGCTGAGGCCTAACGCCGGAGCTGGCGGTCTAGGAGCTGTGGCGGCATTCCAGCGTTCCAGAGGCGGCAGCGACCCGGCTTCAGAAACTGTGGTGTTCCAGCGGGGACCCGGCTTCAGAGCTGTGGTGTTCCAGCGGGGACCCGGCTTCAGAGCTGTGGTGTTCCAGCAGCGGCCCGGCTTCAGAGCTGTGGTGTTCCAGCGGGGACCCTGCTTCAGAGCTGTGGTGTTCCAGCATTCCAGCGGGGACCCGGCTTCAGAGCTGTGGTGTTCCAGTGTTCCAGCGGGGACCCGGCATTAGAGCTGTGGTGTTCCAGTGTTTCAGCGGGGACCCGGCTTCAGAGCTGTGGTGTTCCAGTGTTCCAGCGGGGACCCGGCTTCTGAGCTGTGGTGTTCCAGCGGGGACCCGGCTTCAGAGCTGTGGTGTTCCAGCGTTCCAGTGGGGACCCGGCTTCAGAGCTGTGGTGTTCCAGTGTTCCAGCGGGGACCCAGCTTCAGAGCTGTGGTGTTCCAGCGTTCCAGCGGGGACCCGGCTTCAGAGCTGTGGTGTTCCAGCGGGGACCCGGCTTCAGAGCTGTGGTGTTCCAGTGTTCCAGCAGCGGCCTGGCTTCAGAGCTGTGGTGTTCCAGTGTTCCAGCGGGGACCCGGCTTCAGAGCTGTGGTGTTCCAGCGTTCCAGCGGGGACCCGGCTTCAGAGCTGTGGCGGTGTTCCAGCGTTCCGGCAGCGGCCCGGCTTCAGAGCTGTGGTGTTCCAGCGTTCCGGCAGCGGACCCGGCTTCAGAGCTGTGGTGTTCCAGCGTTCCAGCGGGGACCCAGCATTAGAGCTGTGGCGGTGTTCCAGCGTTCCGGCAGTGGACCCGGCTTCAGAGCTGTGGCGGTGTTCCAGCGTTCCGGCAGCGGACCCAGCATTAGAGCTGTGGTGTTCCAGCGTTCCAGCAGCGGACCCGGCTTCAGAGCTGTGGTGGTGTTCCAGCGTTCCGGCAGTGGACCCGGCATTAGAGCTGTGGTGTTCCAGCGTTCCGGCAGTGGACCCGGCATTAGAGCTGTGGTGTTCCAGTGTTCCAGCAGTGGACCCGGCTTCAGAGCTGTGGTGTTCCAGTGTTCCGGCAGCGGACCCGGCTTCAGAGCTGTGATGTTCCAGCGTTCCAGCGGGGACCCGGCATTAGAGCTGTGGCGGTGTTCCAGCGTTCCAGCAGTGGACCCGGCTTCAGAGCTGTGGTGGTGTTCCAGCGTTCCGGCAGTGGACCCGGCATTAGAGCTGTGGTGTTCCAGCGTTCCGGCAGTGGACCCGGCATTAGAGCTGTGGTGTTCCAGCGTTCCGGCAGTGGACCCGGCATTAGAGCTGTGGTGTTCCAGCGTTCCGGCAGTGGACCCGGCTTTAGAGCTGTGGCGGTGTTCCAGCGTTCCGGCAGTGGACCCGGCTTTAGAGCTGTGGCGGTGTTCCAGTGTTTCAGCGCTGGCGGCAGCCCGGCTTCGGAGGCTCGGTCGCGGGCTTGGTGGACGACAACATCGGAGGCCTGGATCTCCTCAGCGCATGAGGGAGAACAAGGAGGGAAGAGACAAAGACATTAAGACTTTTGCCTTCCATCACAGTGAGGAGGTGCCTGGTGAACTCACTGTGGTGGATGTTAAATATGTGTTTATTGTGTGTTTTATTTTTTATTATATGTACGACTGCAAGACAACAAAATTTTGTTCAGCCCGAAAGGTCTGAATAACAATAAAGGATACTTTGACTTGACTTGACTTGACCAGAGGAATAGATCGGTTAGGTGCGCAGAGTCTCTTGCCCAGAGTGGAGGAATCGAGGTCCAGAGGACATGGGTTTAAGGTGAGAGATGCAGGGGTGGTAAAAACCCTCATGTTTTTGCAACCAAAGTGGATAACTCCACATTTATCCACATTATACTGCATCTGCCATGCATCTGCCCATTCACTCAGCCTATCCAAATCACCCTGCAGCCTCCTAGCATCCTCCTCACACCTAACTATACCCCCCAGCTTGGTGTCATCTGCAAATGTGGAGATGTTGCATTCAATTCCCTCGTCCAAATCATTAATGTATATTGTAAATAGCTGGGGTCCCAGCACCGAGTCTTGCGGTACCCCACTACTCACTGCCTGCCATTCTGAAAAGGGCCCGTTTACTCCTACCCTTTGCTTCCTGTCTGCCAGCCAGTTCTCTATCCACATCGATACTGAACCACCAATACCGTGTGCTTTAAGTTTATATACTAATCTCTTATGTGGGACCTTGTCGAAAGCCTTCTGAAATTCCAGATATAACACATCCACTGGTTCTCCCCTATCCACTCTACTAGTTACATCCTCGAAAAATTCTATAAGATTCGTCAGACATGATTTACCTTTCGTAAATCCATGCTGACTTTGTCCAATGATTTCACCACTTTTCAAATGTGCTGCTATCCCATCTTTAATAACTGGGAGAGACAGAGAGAGACAGAGACAGACAGAGACAGAGAGAGAGAGAGAGTTAGAGAGACAGACACAGAGAGAGAGAGAGAGAGACAGACGGACAACCTGATGCAGCACAACTATGTGCACTCTGGCGAGAGGCCCTTCACCTGCTCGGACTGCGGCAAGAGCTTCAAGATGGCGACCCACCTGAAGGAGCACCGGCGGGTGCATACGGGTGAGAAGCCCTATGGCTGCTCCACCTGCGGCAAGAGCTTTGCCCAGTTGTCGGAGCTGTGGGAGCACCGGCGTGTGCACAGCAGTGAGCAGCCCTTCACCTGCTCCGACTGCAGTAAAGGCTTCAAGTCGTCGGTGGACCTGAAGGTGCACAGGCTTGTGCACACCATGGAGCGGCCGTACACCTGCGTCCGGTGCGGGCGGCGGTGCTGACTTTAACATCGGAAGCCGGTGGGGGAGCTCCATTCAGTGCGACCTTGTCGGCTTCGGAAGCCACGGACTCCGGTAAGGAAGCGGCCGTTCCAGGTGTCCCAAGCCGCTGAGAGGATTCTCCCAACACCGGAGCACCATCAATCCGGTGAGAACTCCAAATCACTGGATGACTATCATCTGCATACTTACAATAATCCAATTTACCACCCCTTCATCCAGATCATTGATGTACATGACAAACAACAAAGGACCCAACACAGATCCCTGAGGCACCCCACTAGTCACCTGCCTCCAACCCGACAAACAGTCATCCACCATTACCCTCTGGCTTCTCCCATTCAGCCACTGTTGAATCCATCTTGCTATTCCTGCATTTATACCCAACAGTTGAACCTTCTTAACCAACCTTCCATGAGGAACCTTGTCAAAGGCCTTACTGAAGGCCATATAGACAACATACACCGCTTTACCCTCGTCAATTTCCCTAGTAACCTCTTCAAAAAATTCAAGAAGATTAGTCAATCATGACCTTCCAGGCATAAATCCATGTTGACTGTTCCTAATTAGACCCTCTTTATCCAGATACTTATATATATTATCTCTAAGTATCTTTTCCATTAATTTGCCTACCACTGAAGTCAAACTAACTGGTCTATAATTGCTAGGTTTACTTTTAGAACCCTTTTTAAACAATGGAACAACATGCGCAGTATGCCAATCCTCGGGGACTATTCCCGTTTATAATGACATTTGAAATATTTCTGTCATAGCCCCAGCTATTTCTACACTAACTTCCCTCAATGTCCTAGGGAATATCCTGTCAGGACCTGAAGACTTATCCACTTTTATATTTTTCAAAAGTGCCAGTACTTCTTTTACTTTGAAACTCATAGTATCCATAGCTACTCTACTAGTTTCCCTTGCCTCACATGATTCAATATCCTTCTCCTTGGTGAATACCGAAGAAAAGAAATTGTTCAATATCTCCCCCATCTCTTTTGGCTCTGCAGATAGCTGTCCACTCGGTCTCTCCAATGGACCAATTTTATCCCTTGTTATCCTTTTGCTATTAATATAGCTGTAGAAACCCTTTGGATTTACTTTCACCTTACTTGCCAAAGCAACCTCATATCTTCTTTTAGCTTTTCTAATTTCTTTCTTAAGATTCTTTTTACATTCCTTATACTCCTCAAGCACATCATTTACTTCATGCTGCCTATAATTATTGTAGATCTCCCTCTTTTTCCGAACAAGATGTCGAATTTCCCTTGAAAACCAGGGCTCTTTCCAATTTTTACTGGTTCCTTTCAACCGAACAGGAACATAAAGATTCTGTGCTCTTAAAATTTCCCCTTTAAATGTCCTCCATTTCTCCTCTACATCTTTCCTATAAAACAAAATGTCCCAGTTCACTCCTTTTAAATCATCTCGCATCTCGTTAAAGTTAGCCTTTCTCCAATCAAAAATCTCAACCCTAGGCCCAGTTCTGTCCTTCTCCATAATTATATTGAAACTAATGGTATTGTGATCACTGGATCCGAAGTGCTCCGCAACGCATACCTCCGCCACCTGTCCCGTCTCATTTCCTAACAGGAGGTCCAGCACTGCCCCTCCTCTAGTAGGCACCTCTATGTATTGCTGCAAAAAACTATCCTGCACACATTTTACAAACTCCAAACCATCCAGCCCATTTACAGAATGTGTTTCCCAGTCTATGTGTGGAAAGTTGAAATCTCCCACAATCAGTACCTTGTGCTTACTACTAATATCTGCTATCTCTTTACATATTTGCTCTTCCAATTCTCGTTCCCCATTTGGTGGTCTATAATATACCCCTATAAGTGTTGCTACACCTTTCCCACTTCTAAGTTCCACCCAAATAGCCTCCCTAGATGAGCCCTCCAATCTATCCTGCCAAAGCACTGCTGTAATATCTTCCCTGACTAGCAATGCAACACCTCCACCTCTGGTCCCTCCAATTCTATCACACCTGAAGCAACGAAATCCTGGAATATTTAGTTTCCAATCACAGCCCTCCTGCAACCATGTTTCACTGATTGCCACAACATCATACTTCCAGGTGTCTATCCAGGCTCAAAGCTCATCCACCTTTCTTACAATGCTCCTAGCATTAAAATATGCACATTTAAGAAACCCCCCATCTCTTATTCTCTGTTTATTTCCTTTTTTTTCTTTCTCCTCTTGTGTCCGAGTGCTTCCCTTTTCTGCTTCCTGCCTCCCATTCTGTCTACTAGCTTTTGTTATTTGCATCCCTCGCCCCAACCATTCTAGTTTAAAGTCTCCCCAGTGGCCTTTGCAAATTTCCCCGACAGGATATTGGTCCCCCTCGGGTTCAAGTGCAACCCATCCTTTCTGTACAGGTCCCACCTACCCCAAAAGAAGTCCCAATGATCCAGAAACTTGAATCCCTGCCCTCTGCACCAGTCTTTCAGCCAAGCATTTATCCTCCACCTCACTCCATTTCTACTCTCACTGTCACGTGGCACAGGCAGTAATCCTGAGATTGTTACCTTTTTGGTCCTTTTCCTCAACTCTCCTCCCAAGTCCTTAAATCCTCCCTTCAGGACCTCTTCCCTTTTTTTACCTATGTCATTGGTACCTATATGTACCACGACCTCAGTCTCCTCTCCCTCTGATTTGAGGATATCTTGGATACGTTTAGACACGTCCAAGACCTTGGCACCAGGGAGGCAGACCACCATCTTGGTCTCCCGACTGCGTCCACAGAATCGCCTATCCGACCCCCTAACAATAGAGTCCCCAATTACTATTGCCCTC
Organism: Raja brachyura; assembly: GCA_963514005.1. Next base: position 319,272 of record CAUPSL010001401.1, read on the forward strand.
CTCTTTTTTTCCCCACCTTTCGGAGCAACAGGGGCGGTCTCTGTGCTGAAGGCCCGTCCGCTGTCGCTACCACCGGGTAGGCTGTCACCCCCATCCGTACTCAAACAGGAGTACTTATTTGCCAGGTGTACTGACATTGGAGTACTCACTCGTTCATGCCTCTGCCCCTTGCCCTTCCTTATCGTGACCCACATGTTTCTCTCCTGTGGTTTTGGAGTGACCACCTCCCTATAACTCTCCTCTATCACCTTTTCACTCTCCCTGACCAGGCAGAGGTCATCGAGCTGCTGCTCCAGGATCCTAATACGATCCCTTAGGAGCCCCATCTCTCTGCACCTGGTGCAGATGTGGACGTCAAGAGGGCCATCCGACATCATGACCTCCCACATCTGACATGCAGTACAGTACACTGCTCTGGCTGACATTCTCTCTCCTTACCCTGGATCCGATACCAGTATAATATAATATAATGGAAACTGCTGTGAGAAATCAGCAGGTATCTGACTCAAACAGCAGCTCCCTCTTGACCTTTAACCTACACCTTTATTATACAAACCAAAAGCACTGTACCTTTACTGACCCACTGTACCTTTACTGACCCCCTGTACCTTTACTAACCCACTGTACCTTTACTAACCCCCTGTACCTTTACTAACCCCCTGTACCTTTACTAACCCCCTGTACCTTTACTAACCCCCTGTGCCTTTACTAACCCCCTGTACCTTTACCAACCCCCTGTACCTTTACTAACCCCCTGTACCTTTACTAACCAGAGGCTCCACCCAATCAGCTGCTTCCTCTAGTCTGCTTCCACCAATCAGCGGCTTCCACCAGAAACCTCCCTATTTAGTATGGAATGTTCCGTATTTCGGTAACAACAAGCCCCGCGCTGGGTTTATGTACTCACCGCCCCCGACCCTCCTCCACTCGCTCCAACGGTCCCGGGCCTCTGTAACAACAAGCCCCGCGCTGGATTTATGTACTCACCGCTCCTGACCCTCCTCCACTCGCTCCAACGGTCCCGGGCCTCTGCCTGAACAAGCCCCGCGCTGGATTTATGTACTCACTGCCCCTGACCCTCCTCCACTCTCTCCAACGGTCACGGGCCTCTGTAACAACAAGCCCCGCGCTGGATTTATGTACTCACCGCTCCTGACCCTCCTCCACTCGCTCCAATGGTCACGGGCCTCATATCTCCCAACATGCAGTGTAAAGATGGTACCGGTAGAAAGTGAAACAAACACTTCAATGTGCAGCAGGGACTGTTATTAAAAATTACCAATTCATTGGACAGCAAATTCTATAATGTTTTCATCTTAATCTGTATCTTTGAGAAATGTGGACACCTACCTGTTGATGTTTCATTCACCTGATTCAAGGCGAGCGTTTAGTGGTGACTAAATGAGCACTAACTCAAATGGTAGGGAATTGAGGAATGTTGTGGAACAGAGGGATCTAGGAATAACTGTGCATAGTTCCCTGAAGGTGGAATCGCATGTAGATAGGGTGGTAAAGAAAGCTTTTGGTGTGCTGGCCTTTATAAATCAGAGCATTGAATATAGGAGTAGGGAAGTAATGTTAAAATTGTACAAGGCATTGGTGAGGCCAATTCTGGAGTATGGTGTACAATTATGGTCGCCTAATTATAGGAAGGATGTCAACAAAATAGAGAGAGTACAGAGGAGATTTACTAGAATGTTGCCTGGGTTCCAGCAACGAAGTTACAGAGAAAGGTTGAACAAGTTAGGTCTTTATTCTTTGGACGCAGAAGGTTAAGGGGGTCTTGATTGAGGTCTTTAAAATGATGAAAGGGATAGACAGAGTTGACGTGGATAAGCTTTTCCCATTGAGGAGAGGGAAGATTCAAACAAGAGGGCATGACATGAGAATTAAGGGACAGAAGTTTCGGGGTAACATGAGGGGGAACTTCTTTACTCAGAGATTGGTGGCTGTGTGGAATGAGCTTCCAACAGAAGTGGTGGAGGCAGGATCAATTTTAACATTTAAAAGTAAAGTGGATAGGTATGTGGACGGGAAGGGAATGGAGGGGTATGGTCTGAGTGCAGGTAGATGGGACTAGGGGAAAATAAATGGTCAGCTAGCACTGACTGGAAGGGCCGAGAGGGCCTGTTCCATAGCTACTCTACTTGTTTCCCTTACCTCACAGGAGCAGACTGAGGCCATTTGGCCCATCATTTCAACTCCGCCATTCAATCATAGCTGATCTATCTCTCCCTGCTAACCCCATTCTCCTGCCTTCTCCCCATAACCCACACAAATCAACAATCCATCTATCTCTGCCGTAAATATATCCACTGACTTGTGGCCTCCACCATCGTCTGTTGCATCGAATTCCACACATTCGCCACCCCGAGGCTGATTAAATTCCTCCTCATGTCCTTCTTAAAGGAACATCCTTTAATTCTGAGGCTGTGACATCTGGTTCTGGACTATCCCACTCGTGGAAACATCCTCTCCACATCCACTCTATCCAGGCCTTTAACTATTCAGTGAAGTTTTAATGAGGTCCCCCCCCCCCCTTGTTCTTCTAAACTCCAGCGAGTGCAGGCCCAGTGCCGACAAACGTTCATCGTACGTTAACCCACACATTCCTGGGATCGTTCTGGTAAACCTCCTCTGGGCCCTCTCCAGAGCCGGCACATCCTTCCTAAGATACGGGGCCCGAAACTGCTCGACAAGACTCCAAATACGGCCCGACCAGCGTCTTGTGGAGCCTCTGCATTTACGGCCTTGTATTTGTATACAAGCCTTCTGTACATTTGGTGGCAGGAACAGGAAGGCAGATTATTATCTGAATGACGTCAAATTGGGAAAAGGGGAAGTACCAGGAGCTCTGGGTGTCCTTGTTCGTCAGTCACTGAAAGTAAGCATGCCGGTACAGCAGGCAGTGAAGAGAGCTAATGGCATGTTGCCCTAGAGAAATTCCTCCTCATCTCCTTCCTAAAGGAACGCACTTTAATTCTGAGGCTGTGCCCTCTGGTCCTAGACTGTCCCACTAGTGGAAACATCCTCTCCACATCCACTCTATCCAGGCCTTTCACTATTCGGTGACGTTTCAATGAGGTGCCCCTCCCCACGTTCTTCTAAACTCCAGCGAGTACAGGCCCAGTGTCGACAAACGCTCATCGTACATTATTCATCCTTCCAGTTCCAAATTAAATTATTTTTTGTTCCATTTCAGAAAATGGATTGAGAAAGAGATATTGATAAATTAGAGATTCCTGTGGATAGATTATTGATTAATCCAGGTGCCAGGGATTATGGGGAGGAGGCAGGAGAATGGGCTTAGGAGGGGGAGATAGAACAGCCATGATTCATTCGCGGAGTGGACTCGATGGGCCGAATGGCCTAATCCTGCTCCGAGAACTTGTGACCTCATGAATACATTATTTCTCTATTTGATTTTCTTGCAATTATAAAATCAACTTTTTTCTTTCCAATAAATAAAGCAAACTTTTTATCTCTAATTACTGAAACAAAGTTTTCTTTTTACTTCCAATTTAAACAATTTTTTCTCTCTAACTACTAAAATAAACTATTCATATTTTTAGCTGAAAGTTTTTTTTAATTTCAAAACGTGAACATTTTGATTTTTAGTTGAAAAATAACTTTTTAGTTCAATTTAATTTTCAAATTACTAAAACAAACTTTGTTTGATTTATATTTCGAAACAAACATAAATTTACATTTTTATTTGAACAATAAACGTTTAAAATTAAAAAAAATATTATATCTCTCGAATTTTTTCAATAAACTTTTTCTGTATTACTGAAATAAAATTTTGTCTCTTCAATTACTAAAACAAACGCTCTTCCGTACAATTACTAACATTGAACGAGCTGCTGGAGGAGGTAGTTAACACAGCGACTTTTTAAGGTGAATAGTTGGAGGAGGATTTTGTGGTTCACACTCTCTAGCCCCTCTCTCCCCTCCTCTACCTCCTCCTCATCTCCCCTTTCCCCCCTTCCTCTATCCCCCATCTCTATCTCCCCTCCCTCTCTCCCCATCTCTCTCCCCCTTTCTCTCTTCCCCTCGCTCTCTCCCCTCCCCCTCTCCCCTTCTTTCTCCACCTCTCTCTCCCTCCTCTCTCTCCCCCCTTTCTCTCCCCCTCTCCCATCTCTCTCTCTCTCTCTCTCTCTCCCCCACTACCTCGCCCTCTCTTCACTCCCCTCTCTATCTCCACCTCTCTCCCCGCTCTCCCCCTCTCTATCTCTCCCTCACCCTCTCTCTCCCCCACTCTCTCTCCCCTCGCTCTCTCCCCCTCTCTCTCCGTCTCAATCTCCTCTCTCTCTCTCGCTCTCTCTGCTTTCTCTCTCTCACTCCCCTCTCTCTCTCCCTCTTCTCCCCCTGCCTCCCTCTCCCCTCTCTCTCCCAATCCAACCCTTTCTCTCCCTTCTCTCTTTCCTCTCTCTCTCCCTCTCTCCCTCTCTCTCTCTCTCTCTCTCTCCATTTCGCTCTCTCCAATCTCCCTCTCTGCTCTCTCTCTCTCTCCCTCTCCCTCTGTCCCCCTGTCCACCTCTCTCTCCCTTCCACCTCTTTCTCCCCCTCTCCCTCTTTCTCCCCCTCTCTCTCTCTCTCTCCCCGTCTCTCTCTGTGTCCCCGTTTCTGCCAGACTCGCTCTCTCACCGTCTCTCGCCCCATATCTCTCCCCCATTTCTCCCGCTCCTATCTCTCTCCTCCTCAATCTCCCCCTCTCACTCTCTCCTGCCCCTCTCTCACTCCCCTCTCCCCCCTCATTCGACCCCCCTCTCTCTCTCTCCCCTTTCTCTCTCCTCTCTCTCCTCTCTCTCCCTCCCCTCAGTCTCTCCCTCTCTCAATCCTCTGTTGACGATTGTCTATTGTCCATTTACTTTCTCTCTCCCTCCCCTCACTCCCCCCCTTTATTTATCTCTATCCCCGTCTCTCTTTCTTCATCTCTCTCCCTCTCTCCCCCTTTATTTCCACCATCTCTCGCTCGTTCTCCCTTTCTTTCCCTTTATCTCTCTCTCTCTCTCTCTTTTTTTTTTTCCTTTTCCAAAAACTTTATTCAACACAATCATATGATACAGCGCATCAAAATATAATCAAAAATCACACATTCATTGTTTACAATAGTCTCATCCCCACTCGGTGACCAGCGTTGACGGAAGGCCTCCAGAGTCCCCGTGGACACCATGTGTTCCCTCTCCAGGGACACATGTGCACGGACGTAGGCCCGAAAGAGGGGCAGGCAGCCGACTCTCACCTGACCATCGACTGCCCGCTGCCTGGACCCGCGAATGGCCATCTTGGCCAGGCTCAGGAGCAAACCGACAGGTAAGTCCCCCCCCCCCCACACTCGGCTCTCCCCACTCCCCGCCTTGTGTCCGAACACCAGGATTGTGGGGCTAAAATGCAGCCAGAACTTGAGGAACAGCCCCTTCAGATATTGGTACAGGGGCAGTAGCCTCTCACACTCCATATACACATGGAACACGGTCTCCTCCTCTCCGCAGAAAATACATGTGGCGGACGAGCCCGTGAACCGGCTCAAAAGTTTATTACATACCACCGCTCCATGCAACACTCTCCACCCCAGGTCCCCAATATAAAGGGGTACAACTCCCTTATAGAAGGACCCCCACTGGGGGCCCCCGCTGCCTTCGGATGGTAACACCGTCCTCCATGGTGAGTCAGGACGGGAGACGAAGGCACGGTGGTTCAGAATGTGCAGGAGCATCCTATACAGTGCGCGTCTCTTTGCATCACAAAATGGCATACTGGTCATCTCAGAAAGGCAGCTCAGATTATGTCGAGCCGGAGGCCGAGAAATATCCCGGAGCCTAGGCCCGATGAGCAGATCTGACGGAGCGGGGGTAAGCTCTATCTGAACCACTCTAGGCTCGCGCCTCTCCTCGACACCCACCATGACAGGATGAGGACCAGCCACACCCGCAGCCACAACATCCCCCTCCCCTCGTGGAGCAACACTCTGGCTGAACACCACCAAATTCCTCACTCTTAACACATCCCTGTAGAAAACAGGCAAGCCCCTTAGAGCGGGTCGACTGATGCCCGCCACCGGGAGCCGCGAGACCCCCCTTAGGCAACGACCCTGACGGAAAAAATACGTGGCCAGAGCGTGCCATCTGGGAGGGTTGTCTACATACATGTATCTCCGCAGAGTCCTGAGACGGAGAGCCGCCACCTGGGTACGCACGCATACCAAGGACTGGCCGCCCTCCTCTAACGGGAGACTCAGGACCGTAGCGGAAATCCAGTGCTTCCTATTTCCCCAAAAGAAATCCACCAGCTTCTTCTGTATAGCAGTTACAAATATAGAGGGCGGGACAAGAGTAGCCAGCCGATACCATAACATGGAGGCCACCAGCTGGTTTATAACCAGCACCCTCCCCCGAAAGGAGAGAACTCCAAGCAGGCCTGACCAGCGCCCCAGCCGGGCAACCACTTTCATCTCCAACTCCTGCCAGTTTGCCAGCCAAGCATCCTCAGTGGGACTCAGGTACACCCCTAGATAGAGGAGGTGCGTGGTGCTCCACGCATACAATGCCATCTCCTCCGGCAGGGAGTCTACCCGCCACTGACCCACTAAAAGTCCAGAGCACTTACTCCAGTTAATCTTTGCAGAAGATGCAGCCGAGAAAATCTCCTGGCAGTCACGCATCCTCCGCAGGTCACCAGGATCAGTGAACATAAGAAGTACGTCATCGGCATACGCCGATAGAATCACCTCAACCCGCGGGCCAGGTAGGGCCAGGCCTGCCAACCTCCTCCGAAGAAGACACAGGAACGGCTCCACACAGACCGAGTACAACTGGCCCGACATAGGGCACCCCTGGCGGACCCCCCTCCCAAAATGAAAAGGAGATAGCACCGCGCCATTAACCTTCACAAGGCACTCCGCAGCAGCGTACAAAAGCCGGACCCGGGCCATGAAATGCGGTCCAAATCCAAACGCTTGCAACGTCCCAAATAGGTATTCATGCTCTACCCTATCAAAAGCCTTCTCCTGATCAAGAGACAGAAAAGCAGCTGACTCACCAGTACCCTGGGCTAAATGAATCAGGTCCCTAACCAGGTGGATGTTATCCTGGATGGACCGGCCAGGGACTGTATAAGATTGGTCAGGATGAATCAGTTGATGCAGCACGGAGCCCAGGCGATTTGCCATTGCCCGTGCAAAAATTTTATATTCTGTGCAAAGGAGAGAGACTGGACGCCAGTTCTTCAACAAACGGAGTTCGCCCTTCTTAGGCAGCAAGACAACAACCGTCCTACGCCACGAGAGAGGCATCTCCCCGATCGCCAGGCTCTCCCCCAGAACCAACATGTAGTCACATCCTAGGATATCCCAGAAAGCTCTAACAAACTCCACCGTCAACCCATCCAGCCCGGGGGACTTACCCCTCCTGAGCTGATGCAAGGCACGAGTCAACTCCTCCAAAGATAAGGGGCCATCAAGAAGATCAGCCACCTCCCTATCTACAGTCGGTAGACCCTCCCACAGATCTTGCTGAGCCTCCACGCTGAATCCATCCGCAGAGAACAGGGACCCATAAAAGGACCTGACCAAGGCATTGATCCTCTCTGGATCAGTGACAGAGGAGCCGTCATCTGCAAGCAACTCCACGAGCTGTTTACGAGCTCCCCGCCCCTTCTCCAGAGAGAAAAAGAAAGGCGAAGCTCGGTCCAGATCGTGCAGCATCTGGACCCGAGACCTCACGTATGCGCCTCGGGACCGCTCAAGCAGCAGGCTCCTCAAAACCTCCTTCTTCCTCTGAAACTCTCCCCATTCGCTGGAGTCTTCACCAAACTGACCCAGGCAAGACTCAGCGTCCAGTATCTCCCTCTCAAGCTTCTCGACCACTGAGTCCCCCCTTCCAGTCGACCCCCACGTGTATTCCTTGCAAAAGAGACGGATGTGAGCTTTACCCACATCCCACCACTGCCTAAGGGAAGAGAAGCACCTCTGCCTCCCTCTCCACTTCACCCAAAACCGACTGAATGACTCCCGGAAACACCGATCCTCCAGCAGCCTGTTGTTGAAGTGCCAGTACGCGGACCCAGCCCGAGCGCACGCTGGATTGAAATCCACACGCACCAGACAGTGGTCCGAGCACGGCACCAGCCGCATTGAGGCCGCTGAGACACGGGAAACAAACGCTCGGGAAATATAAAACCGATCAATGCGGGAACCACCACCCTCAGACCTCCGCGAAAAAGCAGTGGAATCCGGGTGGAGGTCCCGCCAAGCATCAACCAACTCAAAGGAGTCAATCAACCCTCTCAGCTTCTTTGCTACAGCAGGCGCACACTGAGTACCAGAACGTCCCGCACCTCAAGTGTGCAATTAAAGTCCCCACCAAGGAAGATACACTCTCCCCTATCAATAGTGCTCAACAGAGCATTCACCTCCTGAAGGAGGCCGGCCTGCATCGTGCCGGAGCTAGGGGCATACACGTTAATGAAATGCAACGGCATGCCATCCAGGCTCACGGCCAGATGGAGCAAACGTCCTGGCACCACTTCCTCCACTTTTAAAACGCTTGGCAGAAAATTCGGAGCCAACAGAAAAGCCACCTCACTCGAATTTGAGCTGAGATGGCTCATATAAACCCCCCCTTCCCACTCCAGTCGCCAGGTGGTTTAGTCACTAACAACGGTATGTGTCTCTTGCAGAAAACACACCGCAAATTTCCCCTCTCTTAGGGCTGATAAGAGCTGAAATCTACGAAAACTCTCTCTACTCCCATTTAAATTTAATGTAGCTACTGTGAATGTGTAGGCACACTAGATTGAGATCCTCACACTCCGCGTAGACTCAAGAACTCCTCTTCTGAGGAACTCCAAAAAATCCCCAAACTGTCTCTTCTCAGAGTCAGGAAGACCACTATCCTTGTTGCCAAGGATAGCCTCGAGACTATTAATCAAAGCTGGCCAGTCCCCCCACCGTCTTTGAGCAGCCTCCTTTTTGGTTCTGCTGGAACGGCTTGTTTTCAGGAACTCTCGCACCTCAAGGATAACACTTGCCTGAGACACGGCCTTGAAGCCTGGGCGCGCAGCCAACCCGCTCGCACCTGAATCAACAAGCTCAAAAAGACCAGAACTCTCTGACAGTTCGCTAACCCCACTACACAAACTGGCCGCGTCGCTCTCCCCCTCCTCTGCCACGACACCACCCCCAGGATCAATGCCGGGGAAGGGTCCCGAAACCCCTGACTGAGACACACAGCCCACTGAATGGCTGGGCTCCTGCACTCTACCATCACCCTCCACGTCTGGGCCTGGGGAAGCAAAAACAAGAGGCATCCCCAGGGCCTGTGGTGCACTGGCACCCTCGGAATCTGAAAGAGGATCACGACCCGAAACAGCCCCGACCTCCACATCATCTAGAGTGCCCTCCCCACAGGCAACACCCCGAGAATCACCACCTGCTTTTAAACTCTCCCCAGACAACTCATCCGGTGAGGCATCACGCCCCCCAGCACCTCCACTGGCACTGATATGGAGCACAGACTTGAACGACAACACCCCCGAAACTCCCCCCTCGGGCTGACTCTGCATATCCCCCGTCACAGAGGGCACACTACCAGGGGAGCCATCCACAAAAACTAGCGTGCCAGCACCCTCAGTAGGCCTCTGAAACGAGGGGACCTCGTCCGACCCAGAGGGCACACACCCAAGGGAGCTAACCTCAACACCCGATGAGATAACTCCCTCGGAGGGCCCCTGAGATGAAGGGACAAACTCCCGCCCAGAGGACACAAATCCACCGGAATCAACCTCAGCACCTGGTCCTGTGACACCTGCTGAAGATCCATGAAAAGAAGGCCCAACCACCGACCCAGAAGACACCAGGTCAAGACCACTTTCAGCCACATCAGTGGTGGAAAGCCCGGAGAAAGACATCCCCCTAGCTTTGGACCCACGCCCTTGCTCATCTTCACCAGGCAAATGCCTCATTTTTGTCCCGCTAGCATGCGGAGGTACGGTAACCTCCATAAGGGAAGGGTCATCCGCCTCCACATTACCCTCAACCACTTTGCCACCCGCACATTTTGGCTTCCCTGCCCCCGTCTGAACCTACCTCAGCTCCTTGCTGGGCCACAGCAGGTGCAGTCTGCACCTCACTGGAGCTGCCGGGCACCCCTTGGGTGGTCACAGAACTCGGCAGGTGCACACCCGATTGCATTTTACTCGCCCGGGCGGCCTTTCTCCTCTCCTTCCTCTTGATCTTCTTTCCCTGCTTCTCCCAAATCCCCTCCTCTTCTCTTCCCTCCTCCTGTGCCCCACCTTCATCCGCCGCCACAGGCGCAGGACGTGGGGGGCGTGGGCTTTCGCTGCCCAGGGTCCCCAAAGCGGAACCTGCGGACCCGGATGGATTATCACTGCCGCCCCGGATCACCAAGGCAGAGCTGGCAGCCATAGCCGGGTCAGCAGTACCACCCCACGCCACTGAGGTTTGACGAGCCACCCCAGATGGGCCAGCAGTGCATTCCTGGGCCACTGCGCTAGAAGCCCTAGCAGTGGCCCCGCGAATAAGACATTCCCTACGGAGATGTCCAAATTCACCGCACGCATGACACCGTGCCTTTCCCCAACTCCAACGCACGGTTCTGGGGATACCCTTATACTCCACCTCAAAACTCCCCTCAGCACCATCCCCCTCACCCACCTTTATGAACACCCTCCTCTTGAAACTGAAGACCCCTTTTTCCTCCGGGTCCCCCCGGAATGCAAGAGCCTAAAGCATTTAGACCGCACCTCTCCGAACTTGGACAGATGTGGAATGAGTAATGCATCCGAAATATAAGTGGGGCAGCTCCGCAGGAGAACCGGTCTCACCGTAGATACCCACGGATCCACCTGTATGTGGACCCCCCCCCCCACTGAGATCCCCATCTCCAACGCTCGGGCCACACACTCCCGGGTCTTTAGTATCAACCTTTCCTCTTTCGAGCTCGGAAGAGACAATAGCCCCCCTCCCAAGAAGTTCATTCATGGCCTTCGTAATTGCTCCCCTAGACATCATAGGCCTAGTTTGAACCGAGATACCAAAACTGTCCCCATCCAAGTCAACATGAGGCTCAAGCTCAGATGGCCTCGTACCCGCCACTGATGCCAACGCTGCGTAGGTCCGGACCTTCGGCCACGCCCCATCCATCGCCATCCTCACAGAGGCACAATCCAGCTCCAGGCACCCCAGCAGCTCAGCTCCAAGTTAAGTCCCAGAGACAGTCACAGTCAAAGACAGGCAGCAGAAAGCAGATACCTCCAGCTGAAGCAGGAAAGTCCCCAAGTTCGTCCACAGCCAAGAGCAGCTTTTGGGAAGCTCTATCCCAGTCTCGCCAGAAGCAAAAGTACCTTCTTCACATTAAGCCAGGCAGCCGCACTGTGCAAAATGACTTTAGGGCAGAGAAACGGTGCCAAAAACGACAAAGACACTGCAAAATTCCTACCCTCGAAATCCAGGCACTCTTGGCAGTCCGCCAACGACAACCGCACCCTCGACAATGTGGAGAAAACTCAGGAATTTTCACACTGGTGGAGGCTTCCCAGACAAAAGGAAAGCTTCAACAGCCCAACGATAAGTTAAACTATGAAGCCCCTCTGCGTCTGTGCCCTCTCCAACGGCAAACTCCTTGAAAGGCTGCTTCAATCCTTCTCAACTGCAGAGCTGAGAAGAAAACACAACCTCTCTCTCTCTCTTTCGCTCCCTCGCTCCCCTCTCTCTCTCCCCTCATGCTCTCCCCTTTCTCTCCCTCTCTCTCTCTCCGGCCCCTCTCTCCCCCTCTCCACCATCACTCGATCCCCCCTATCTCTCTCTCCCCCTTTCTCTCCTCTCTCTCCCTCCCTCCCCACAGTCTCTCCCTCTCTCCTCCTCCAATGTCTATTGTCTATTCTCCCTCAACTCTCTCTCCCTCCCTTCTCTTTCCCCCTCTCTTCCCTCTCTCTCTCTTTCTCTCTCTCCACCTCTCTCCTCCCCTTCTCCATTGACCTCTTCTCCCTCTCTCCCCCCCTCCCTCTCTCTCTCTTTCTTCCCCCCCTCTCTCTCTCTCTCTCTCTCCCTTTCTCTCTCCCCCCTCTATCTTCACCTCTCTCTCTCCCTCTCTTTTTTATCTCTCCCCTCTCTCCCTCCCCTTCTCTATCGCCCCCCCCTCTCCCTCCCCTATCTCTCTATCTCTCTCCTGCTTTCGCTCTCCTCTCTCTCTCCTCCTCTCCCTCTCCCACCTTCTCTCTCCCCCCTCAATTTCTCCCCTTTCTCGCTCTCTACTGTCGCTCTCTCCCCTCTCCCCATCTATTTCTCCTCTCTCTCTCTCTCTCTCTCTCTCTCTCTCTCTCTCTCTCTTTCTCTCTCTCTCTCCCACCCTCTCTCTCTCCCCTCTCTCTCCCCGCTTTCTCTAACTGTCTCTCTCCCCATCTCCCTCTCTTACCCTCTCTCTCTCCCCTCTCTCTCCCATCTCTACATTTTCTCTCTCTCTCCCCCTCTCTCTTCTCTCTCTCCCCTCTCTCTCTCATCTATCTCTCCCATGTCTCTCTCCCCCTCTCTCTCTCTCCCCGTTTTATCTCCCCCTCTCTTCCACCCTCTCTCCCCTCTCTCTCTCCCATCTTTCCCCATCTTTCTCCCCATCTCTCTCTCTCTTCTCGTATCTCATCTACTCCCCGTGTTTTCTGTTTATTTATCTTCTGTTGTTCATTAAACATGACCCAATCCTCTTGCTTCCCGCTCATCTTTGCTACGTTGTACTTCTTCTCTTTATTGTTTATTCTGTCCCTGACGTCCCTTGTCAGCCACGGGCATTCACTCACTCTCCTTGGAATCTTTCTTCCTCTTCGGAATGAACTGCTCCTGCACCTTGTGTATTATTCCCAGAAATACCTGCCATTGTTGCTCCACTCTCTCTCATCCCTGCTAGGGCATCTTTCCAGTCAACTTTGGCCAGCTCCTCCCTCCCTCCCTCCCTCCCTCCCTCCCTCCCTCCCTCCCTCATGGCTTCGGCGGTGAATGTCCGGAGCCGGAGCCCGGAGCGGAGAGACAGCGCTCTTCACCTGCTCCCTGAACTTGGACTGGGTCACCGCGTAAATGAATGTGTCGGTGCAGCAGCTGAGATTCCTCAGCAAATACCCGACGAAGTTAAAAATATATTGAGAATCATTCCAAACATTTCCAATTCCTGTGATCTGATAATAGACGAAGTTTACAACCAGCGTCAGCCACAGGAGGATGAAGCTGCCGGAGATGGTGAAGAGTAAAACCACAGACCTCCTCCTGCTCTCCATCTCCGGGTCACTGCGGTTCTCCCCCTTGCTCTCACCCCTCAGCCCCTTACGGACCCGACTGGCCACTAAAATGTGGCGGACTATCAGAGCGTTGAGCAGCAGGATTACAGCGAAAGGGAGGAACGGAGTTAAAACCGTGTCGATCCAGTCAAATGCCAGCCACCCGGGGTCAGTGTAATAACTGGCCACCATGGCACAGTGCCACGGGACATTGTCGATGATTCTCCGGGGTTCCTGTGTGAAGTAGCGGGGAAGGTTTTTCACACAGAACAGAACGCCGGCTGTTGCCAGAACCACAGCCGCAGTTTTCCCGGTGCAATATTTAGTTTTCAGCTTCCGGCAACAAATTGCGACAAAGCGATCAAAGGTGAAAGTGATGGTGAACCAGACAGAACAGTCTGTAGCTGCAAACCTCAGTACTTCAATAACACTGCACACAGGGGTGATGGACAGGAAACTCCAATAAAAGTAATGACGTCAAATCCAAAGCAAAATGACCTCGGTGATGAGGGTCAGTAGATCGGCCGCTGCCATGGCCACCAGGTAGCGAGTGGTGCAGGTGGAGAGGCCGCACTTTCCCCGGGACAGGATCACAATCGCCACTAAATTCACTGCGGAAAGACAAGCGAACGGACACTGGGCATTTACACAACACGGACTCCGGGGCTGACTAAACACCGGCTCGACTTTCAGCTCAAGACCAGGAGTGTTGGAGTTGGTGCGCGGCTGCTGCAAGTTCAACAATGTCAGAACAGGCTCTGACTGTGCCCGACCTGCCTGCCTGCTTCAGGGGAGAGGAGATAAGGCGACGGGCGGGCGGGGTAAAGGGCGGGGATGAACGAGCAGCCACCCACCCGCTACAATAGACGCAATGGTCCTTTCTATAGTGAACCCTGCTGCTGCTCACAGTCTCTGATGGGGCCGCTTGCACAGACTTAACCGTGAGCAGCGGGCCGCGTTTAACCAGGGCTCTGGGAACTCGGCATCTGATGGGGACAACGAGGCTTCCAGAGGGAAGGCAGGGAGAACATGGAATCCGGCAGCAGAGTGGCTCCGTTAATGGATTCATTCCACAGTGAGTTCCGTTCAGTGACCACACACACACACACACACACACACACACACACACACACACACACACACACACACACACACACACACACACACACACACACACACACACACACACACACACACACACACACACACACACACACACACACACACGCCGGTAGATCCGTGGCCACTCGTCAAGGAGATGGATCCAATTATTAACCAACAGGCGGTGGGTGGAATCCGACTGTGACAGACAGACTCCACAGTGAGTGAGACACAGTGTCCACAGGAGCGTCTGTTCACTCTGATCAATAACTCAGACACAGTGAACTTCACAATGTGAACCCCTCTCTCCCAGTCCCACCGACCCGGAGAGCTGCCTGCCTGCCTGTCCCAAGCACTGGGACAACTCTGGGCAAGGTGCCACTGAAGGCAAGAACAACATTCTAGTGGCTCCCGGCCGGCAGCAGTGAGAGAAAAAGATGATTCGTTTCAACTGCCTGAAAATAAGACAAATCACAGCAGCGTTAATTCACAAATATTTCACTGAGAGGATTGCTGTTCTTCACATATTCTTGTACAACGATCATCAGTTGGGAACGTGTAAGATGATGAGAATCAGGTCAACACCAGTTAACACACGGGCGGATGGATGGAGTTATAAAACTTGAATTGTTCTGCTCACTTACCAGGGACTCCAACGGCAGCAATGATCACGTACAAGATTCCCTCCACGGCGTAATATTCCCGCACCTTCTCCCACATTTTCTGTGCCCAGCGACGTGTCCCCGTGAGCTACCGGTAATGTCTCGGAATGAAATGCTGGGGCAGAACATTCCTGGAGATTTTATACCATTTTCCGTCTCCACCGGGACAGTGAAATTTCAACAGAGTTTAAAAATAGAGATTTAGAAATGATTCACAAACAGATGACATCAGCGGAGTGAGTGAGTGAAATCCCTGCTGAGACAGACAGACAGGTTGTGATTTATTCAGGGAATTGATTGAGAAACTCCAAAGACTGGGAATTGTGGCGATAGACACTGAGGGATGGAAATTGGGAGCGGCGCCATTGTTCCAGCAAAGGGGATATTGTTTCAAACTCCATCAGATCCAACTCTCCACCTCATGTTGTTTGTCTGATTTCCTTCAATCCGTTTCACTCAGCAAGGCAATGCCAAATTCCAGGGACCCTCTCACGGGATCTGGTGCCCAGTTTGAAGGTGGGCTGGACTGCGCGACCTTTGTCCACAGGTTGAGGAATTAGTTCCACACATCACCTCGGACTAAAATGCCCCCCCTCCCTCCACTCTGCTTCAACAGATCACCTCGCCGTATCATATGATCGCACTCAATATGGTCGCGGCTTCACTGGCTGTGACCTCAACCCCACACTCCCGCTGACTGACTGACTGACCCCGGGAACCATTCACTCCCTGCTTGCGTGGAATAGATCTGACTATACCATGCGACAATAACATTCCCTGCCTTCCTTCATCACCTCTGTGGAGGAACGACCCAGAGACTCACGACACTCAGAGAACAGAAACATTGCCGCCTTAGAAATGTCCTAAACCTAAATAAAACGGTGAATGATGCAGCACCTCTCCCTTCTCTATTTCTCCCTCCCTCCATTCTTACTGCTGTCACACTCACTGAACTGTGACTCTCTCTCCTACGCTCTCTATTCCCCCTCTCTGTGCTGCCCTCTCTCTGTCCACCGATGGAGGGACTCACAGTGGGATAGTACTGATGGAGGGACGCACTGTGGTGGTACTGATGGAGGGATACACTGTGGTGGTACTGATGGAGGGACACACTGTGGTGGTACTGATGGAGGGACACACTGTGGTGGTACTGATGGAGGGACACACTGTGGTGGAACTGATGGAGGAACACACTGTGGGGTACTGATGGAGGGACACACTGTGATGGTACTGATGGAGGGACACACTGTCGTGGTACTGATGGAGGGACACACTGTGGTGGTACTGATGGAGGGACACACTGTAGTGGTACTGATGGAGGGACACACTATGGTGGTACTGATGGAGGGACACACTGTGGTGGTACTGATGGAGGGACACACTGTGATGGTACTGATGGAGGGACACACTGTCGTGGTACTGATGGAGGGACACACTGTGGTGGTACTGATGGAGGGACACACTGTGGTGGTACTGATGGAGGGACACACTGTGGTGGTACTGATGGAGGGACACACTGTGGAGGTACTGATGAACTGACGCACTGTGGGGTAGGACAGATGGACTGACATTCTGTGGGATAATATTGATGGGAGTGACTGTCTGAAGAAGGGTTTCGGCCTGAAACGTTGCCTATTTCCTTCGCTCCATAGATCAAGTCAAACAAACTTTATTGTCATTTAGAAATACATTGATATATGCAGATCCAAACGAAATTACGTTGCATTTGGCTCCCTGTGCAACACAATAAATTAACCGAAGGATAGGTATGTATGAAAAGGGTAAATAGACAATAGTGGCAGCCCATTTACATGGCATTCAGGATGCTGCTGAACCCGTTGAGTTTCTCCAGTACTGTTGTCTACCTGATGGAAGTGAAACTGTGGGGCAGGCAGCACCATTGGAAAGACACTGTGAAATAGTACTGATGCAGTGACACACCGTGGGGTGGTTCTACTGGAATGACACGCTGAGGAGTTGTCGTGATAGACAATAGACAATAAACAATAGGTACATGAGGAGGCCATTTGGCCCTTCGAGCGAGCATCGCCATTCACTTTGATCATGGCTGATCATCCCCAATCACTATCCCGTTCCTGCCTTCTCCCAATAGGGGGTTTGCCCGTAAGGTCTCTGGGTCAAAGAGCTTGACACACGAAGCCGCTCAATCCATCTGGAGGACATCCGTCACTTCCAGTACGTGTTATTAATGCAAGAAAAGCGTACTTTCCCACCTGTTAAAAACCGCCAGAATGTTGAATTTTGCGCTGTACAAGATTGTGGCCGTCGGTCGGGGTGGGTAAGTGTGAGAGACACGTACCCAACTTCAGAATTCCAAACGTGAAGCGAAATGAAGGTACTATCTACCGCCATTTCTCCTCACATTTGGAATTCTGAAGTTGGCTAAATGTATCTGACGCTTATCCCGATTTCCATAATTATTTACGGACGGGCGGGGCACAAATTGGCAATTTGGGCGGTGGGTGGGTGGGTGGGGTTTTAACGGGCCCGCTACATGTTTCCTGCCTCTAGTGTGCCCAAGCCATTAACAATGTCCATGTTTCAATGAGATCCTCTCTCATCCTTATTATCTGAATGGTGGCCGATTAGGAAAAGGGGAGATGCAACGAGACCTGGGTGTCATGGTACATCAGTCATTGAAAGTAGGCATGCAGGTGCAGCAGGCAATGAAGAAAGCGAATGGTATGTTAACATTCATAGCAAAAGGATTTGAGTATGAGAGCAGGGAGGTTGTACTGCAGTTGTACAGGGTTTTGGTGAGGCCACACCGGGTGTGTTGCTTACAGTTTTGGTCTCCTAATCTGAGGAACAACATTCTTGCCATAGATGGTGTACAGAGAAGGTTCACCAGACTGATTCCTGGGATGGCAGGACTTTCATATGAAGAAAGACTGGATAGACTCGGCTTGTACACGCTAGAATTTAGAAGATTGAGGGAGGATCTTATAGAAACTTACAAAATTCTTAAGGGGTTGGACCAGCTAGATGCAGGAAGATTGTTCCCGATGTTGGGGAAGTCCAGAACAAGGGGTCACAGTTTAAGGATAAGGGGGAAGTCTTTTAGGACCGAGATGAGAAAATCATTTTTCACACAGAGAGTGGCGAATCTGTGGAATTCTCTGCCACAGAAGGTAATTGAGGCCAGTTCATTGGCTATATTTAAGAGGGAGTTAGATGTGGCCCTTGCGGCTAAAGGGATCAGAGGGTGTGAAGAGAAGGCAGGTACAGGATACTGACTTGGATGATCAGCCATGATCATATTGAATGGCGGTGCAGGCTCGAAGGGCCGAATGGCCTACTCCTGCACCTATTTCCTATGTTTCTATATTTCTATCCTTCTAAACTCCAGAGTGTACAAGCCCAGCTGCTCCATTCTCTAAAAAAGTGACACAGTGTGGCTAGTACTGATGTAATGACTCACTGCGGAGTAGCACTGAAATAATACCACTTTGTGCTAGTCCCTATGGAATGACACTGTGGGTAGTCCTGATGAAATGACGCATTGTTTTGTAGTACTTTGATTTGATTTTATTACATGTCATTTGAACCTCAGAGAGGCTCGAACGAAACTCTGTTTCTACAGCCATACGACAGAACAATTCATAAAAAAACACACAGACAATTCAATTCACACAAACATCCATCACAGTGAATCTCCTCCAGTAGTATTGATGTAGTGACACGTTCTATGGTAGTACTGATGGAGGGAAACACTGTGGGGTAGTACTGATGGAGGGAAACACTGTGGGGTAGTATTGATGGAGGGAAACACTGTGGGGTAGTATTGATGGAGGGAAACACTGTGGGGTAGTACTGATGGAGGGAAACACTGTGGGGTAGTACTGATGGAGGGAAACACTGTGGGGTAGTATTGATGGAGGGAAACACTGTGGGGTAGTACTGATGGAGGGAAACACTGTGGGGTAGTACTGATGGAGGGAAACACTGTGGGGTAGTACTGATGGAGGGAAACACTGTGGGGTAGTACTGATGGAGGGAAACACTGTGGGGTAGTATTGATGGAGGGAAACACTGTGGGGTAGTACTGATGGAGGGAAACACTGTGGGGTAGTATTGATGGAGGGAAACACTGTGGGGTAGTACCGATGGAGGGAAACACTGTGGGTAGTACTGATGGAGGGAAACACTGTGGGGTAGTACCGATGGAGGGAAACACTGTGGGGTAGTATTGATGGAGGGAAACACTGTGGGGTAGTACTTATGGAGGGAAACACTGTGGGGTAGTACTGATGGAGGGAAACACTGTGGGGTAGTACTGATGGAGGGAAACACTGTGGGGTAGTACTGATGGAGGGAAACACTGTGGGGTAGTATTGATGGAGGGAAACACTGTGGGGTAGTACTGATGGAGGGAAACACTGTGGGGTAGTACTGATGGAGGGAAACACTGTGGGGTAGTATTGATGGAGGGAAACACTGTGGGGTAGTACTGATGGAGGGAAACACTGTGGGGTAGTACCGATGGAGGGAAACACTGTGGGGTAGTACTGATGGAGGGAAACACTGTGGGGTAGTATTGATGGAGGGAAACACGGTGGGGTAGTACTGATGGAATGACACAGAGGAGTAGTACTGATGGTGTGGCACTTTGGGGACGTACTGATCGTGACACTCAGGGGTAGCACATTTGAAGTGACAAACGGGCTGGGGTAGTACTGATGGAGTAATACACTGTGGGGTAGTACAGATGGAATTACTCACTGTGGGGTAGTATTGATGGGATGACTCACCGAGGTGGAGCATTGATGAAGTGACACACTGTGGGGTAATACTGATGTAGTGACACACTATGCGCATTACTGATGGGTGAGATATTGTGGGCTGGTACACATGTAGTACTGATGAAGTGATAAATGTATGGTAGCACAAATGGAGTGACACTCTGTCGGGTAAATAGACACAAAATGCTGGAGTAAATCAGCGGGACAGGCAGCATCACTGGAGAGAAGGAATGGGTGACGTTTCGGGGCGAGATCCTTCTTCAGACTGATGTCACAGGAGTGGGCGGGAATGTTGTCGGAGACAGTGAGACTGGTGGGAGAGCTGGGAAGGGGAATCGGATGGAGAACGATGGAAAGCAAGGATTACTTGATGTTAGAGAAGTCAATGTTCATACCGCTGGTGTGTTAGCGACCCAAACGAAATGTGAGGTGCTGTTCCTCCAATTCATGCTGGTCCTCACTCTGACAATGGAGGAGGCCCAGGAC
The DNA here is from genome assembly GCA_963514005.1 of Raja brachyura. The sequence goes on from CAUPSL010001401.1 coordinate 339,565, forward strand.
ACCACGCTCTGTGGTTGTCCTGATGGAGTGGCATAGTTTGGTGTAGTGCTGATGGACCAACACAATGTGGAGTAGTATTGATGGGGTGGGAGGCTGTGGGGTAGCACTGATGTATGACATATTCTGGAGTCGTTCTGATGGAGGGACACACTTTGGGGTAGTAGTGATGGAGTGACATACTGTGGGATAATACTGCTGGAATGATAACCTGTCAGGTGGGTCTGTTGGCAACACATTGTGGGGAGGTTCTGATGGAGTAACAAACAGTGGGGTATTACTGATGGATTGACTCACTGTGGAGTAATACTGATGGAGTTACACACTGTGGAATAGTGCTGAAGGGGTCACACACTGTGGGATATTACTGACGGAAAGGCACACTGTGGGTTGGTTCAAATGGAACCACTCTGTGGGGTGGAACTGATGAATCGACTCACTGCGAGATCGTACTGATGGAGTGACATAACCTGGGTAGAGCTGATGTAATGACATTCAGTGGAGTAGTACTGATGGAGTGACACACTGTGGGATAGTACTGATGGAGTGACACACTGTGGGGTAGTATTGATGGACTGACACACACTGTGGGGTAGTACTGACGGACTGACACACTGTGGGGTAGTACTGATGGACTGACACAAACTGTGGCATAGTACTGATGGACTGACACACTGTGGGGTAGTACTGATGGACTAACACACACTGTGGGATAGTACTGATGGACTGACACACACTGTGGGATAGTACTGATGACTTGACACACACTGTGGGATAGTACTGATGGACTGACACACTGTGGGGTAGTACTGATGGACTAACACACACTGTGGGATAGTACTGATGGACTGACACACTATGGGATAGTACTGATGGACTGACACACTGCGGGATAGTACTGATGGACTGACACACACTGTGGGATAGTACTGATGGACTGACATACACTGTGGGATAGTACTGATGGACTGACACACACTGTGGGGTAGTACTGATGGACTGACACACACTGTGGGGTAGTACTGATGGACTAACACACACTGTGGGATAGTACTGATGGACTGACACTGTGGGATAGTACTGATGGACTAACACACTGTGGGGTAGTACTGATGGACTGACACACTGTGGGGTAGTACTGATGGACTAACACACACTGTGGGATAGTACTGATGGACTGACACACTTTGGGATAGTACTGATGGACTGACACACACTGTGGGATAGTACTGATGGACTGACACACACTGTGAGGGTAAGGAAGGTTTGACATACTGTGGGCTAGCACTGATTTTACTTCGGAGTCACGTGAGTGACTACGTGAAGAAGACCCCGCCTGGCGCTGGAACGGCATTACGTCGACGCTATCGGCAGAGGAAGAGCTGCAGAGCGCAGCTCCAGCACAGCGGTAAGGAAACGGCCCGCAGGTAAGTAAAATTATTTTACTTCCAGGGCGTTTTTCTTAAAACTCCGTAGGCTGGTAGGAAACCAGCAGGAGTTTAAATAAAAATAAAAATAAAATGTTTTAAAAAGAAAATCGCGGGTAAAACGTGCGTCCCGGGGTGTAAAAAGTCGGGACAGCAGACTATTGCGGAGCCGGTTCCGATACCGGTGGCCGATTGAAATACCCGTTAGGGAGCCTTTAGTTGCTCCACAAACAACACTTGAAAACCCAGTGCCTAAAAGTAAAAAGAGGCTTGAAAGGCCTGAGGTTTCTAAAAGATCCTGTAAGGTAAGCCTAAAATTGGCTAAGTATGGATCTAATGGAGGAAATTCTCCAAATTATATCAACCAAGGGTCTAAGTACCCAGAATATTCCCAGGCAGCCCCTGAGGGGGTTCCATATCGTGAATATGGTGCCAATTCGAATTGGGAATTTGAAACCCCAGTGCCTGGGTATGGACTGGAGGAAGTCTCCTTGAACGAGTTTCAGGAGTACCAGGGCTGTATGTGACAGACCCTGAAAGTGGTGTTTGTGGTCAGAAGTACCCACCACAATGCAAATCCAGGTGTGTCTGAAGGGCACAAAGTTACTATACCTGGTGGAGGCGGTGAGGCCATGGAAGGAACCTGGCGGCCAATGTTAATTATATGGTCTCTCACCTGCCTCAAGAAGCTGTTATGGTTGAAACAGCAGATTTGCATTTAAACATGTGCTCGCTTCGGCAGCACATATACTAAAATTGGAATTATACAGAATTTAATGCATGAAGCATTCTAAAACACCTTTAAGAAGGTACCTGGTAAATCCGGGTTTTGGGCGCCAATGTCAGCAATTATGCGGGCGCAGGAATTACGATTAAAAGAATCCTCAAACTAATTGGCATCACTGTCTTTTAAGACAAGCTGGGAAGTTGTGGAATGACTAAAGTTCAGAATGAAACAAAATATGTTAGGTTTATTCTGCAAACTTATTTGAGTTAAATTATATAAATAAAAGATTGCCATTCGGCCTCTTTTACATCCAAAGATTTACAGGACAAGCAATGTTCAAACTCCTGGTTATTGATTCGGAGAAAATCTGTTTAAGCAAATTAAGTATGGATGAAGGGGAAGAAACTGTTGGTCTTATGAAACCCTTTAGTTGGCAGTAGGCTGGTCATATGGAAAAGGGATTTGATTTGAGCCGAGGCAGGAGTATGATAAGGAAGAATTTCCAGCCAGCAAATCGTTTCTCGGCTTTTTGGCTAAGATTAAGCATGGTATCTGTTCTTATCAGTTTAAATCTGATACGTCCCTTATCTAGGGACCATATATTAATAAAATAACGAATGTACACCCACATTTTTGGGTAAGGAGGTAATTTCGTCAAACAGTTGGGGAGGTACAAAACTTAATCCTATTTAAGAAGGATGTTTGGATGAACCTCAGATTGGTGGTAGACTCCAAATGTTGATAATGAAGAGGTATGGATCCATTGGGACACAATAACCTGATCATTCTTCATGTTATAGTCTTGGAATAATTCAAATTGACAAAGACGTGAGAATTTGTGTGAGGAAGGAGGTATTGAGAAACAGGAAAGGATCCACAACAATTGTATCAAATATTTTCCCCAGACCATAGAAGATGGGGTTGTACAATCATGTTAGATCTCACACAATTAAATATATTGTCCAGTAAAAATTTTTTAAATGGACACATTCAACACTGCTATACAGCAGGTATCAACTGGTGGTTATGGCTGCAATAAATTGAAGAGATGCATTTTTCGGTCCCAATTCACCATAATTTCATAGGTAATTAAAGTTATGGATGAGACAGTTTGTGGTACTACAAGCTTTGCCTTTAAGGATTAAGCCAGCATTTGCACTGCCTTAGGCACAAAAGTACATCGTTATGGCTTATCTAGATGACATTTAATTGTCAATGCTAATCAGGAGCCAGGTGGAAAATTAGTCTCAGTAACTACAAGTTGTTTGAGAAGTTGGGTTCCTGATCCATCCAACAAATCTAAGATACAGCAATCCCAAACCATTGAATATCTGGGGTTTGAGATTAACTCAGTTACCAGGTTGGTAACTTTACCAATGGATAAGTGTTGGATTTGACAAATGTGTGTCAAGACTTGATTTACGAACCTTATCCCTCCATCCGAGAGGTTGCCAAAATTATTGGTAAATTGGCAGCAGCATTTCCAGACAGTAGAGTTTGGTCGTCTACATTACCAAAATCTTCAAAGGGCAAAAACTCAAGCGCTTATTCAGCGAGCAAGCCATTTGATAGGCCAATGCAATTGCCTAAGGAAGTTTTATCAGAATTACATTGATGGATTGAGAATGTTCCATAAGCTGCTTAGAACTTTTAGTTCATCAGCCAGTAGTGTTTTGCAAAATGACGAAGTTCTCTCGGATGGGGGGGGGGGGGGGGGTTCGGATAATGAGACCAGCTGTAGAGGCAGATGGGCTGTCCAAGAGGATTTATTGTTCCAAACATGGTATTAATTATTTGGAGCTCCTGGTAGCATTTTATGTATTAAAAGCTTATTGCCCTTCATTAAAGGATTTGCATGTCCAAGTACAAATAGATTATACCACAGCTGTGGCATATATTAATCACATGGGTGGTGTTAGATCAATATCATGTGATCATCTGGTAAACCAGATGTGCCAATGGTGTATGGCAAAAAATATTTGGCTTTCAGCTATTTATCTCTCGGGGAGAGACAATGTTGTGACAGATAAAGATCACAAATATTTGAAGACAATACAGAATGGATGTTAATCCACAAAATTTCAAAATATTGTCAGTCGCTATGGAGTGCCGGACATTGATCTGTTTGCATCTAGATTGAATCACCAATTGCCCAAATACGGGTCTTGGGGAACACGATCCAGCGGCAGTAGCGGTGGATGTTTTCTCGCTACACTGGGGAATTTGTTCTTTTATGATTTTCCCCATTCTGTCTCATTGGGCAATGTCTCAATAAAAAGCGCAAGACGCTGTCGAATGCAGTTTTTTGGTGGTGTCAGATTGGCCCACGCAGTCATGATTCCCATTGATGCTAATATGATTATTGAACCATGTATGACAATTCCCAGTTGCGACAATCTGTTGACACAACCAGTAACAAAAGGAATTCATCCATTGCATGATCATATGTATTTGTTAGTTACACAAAGAGCTGGAGAAACTCAGCGGGTGCAGCAGCATCTAGGGAGTGAAGGAGATGGGCGACGTTTCGGGTCGAGACCCTTCTTCAACACATATGTATTTGTTAATCTGCAGGTTCTGACCAGACCATTGCAAGAGTTTGAACTGTCGGACAGGACCATGGATGTTATAGTTGCAGCTTGGAGGAATAGCACTAAAACAATATAAGTCGCATATAAGGAAATGGGAAGTGTACACAGTCAAAGATATCTTATCATACTGCAAACATTTCAAATGTATTACAGTTCCTTGCTGGGTTACACTTGATGAGCATTTGAGTATAGTGCCATTAATTGTGCTCGTAGTGCATTGTCATCCTATTTAGGACAAATTTCAGATCGAGGTTCATTGGGTCTCACCCATTAGTATCCCGACTCATGAAAGGAATTTCAATAAAATCATCCTAAGCCCATATATACAGGAATTTGGGATGTTAGCATTGTTCTCACTTTGTTTAAACAATGGACTCCAATTAATTCAATGTCTTTGCAGAAATTAACATTCAAGGTGGTAAAGTTAATGGCATTGGTATCAGCTCAAAGAGAGTACAAGCTTTGCAGTTGTACGGTTGGATTGCATACATGTGACTGCAGATAACATTATGTTTTATGTTTATGACTTGATCAAACAAAGCAGACCAGGAAGAACTGGAATGAAGGTAATGTTTAAAGCATATTCTATTGATTAAACATAGTGTGTGGTTAAGCATTTAACTCAGTACATTGAGGTAACCAAAATCTCAGAGGTTCTGAGAAAGCGTTATTAATAACACACAAAAGCCACATACAAAAGGTTCAGTTCAAACCATTTCTGGATGGTTTGTGTCTAGCAAGAATAGACACTGATGTGTTTAAATCTCACTCCACTAGGGCGGCAGCTACGTCCGTGGCAAAGGTACAGGACGTGCCACTCGATAAAATTTTAGAGGCCGCAGGGTGGTCTAGAGAAGAGATTTTCAAAGTTCTAGAATAAACCTGTTGTCACAGTGCCAGGATTTAGACACACAGTAATGGGTTCTCTTTAATGCTTGCTTTGTTTTATATTATCGATTTATATTATCGATTTATGTTACCATTGACAACATTTATCAATTTATTTTGTCATTTTCCCCTAAGGTAGAGGGGTTATTATTAAAAAGTTGTTCTTTTTATGATTAAAGGACTTATTACATAAATTGTAACAATGTCCTAAAAATACTATTTACTCACTACTGTTTTGACTAAACAGAGAGTCGTATGAAATGAGTTTACGACATGAAAAACACAGAGCTTCAAAATCTTCACGTAGTCACTCACGTGACTCCGAAGTAAAATAGTGAGATTAAACGAGAACTTACCAGTTCGAAGTTTGATCTTTATTTTATGAGGAGTTACGATGAGGGATTACGTGCCCTCCACTCCCAACCCTCATAATGTAAATGATCATCTGGTAGTTCTAGTCTATTTTGAGCCTTACTATTTTACTTCGGCTATTGGTTTCTGTGTTTTTCATGCCGCTGCTTTGAAGTATGCCGTTCCAGCGCCAGGCGGGGTCTTCTTCACGTAATCCCTCATCATAACTCCTCATAAAATAAAGATCAAACTTCGAACTGGTAAGTTCTCGTTTAATCTCACTATTTACTAACACATTGTAGGGTAGTACTGATGGAGTGTCACACTGTGGAGTAGTACAGATGGAGTGATACACTGTGGGGCAGTACTGATAGAGTGATGCACTGTGTGTAAGTACTGATGTAGTGGCATACTGTGGGATAGGACTGACGGGGTGACACTGTGGCACAGTAATGATGGACAGACACTGTGTGACAGGGCTGATGGAGTGACACACTGTAGGATAGTTCTGACGGACTGACAAACGTCGGGGTAACATTGATGGACTGACACACGGTGGGTGGGGAAGTACAGATGGGGTGATAGACTAGGGAGCCTCACTGGTGGAGCGACACGATTTGTGGTAGTCCTGATGGAGAGGCAAACGCTGGGGTAGTACTGATGGTGTGACATACTATGGGGTGGTACTGGGACCGACACACATTGGGATAGTGCTGATGGAGTGATCAACTGTGGAGTAGTCCTGATGGAGAGACAAACGTTGGGGTAGTGTTACGGGTCCCATGGTTGGGCACCGTAAAGCAGATAGATAACCTGTATGAAAGCAGGTGTGGGAACAAATGGTCAACTCCATCCAGATGGAAGATGTCTGCGCCGACCTTAGACCAAGGTCTGCTGGGGATGAAGTGTGGTTGGAGCGGCTCGCTAGCTTGTGCTTTCCTGGTTGTCTGGCATATCGAGCAAGTTACCACTGTGTCACTACTCCCAGATGTGCTCATGCAGCGCGTTCAGCATCTGCCCCCGCATGCTTTGGGGGAGTACGATTCAGTGTCCCTCAAGACTAATCCGTCAACTTCAACCAGCTCGTCGTGGTATGCATGACACGTAATCAGGTCTGAGGGCAGGTCACGCCTGTTACTAGGCCAACCCTTTCTTATATACCCGCACAACAATGTTAGGGTTCGATCTGTTTTTGTTTCAGCTTTGAACTGCACTAGGCGCTCTTCTGACATGTGTAGGATGGCTTCTACAGCATGTATCACGTTCGGTGAGCTCTTCCGCAGGCGTGTTTGTACTGGGCAGCCGGCTCAGGGCATCAGGGACAAACACTTCACGTCCCGGCTTCCACCGAATTTCCAGGTCGTACCGTAGCAGGTGGATTCGCATGCGCTGGGGTCTGGGGCTTAGTTTGTGTAGCGGCTTGATGAGCAAGTCTACTAATGGCTTGTGGTCAGTAAGGATTACTGTGCGCTGACTGACAATGAAGTCATGAAACTTTCTGCAGGCGTACAATATGGAGCACGGCTCCTTCCCTATAGTCGCATACTTGCGCTCAGCTGCATTCACACGTGCTGATGCATCTGCAACAGGTCTCTCGTCTTGCATGAGGACCGCTCCAAATCCGCTGTTGGAAGCATCTGTGGCAATTGAAACGGGCGCGTGCACATCGTACAGTTTGAGTACGGATGGCGATGTGAGAAGACACGTCAGCTTGTCTGCTGCATGTCTGTGTTTCTGCTCAAAATGCCACGCTATACCCTTTTCTGTTAGTTGTCTAAGTGGGGCGGTAATCTCCAAATCTCCGAGCGTTTCGGAATAAACTTGGCCATGTAGGTCACCATCCCCAAGAACATTTGCACTTCAGCCTTGTTTGTCGGATATGGCACTTGTAGCATGCTGCTGACACGAGATGGGCTTGGTGACACGCCTGCTTGCGAGATGACGTGTCCACATACTCAATCTCATATGAGCGCATTACCGACTTTCGGGGTTTGAGCTTTGGGCCGGATTCTTTCACCCGTTCGAGTAGGGCTTTAACCCTTGCGTCATCTTGTGCTGCATTAACACCCCAAACGAGAATGTCGTCAACGACTATCTTCACCCCTTCTAAATCGCCAAACTCTTCCTGCGTCGCCCGCTGCCAAATCTCACTTTCGGATGAGATTCCAAATGGAAGCACGAGGTATCGGTATCTCCAAAAGGGAGTATTAAATGTGGTCAGACGCCAGCTGTCATCGCTCAGTGGGAACTGCCAGTACCCACTTGTAGCGTCAAATATGGAGAACCATTTTGCCTCTGGCATGCGGGCTGCAATGTTCCCGAATGTCGGCATCGGGTAATGGTCCCTACGAATGGCCGCATTGATGTCACGTGGGTCAAGGCAGATGCGGACTTCGCCATTAGACTCGTTAACCGCACTCATTGAATTCATCCATTCCGTCGGTTCGCTCACGGGCTTTATGTCCCCCAAGCTTTCCATGCGCTGTAATTCGGCTTTGACCTTATCCCTGATCTTGCATGGGATAGTGCGGGGCGGGTTTTGCCCAGGTTGCACGTTCTCTAGCAGCGCTATGTTGTACTCGTGTATTTTTAGCATTCCCAGCCCTTGGAAAATCTCGCAGTTTTCCTCAACGATCCTCGCAGTGTACGATGGGATCGCACTCACGCACTCACGCCATCAACCGCCTCCTTTCGCACAAGAAGCCCTAACTTTTCACACGTTAGTTTCCCAAATATGCATTTCACATCCCCCCACTATTTGAAAGACAACCCTATGTTCTTTCTTGCCTACTTTGACGTTCCCTATTGCCTGCCCCACAGGCTTCATTGTATGTCCAGAGTTGACCTCAGTGTCACGTTCTTGTTCAGTAAGGCAAGACCAGTCTTTCTGAACAAGTGCTCTGGCAGGATGTCCACTTGAGCTCCACAGTCAAGTTTCACCTCAATGTCCACATTGTTGATGCTGCACATCTGTCCCCATTCACGTGTCGACTCAATCACAGCGTCAGTCACGGCGTCAATGTAGAAGACATCAACATCATCGTCCACTGGCTCAGGCAGCGGTGCAGTGTTCATCTGGAACTCGACGTCGCGGATATCACGGCTCCAGTCCCCGGCCTTTTGTCTGATTAGCCGGCCATGTTGTGGGAGACGTGGGCTGCTGTTGGGCGCTCTATTTACCGGGCAGTCGGGGGATCTGGAAAGATGTCCAATCTCTCCGCAGGTGTGACATCTCATGTACTGAGCGGGGCAATAGTTGCCCTTATGCCCGCGGGTGCATGACCGGGAGACGGGATCCTTTTCAGAATCACGGATTTCTGTCTATGGTTGTCTGGGTCATGAATCCCTCCCTTCCATGGCCGACTGGCACTGTCCCGTTTCACGTAATCAACAGCCTCTTCGGTGTCGATGGCGGTTGGGGCAATCTGCGTCATCTGTTCGGCTGCTGCTTCACCTATCAGACACATGTCACTGCATTTTTCCAGTGTGAAATCATCGCATTGTAGTAGTTTTTCCCGGAGTGGCTCGCTGTGATTCTGTTGCAGACAATTCTGTCTCGCAACAACGAGTCATGGATAATGCCAAACTGGCCATCATTGGCTAAAGACTGCACTGCCGTCAGGTAGCTGGAGAAGGTCTCCCCTCGCCGCTGATTACGTGTATTAAAGATGTATCTTGAGACAGTTACGTTCTGTTTTGGTTCCCGGTATGTCTGAAACTTATTCTTCAGCGGTTGTATTTTGTCAGTTTCCTCCTGGACAAACTCAAAGGTCTCATAAATCTCCCGAGCTTCCGGTCCAGCCCGGCTACGTGGAGGAATGTTGCACGGCGAATCTTATCTGGTTTATTTGTTAGTTCTGTTGCCGCCTCGTACAGCTGGAATACCGTTATCCAGTCCTTATAATTCTTGGCCAAGTTCCCTTCCATGGAGAGAGGCCCCGGAGGCTTGAGTCCTGCCATTCTTTTCTTTAGTTTGTGTTTTACTTAGACACCATGTAAACTTTGAGACCACGTTAGGCGCTGTTGTAACTCGCACAAAGACAACACGTCTGACATCTTGTAAGTAAGATTTAATCTGAACAACCCACGGAAACTTCTCGAAGGTCACCTACCTCAACCACGAGGCACATGCATTTATGCTAAAGGGGCACTAGCATTTATATTACATATACATAACAGTTATTTCAACCACACCCTCATTTGTCCGTTCTGAGAACGAACAACATTTTCACAAGCCACGAGGTATAATTTCGTTCTCTGCAGAACTGGATAACAACAGTAGGAGGATTCGAGTTTGGTGAAAACACAAAGGAAATAATTTGTGCAAAAATATTATTTAAGCGCGCAGAAGCGCACAAGTGGAACATGGATACATCGATATATAGACAACAGGTGCAGGAGTAGGGCCTTCGAGCCTACACCGACATTCAATGTGATCATGGCATATCATCCACAATCAATGCCCCGTTCATACCCATTCTATCTTGGTCCCGCTGGCCCAAAGAGTTATTTTGAATCCATTGTTCTTTTGAATGCATCTAGCGAATTGGCCTCCACTGCCTTCTGAGTCAGATAATTCCACAGATTCACAACTCTCTGTCTGCACAAGTTTTTCATAATCTCAGTTCTAAACGGCCTACCTCTTACTCTTAAACTGGGGACCCTGGTTCTGGATTTTCCAAATATCGGGAACATGTTTGCTGCACCTAGCGTGTCCAATCCCTTAATAAGTTTATATGCCTCAAGAAATCCCCTCTCATCCTTCTAATTCCAGTGAATACAAGGCCAGATGCTCCATGCTTTCATCATATGCCAGTCCCGCCATCCCGGGGATTAACCTCGTGAACCTACGCTGCAATCCCTTATTAGCAAAAATGTCCAACCTCAAATCAGGAGACCAAAACTGCACACAATACTCTAGCTGTGGTTTCACCAGGGCGATGTACAACTGCAGAAGGACCTGTTTGCCCCTATACTCAACTCCTCTCGTTATGAAGGCCAACAGGCCATTAGCTTTCTTCATTGCCTGTTGGACGTGCGTGCTTACTTTCAGTGACTGGTGCACAAGGACACCCAAGTCCCGTTGTACTTCCCCTTTTCCTAACCTGACACCATTCAGATAATAATCTGCCTTTCCGTTCTTGCCACCAGTGAATAACTTCACATTTATCCACATTACATTGCGTCTGCCATGCATCTGCCCACTCACCCAACCTGTCCAAATTACCCTGCATCCCCATGGCATCCTCGACACAGTTCACACTTCAAACTGCAGCTTTGTGTGATCTGCAAATTTGCTCATGTTATTTTTAATACTTTTATCTAAATCAATAATGTATATTGTAAATAGCTGCCGTCCACTTTTCTATCCATATCAATCATCAAAGCCAATATCATGTGTTCTAATTTCCCTACTCAACAGCCAAAAATCTGTAGCCTCTCTTTGATCTGGTATTTTGTTGGTTCACATGCTTGATCAATGGTGTTTTATCATTAATGTTTTATTATTATTAATGTTTAGTGTTTTCTGAGTCATTCGTAACTGTCACTGTATGTCATGTTGTTGCCTGTGGGCGGAGCACCAAGGCAAATTCCTTGTATGTGAATAATTGGCCAATAAACTTACTTACTTAACCTTCAAGTCTATGGAAAGACATCCTTGCCATAGAGGGGGTACAGAGAAGATTCACCAGACTGATTCCTGGGATGTCAGGACTTTCATATGAGGAAAGATTGGATAGACTCGGCTTGTACTCGCTGGAATTTAGAAGATTGAGGGGTGATCTTATAGAAACTTACAAAATTCTTAAGGGGTTGGACAAGCTAGATGCTGGAAGATTGTTCCCGATGTTGGGGGAGTCCAGAACAAGGGGTAACAGTCTAAGGATAAGGGGGAATTCCTTTAGGACCGAAATGAGGAAAACATTCTTTACACAGAGAGTGGTGAGTCTCTGGAATTCTCTGCCACAGAAGGTAGTTGAGGCCAGTTCATTGGCTATATTTAAGAGGGCGTTAGATGTGGCACTTGTGGCTAAAGGGATCAGGGGGTATGGAGAGAAGGCAGGTACGGGATACTGAGTTGGATGATCAGCCATGATCACATTGAATGGCGGTGCAGGCTCGAAGGGCCGAATGGCCTACTCCTGCACCTATTTTCTATGTTTCTATGTTTCAACATAAACTATTATCCTGTGTGGGAACTTAACGAATGCTTTCTGAAAGTCCAGGTACATTACATCCATTGGCTCCCCCTTGTCCATTTTACTTGTTGCATCCTCAAAATTAATCATGCAATGCTTCTGCAACCTATGCGCCATTCCGCTGGTTTCATGGTGTTGTAAACACTGCAGATGACAGGTGATTTAGGATTTGGCGTCAGGTTTAGGATATTACAGGCACACGTACCGATGTACAGTGAAAACACATTGTTCTGCATGCCATTCAAACAGTTTACATATATCATATATAGATATTATCGGTTTAAACGCGATGACACAGGGCACTGGTCGTGTGGATCCACTCAGAATAGTAAGATTGAACGAGAACTTACCAAGTTTGAAGGTTGATCTTTATTTCATGAGGAGTTGCGGTGAGGGATTTCGTGAAGAGCCCGCCGGCACGCATGCGCGACATTCTTCAAAGCAGCGGTGTGGAATCACAGAAACAACAACAGAAATGACTTGGCATAGTAAGATTTAAAGAGACTCTGATTACCAGCTGAAGATGATCGAGGGTTGGGAGCGGAGGGCACGAAATCCCTCACCGCAACTCCTCATGAAATAAAGATCAACCTTCAAACTTGGTAAGTTCTCGTTCAATCTTACTATTTCATTTCGGAGTCACGTGAGTGACTTCGTGAAGACTTCAAAGCTTCTGTGATTACACGCCCTGGACAACGCCCATGCGGACACACCACTAGCAAGGATGGATTGGAGTAAACAAGTTGACGAAACGAGGTTATACTGAAACAAAAAGAAGATTTGTTAATAACACAACAAATAACACCCTTTTAATCAGGGACATCCCCACGTTCACACCCGGCGTTCAGCACGGCCTCTGCGAACTGAAGGGGAGCAGCAACAGGCTTATTATAGAATCGCTGGAACACAGCTTCATTCGCCCATCCTGCTGTGGCGAGGATATGGTCCATGGGTACCTCCATGACTCTCGCCGCCGACGTAGATGCAGCCCTGGTGGAGTGGGATGTAAACACATTAGTGTCAATACCTGCCTTATTCAGGACGATCCGGAGCCACCTGGATATCGTCTGGACTGTCACTCGATGGTGAGGTCTTTTGTGAGTGACAAGCAGGTACAACTCCATTCCTCTGATGCTCCTCGTCACCTTGATGTAGTAACGGATGTGAGTGGCTAAACATAGCCGAGCATCTGCAGGGTATGCCGGGAACTTCAGCTGCAGCCCTGTGCACCCAGGTCTATGCTGCTTAAGCAGCTCATCGATGAAAAAGACTACTTCTCCAGGGGTCGACGTCATCCTGTCAATACGTAGTTTATGGAGCGTCTGAACCCGCTGTGCTGAAGTCAGCGCTAGTAACATCACCAATTTCATAGTGAGTTGGTCCAGCTGTAACCCTTCCATGGGTGACCACGACCTGAGCAGGGTAAGTACATCCCTGACATCCCAGGTGATGTTGTAGCGTGGTGTAGGCGGATTCAGATTGAATATTCCCCGCATAAGCCTGGACACTAGCCTGTTCGATCCTACCTCGATGTTGAGGTAGAATGATAGCGCACTCCTGGCGCTGTTGATGGCACTATAACTCAAGTGCTCATCATGGTGCAACCCCGCGAGGAATTCCAGGACGTCGGCTATGGAGACATCATCACAGGTGATGTGAGAGCGACTGCAGTAGGCTTCCCACTTGGTGATGTGGGAGAGATATCTCCGCCTGGTTGACTCTCGACATGATGCTCCAATGGTGTTCATGGTCCGGGTGGTAAGGCCATACTGCATCCATGGCCTGGTCAGAACCTGCAAGCCAGTAATTTTAGATAGGCATGGCAGGGGTGTAACTCCCCTGAGACAGGGTGAGAAACCAAATGTGGGCAACCCTCTAGAGGGACCCAAGGTTGACTAATCATGTCAGAGACCACCGGATACTAAGGCTGTGTAGGCCAGTCGGGTATGACAAGAATGCCTCTGGCAGAATCCATCCTGATTTTTTTTTTTTTTTTTTTTTTTTGTAATACCCGACTGATGAGGCAAAACGGGGGGAATGCATAGAAAAACCACTTCCCCCAGTCTAGCGAGAATGCATCAATCGCTAATGCCCCAGGGTCTGGTTCCCATGAAACATATGTCGGTACCTGATGGTTCAACCGGGACGCAAAAAGGTCGATATCCGGTTGGCCAAATTTGGCTGTAATTTGGGCAAATATTTGAGGATGCAGCATCCACTCAAACTATCATTGAATTTGCGTGACCTGGTGTCTGCCACAGTATTAAGCCTACCTGGCAAATAGGTAGCTGAAATCCAAATATCTCGATCAATACACCAGCACCAAATAGTATTAGCCAATTTGTCACAAGAGACTGACCTGGTACCGCCCATATGGTTTAAATATGCCACCGCTGTAGTGTTGTCTATTTGGAGACGGACATGAGTACCACTAAGATGAGCACAATATGCCCGCAGTCCGTGAAATGCTGCAAGCAGCTTCAAATAGTTAATCCCTTGTATTAGCAACATGCTAGCTTCAAGGGGATCCCACCTGCCTCCACAACTAGAAGAGCTGTCCGCAGCTCCCCAGCCTCGAGAGCTTGCGTCAGTTTGCAAATATACCACCGGATTGGGCACAACAATGGGTTTGAATGCCTTGCCAATATTGGACACCCACCATTGTAGCTCAATCTTAGCATCGGAAGGCAGCCCCATAGGTCTGTCAAAATGACCAGCGTTCTTTTTTAACGCAGCAATCTTGGCCCTTTGCAGATTTTGATAATGCAAAGGTCTAAACCGGGCTGCCGGAAATAAAGCTACGATTTTCCCAATCATCTTAGCTGTATGCCGAATAGATGGTATACTGGCGGATGCAAGATCCTGACATGCAAGGGAAACATCCTCCACCTTGTGAAATGGAATGTTGGCCCTCATTAGAATAGAGTCCACCGTGAAACCCAAATAATCCATAACCTGGGATGGGTGAAACTTCGATTTTTCTGGATGGACTATAAACCCCAGCTGCTGAAATATAGTAACAGTTGCTGAAACAGCGCTTTCAGCTGCTTCCAGAGTGTTGCCAATAATCAGAATATCATCTAAATAAGCCATTACAATATGATGTTGTATACGTAATTTGGCCATAATAGGTTTGAGTAATTTAGTAAAGCCTAGGGCGGTAGTAAGCCCATTTGGTAAGGCCCGATATTGCCAGAGCTGATCCATCCAGACAAATTTCAAAAATTTCCGGTGATGTTTCCGGATGGACACTGAATAGCATGCATCTTTCAAATCAATACATGCCATAAAGCAACCATGCGAAAGCAGTGATTTGGCTGTCTCAAAAGGTGTCCATTTTAAAATGTGTATATGTTACAAAGGTATTCAACTGGTCAAGTCAATAATCACCCGACAACCTCCATCCTTTTTTGGCCTAGTAAAAATATGGGAGACGAATTCAATGGGCTCGTGAATAGTTTTCTGTATCACGCCTTTTGTTCCGACGAAAAATTTCAGCCGTGCCTGCTGCCTGCTCAACGGCAGACAGCGTAAACTTCCGTTGAGGCATATGCTGGGATGGAGGACCCCGAATATCCTTCCCTCTTGGAGAAGTCTTCCCCGAATTTTTTTTTTTTTTTGATTCTGCTGCAGGAGGGGCTCCAATATCCGCTCCATCCTGGCCAATACGCCCCTTGAGCTAAAACTCGGGCGGCCGAAGTCCTCATGTTCTGCTGAACTGCTGGGGCTTCGTCCATCGGCCCACACCTCATCGAGGTGAACCTGGTGCCGGAAAGTTGTCGCCGGTAGCCGCTGCAGCGAAGCTGAGCGATTCCCGCGCGGGAGGTACTCTCAAACGCCTCCTCGGCGGAGCTTGGTCTCGCTGCCTCGGAGGTCAAATGCGATGGGAAGTCGGCACCTGACTTAGCATGGAGATCCGACGCCCGCGCGGGCTTGCCGGCTGCCCATATCATGGACCTAGCCGACGCATAGTCTCGTCCTCCCATCCATGGGGGACTCGGCGACCGTGGCGTATGGGCTCGTTGAAGGGAGGAGCAGTTCGCTGGGCTTAGTGTCTGCTGACGGTTCTCAACTTCTGCTGACGGCGGTTAACCTCCCTGTGCCTACTGGAGCTGGATGGCTCCTCTCCAGTAGCCGCGTCATGCGGCCATACGCCCTTCACCCTGAACACTGGGGTGGTCGGAGACCTCCGGCTCAGAAAGATTGCCGGGGCTCCTTTCATCGGCCCGCACCTCTGAGAAGTGATCTCGGTGCCGGAAGTTGTCGCTATCGGCCGCCGCAGCGAACCGCGCGATTCCCGCGCGGGAAAGGTGTTCAACCGTCTCCGTTTAACGGGAGCGGAAGCCGTTGCCACAAAGGGCCCTGACGGCTTGGGGTCGACTCCAGCAGAAGCATGGAGCGACGCCCGCGCGGGCTTGCCGGCTGTCCACATCGTGGACCTTGCCGACGCACGGTCTCGTCCCCCCCATCGACAGGGGACTCGGCGACCGAGGCGGGACCGTACCCAAGCCCCCCGTCCCAGCGGCGGGGTTTGGGAGTTGGATAGCAGATCTCACAGACCCAGGTCCCGCCGTTGCACCAGACCGCACCATGGCGGCTGGTGGAGCCTTGGCCCGAACCGGGTTTAGGCTTACGGGCTCCTCCCCTGCCCTTCAACGAAGGGCTAGCGGAGGGGGGTCGGGCCGCAGCACGACCCCTTCCCCGTGGTCGCCAATGGCGAACTTGTGGCAGGGTCCCCCCTTTCGAGAGGCACCCCGTTCTCGGCTCCTGGAATCAGCATTGGAGCTGCTGCTCCTCGAATCAGCACAGGAGCTCCTGCTCCTTGAATCAGCACTGGAGCTCCTGCTCCTGGAACCAGCACTGGAGCTCCTGCTCCTTGAATCAGCACTGGAGCTCCTGCTCCTCGAATCAGGACTGGAGCTCCTGCTCCTTAATCCAGCACTGGAGCTCCTGCTCCTGAACCAGCACTGGAGCTCCTGCTCCTCAAATCAACACTGGAGCACCTGCTCCTTGAATCGGCACTGGAGCTCCTGCATAGCGGCGGGTCGGGCCCGGTAACAACAGGGCTCCCCGACATCCACGTCTATTTCCCCACGTACCTGCAGGGAGAGAACATAACATACACCCGCCACAACAAGACACCAACTCACACTGGAGCTCCGGTGTATCGGCGGGTCGGGCCCTGTACCAACAGGGCTCCCCGACTACCACGCCTGTTTCCCGACCCGACTCGCAGGTGAGCCGCTGAGAAAGGCTCCGGGATAAGTGGCCGGCGACTCCAAATCCACGTTCCTGTAGGGAGAGAACACACTGCTCCCCCCCAACAGGAAACACCAACTCTAGGGGGCTTAGCCTTACCTGAGTCGGCCCTCTGAAGGGCTGGTCAGGAGCCGCGCTCCCGACCAGCCGTCGGCAGCAATGCGATGCGACGATATGTCGCGCATGCGTGCCGGCGGGCTCTTCACGAAGTCACTCACGTGACTCCGAAATGAAATGTGGTTGCTATATGGATTCACAGAGCGGGTGACATACATATAGAATTACCTGCCAACGGAGGTAGCTGAGGGAGGAACTAAACACCATTTAATATACATTTGGCCAAACACAAATAGGAAGTGATACGCGCCAAAACCGGCAGGTGGGACTTATGTTGACGGTGTACATTCATCAACGTTGGCAGGCTGGGCTGAAGGACCTGTTCCTGCGCTGTGTGGCTCATGACAATAGAGAGAGGAAGGTGAATAATAGAGAGGGCAGCAGACATTTATCAGCATTGTGGCGCTGTTTTATACATCAGTACCTCAGACAACGTTCAATGTCCATAATAGAAACATCGAAACATTTTGAAAATAATATGTGCAGGAGGAGGCCATTCGGACCATCGAGCCAGAACCGCCATTCATTGTGATCATGGTTGCTCATCCCCATCAATAACCCGTGCCTGCCTGCTCCACGTAACCCTTGATTCCACTAGCCCCTGGAGCTCTATCTAACTCTCACTTAAATCCATCCAGTGACTTGTCCTCCACTGCCCTCTGTGGCAGGGAATTCCACAAATTCACAACTCCCTGGGTGAAAAAGTTTTTTCTCACCTCAGTCATAAATGACCTCCCCTTTATTCTCAAACTGTGGCCCCTGGTTCTGGACTCGCCTCACGTTGAGAACATTTTTCCTGCATCTAGCTTGTACAGTCCTTTTATAATTTTATATGTTTCTTTAAGAAACCCCTTCAGCCTTCTAAACTCCAGTGGATACACGCCTAGTCTTTTCAATCTTTCCTCATATGACAGTCCCACCATCCCAAGGATCAATCTCGTGAACCTACGCTGCACTGCCTCAATCACAAGGATGGCCTTCCTCAAATTAGGAGACCAAAATTGTACACAATACTCCAGATGTGGTCTCACCAGAGCCCTATACGACTGCAGAAGAACCTCTTTACTCCTATACTGAAATCCTCTTGTTATGAAGGCCAACATTCCATGAGCTTTCTTCACTGCCTGCTGTACCTGCACGCCAACTTTCAGTGACCGGTGTACAAGGACACCCAGTTCTCGCTGCACCTCCCCCTTACCTAACCTAACCCCATTGAGATAATAATCTGCCCCCTAGTTTTTGCCGCCAAAGTGGACAACCTCATATTATCCATATTATACTGCATCTGCCACGCATTTGGCCGCCCACTCAACCTGTCCAGGTCACCCTGCAACCTCCTAGCATCCTCTTCGCAGTCCACACTGCCACCCAGCTTTGTGTCATCCGCAAAATTGCTAGTGTTGCTCTTAATTCCCTCTTCCAAATCATTAATATATATGGTAAACAGTTGCGGCCCCAACACCGAGCCTTGCGGCACTCCACTCACCACTGCCAGCCATCCAAACTGCTTCATGTATCAGTCCATTTTGATATTGCTCGCGATCCAACTCGTGCATGGTCGAATGCTGTGACCTCTTCCCAATGCTTCTTCAAACTGAACTAAAACTACCAGCGAGTCTGCGCGAGAATCCCAGCCGCAAACACGCCTCAGACGACGTATCAATCCCGCCCATATATTTGCAGATAGATTAAATGTAAAGTTAACTGGTTATAGTTGTAACATACTGAGTTAATCTAAATGGTTACTACAGTACTGTTGTTCTAATATATTGTGGGGTAGTACCGATAGAGTGACACATTGGGGATGGATGGATGGATTGGCACAATGTGTGGCAGCACTGACGGAGTGATACACTGTGGGGTAGTACTAATGGAATGATCCACTGTGGGGTAGTACTGACGGAGTGATGCACTGTGGGGTAGTACTGACGGAGTGATACACTGTGGGGTAGTACTGATGGAATGATACACTGTTGGGTAGTACTGACGGAGTGATACACTGTGGGGTAGTACTGACGGAGTGATGCACTGTGGGGTAGTACTGACGGAGTGATACACTGTGGGGTAGTACTGACGGAGTGATACACTGTGGGGTAGTACTGACGGAGTGATACACTGTGGGGTAGTACTGACGGAGTGATCCACTGTGGGGTAGTACTGACGGAGTGATACACTGTGGGGTAGTACTGATGGAATGATACACTGTGGGGTAGTACTGACGGAGTGATACACTGTGGGGTAGTACTGATGGAGTAATCCACTGTGGGGTAGTACTGACGGAGTGATACACTGTGGGGTAGTACTGACGGAGTAATCCACTGTGGGGTAGTACTGACGGAGTGATACACTGTGGGGTAGTACTGACGGAGTGATCCACTGTGGGGTAGTACTGACGGAGTGATGCACTGTGGGGTAGTACTGACGGAGTGATCCACTGTGGGGTAGTACTGACGGAGTGATACACTGTTGGGTAGTACTGACGGAGTAATCCACTGTGGGGTAGTACTGACGGAGTGATACACTGTGGGGTAGTACTGACGGAGTGATCCACTGTGGGGTAGTACTGACGGAGTGATACACTGTGGGGTAGTACTGACGGAGTGATACACTGTGGGGCAGTACTGACGGAGTGATACACTGTGGGGTAGTACTGATGGAGTGATACACTGTGGGGTAGTACTGACGGAGTGATCCACTGTGGGGTAGTACTGACGGAGTGATACACTGTGGGGTAGTACTGACGGAGTGATGCACTGTGGGGTAGTACTGACGGAGTAATCCACTGTGGGGTAGTACTGACGGAGTGATCCACTGTGGGGTAGTACTGACGGAGTGATGCACTGTGGGGTAGTACTGACGGAGTGATACACTGTGGGGTAGTACTGACGGAGTGATACACTGTGGGGTAGTACTGACGGAGTGATACACTGTGGGGTAGTACTGACGGAGTGATACACTGTGGGGTAGTACTAATGGAGTGATACACTGTGGGGTAGTACTGACGGAGTGATACACTGTGGGGTAGTACTGATGGAGTGATACACTGTGGGGTAGTACTGATGGAGTGATACACTGTGGGGTAGTACTGATGGAGTGATACACTGTGGGGTAGTACTGATGGAGTGATACACTGTGGGGTAGTACTGATGGAGTGATACACTGTGGGGTAGTACTGATGGAGTGATACACTGTGGGGTAGTACTGATGGAGTGATACACTGTGGGGTAGTACTGATGGAGTGATACACTGTGGGGTAGTACTGATGGAGTGATACACTGTGGGGTGCAACTGACAGAGTGATACACGGTGTGTTTGTGGAAGTGCATGGGTTTGGGTATTTTGGAGACAGGCAAGTGGCTGTGAGAGGGTTAATGTTTAAGCCCAGAGGATGCAGACTCCCCAAGCGGAATATGAGGTGCTGTTCCTCCAACTTGCGGTGTTGACCACTCTGGCCGTGGAGGAGGCCCAGGACCGAGAGGTCGGATACGGAGTGGGAGGGGGAGTTGAAGTGCTGAGCCACCGGGAGGTCGGGTTGGTTATTGCGGAACGAGCAGAGGTGTTCGGCGAAACGATCACCCAGCCTCCGCTTGGTCTCACCGATGTAGATCAGCTGGCATCTGGAGCAACGGATGCAGTAGATGAGGTTGGAGGAGGTGCAGGTGAACCTCTGTCGGACTAGGAATGACTGCTTGGGTCCCTGAAAGGAGTGGATGGGGGAGGTGAAGGGACAAGTGTAGCATCTCTTGCGGTTGCAAGGGAAAGTGCCCGGGGAAGGAGTGGAGCGGGAGGGAAGGGAAGAATTGACGAGGGAGTTGCGGAGGGAGCGGTCTTTGCGGAAGGCAGACAGGGGGGGAGATGGGAAGATGTGGCGAGTGGAGGGGTCACGTTGGAGGTGACGAACCTTTACTCTCTTTCCCTTTAACTCCGTCCTCGACTATCCCATTTGACACCCCACCCCCGTTATTCAGTTTAAAACCATCCGTGTAGCAGTGGCAAACCTGCCGGCCAGAATGCTGGTCCCCCACCTGTTAAGATGCAATCCGTCCCTTTTGTACAGTTCCCCCTTACTCCAAAACAGATCCCAGTGATCTAAGAATCTAAATCCCTGCCCCCTGCACCAGTTCCTCAGCCACACATTCAGGTCCCGTATCTCCCTGTTCCTGCTCTCGCCAGCACGAGGAACTGGAAGCAAACCGGAGATAACAACCGAAGTCCTGCTTTTCAGCATTTTTCACAACTCTCTGAAGTCCCGCTGCAAAATATTCATCCCCTTCTTTCCAACATCATTTGTGCCAACATGCACGACCACTTCCGGCTGTTCGCCTTTGCCCTTGAGGATTGTCTGCACTCTGTCTGTGACATCCTGGATCCTGGCACCAGGAAGGCAGCACACCATCCTCGAATCCCGCCTGTTGCCGCAAAAACACCTGTCCGTACCTATCACAATGGAGTCTCCAACTACAATGGCGTTGCCCGACTTTGGCCTCTTTGGTTTTGGCTCAACAGCCCTTTTTGTTTTGCAAGCCAGTCCGCTGCTCAGTGAGATACCGTCTTCTGTACCGGCAGCTTCCACGTGGGTGAACCTGTTCACAAGAGGTACAACACCCGGGGACCTTTGCATTCCATGTTTTCCTCCCTTTCTCACTGTCACCCACCTTCTCTCTTCTAGTGCCTTGGGTGTAACAATCTTACTGAAGGACTTGTCGAGGAACGACTCCTTTTCACGGATGAACCTGAGGTCATCCACTTGTTTCTCCAGTTCCCCAACACGGTCCTTCAGGAGCTGTACCTGGATGCACTTCTCACATTTGTAGCATCCAGAGGCACCAGCAGTGTCCTTGACCTCCCACATACTGCAAGCATCACACTGCATCAGCTTGCTTGACATCTCCTTCTTTTGCCTCGGTCTCTCCCTATCCAGTGTTTTGCGCAGCCTCCTCTCCGAAGACTCTCGAGCCAAAGACTCACACTTTACTCACAGGGCACTTCCCTCACTGCCGCTCCCCAAGAGCTGCCTTGCTTATATTGACTGTTAAATTGCCTAATTTACAAACCAAATTCCTCAGTTTTCAACTGTTTTCCCCCTCTGACTCACTGAGAACTCTCCTCCCACTCAGGCTAGAGCCAATCAGTGCTTTCTCCTGCTTCTCTTTGTTGCTGTTGCTTCAAAATCCACGGGAACACTGAGTAAAGTCTGCCTGTGCTTTGTCTCTCCTTTTCAACTGTTTTTCCCCTCTGACTCACTGAGAACTCTCCTCCCACTCGGGCTAGAGCCAATCAGTGCTTTCTCGTGCTTCTCTTTGTTGCTGTTGCTTCAAAATCCACGGGAACACTGAGTAAAGTCTGCCTGTGCTTTGTCTCTCCTTTTCAACTGTTTTCCCCCTCTGACTCACTGAGAACTCTCCTCCCACTCGGGCTAGAGCCAATTAGTGCTTTCTCCTGCTTCTCTTTGTTGCTGTTGCTTCAAAATCCACGGGAACACTGATTGTTATCGACTCTGACACATTTCCACCATTACGAACAGATGTGGTCTGTGAATGAGGAAGTCGAGGATCCAATTGCAGAGGGATGCACAGAGACCCAGTTCTGCGAGTTTGGTAACCAGCTTGGAGGGGATGATTGTGTTAAATGCTGAGCTGTAGTCAATGAATAACAGGCTGACATACGGGGTTTTGTTGTCCAAGTGGTCCAGAGCGGAGTGGGGGGCCAGCGAGATCGCGTCCACCGTTGATCTGTTGTGGCGGTAAGCGAACTGCAAGAGGGCAGATTATTATCTAAATGGGGTTAGGTTCGGTAAGGGGAAGGTGCAGCGAGTCCTGGGCATCCTTGTACACCGAAAGTTGGCTTACAGGTACAGCAGGCAATGAAGAAAGCTAATGGAATGTTGGCCTTCATAACAAGAGGATCTCAGTATAGGAGTAAAGAGGTTCTTCTGCAGTTGTATAGGGCTCTGGTGAGACCACATCTGGAGTATTGTGTACAGTTTTGGTTCCCTTCGTCACAACAGATAGTCCTCCGCCAGTTTCGTCACAACAGATAGTCCTCCGCCAGTTTCGTCACATCAGATAGTCCTCCGCCAGTTTCGTCACCTCCAATGTGACCCCTCCACTCGCCACATCTTCCCATCTCCCCCCCTGTCTGCCTTCCACAAAGACCGCTCCCTCCGCAACTCCCTCGTCAATTCTTCCCTTCCCTCCCGCTCCACTCCTTCCCCGGGCACTTTCCCTTGCAACCGCAAGAGATGCTACACTTGTCCCTTCACCTCCCCCATCCACTCCTTTCAGGGACCAAAGCAGTCATTCCAAGTCCGACAGAGGTTCACCTGCACCTCCTCCAACCTCATCTACTGCATCCGTTGCTCCAGATGCCAGCTGATCTACATCGGTGAGACGAAGCAGAGGCTGGGTGATCATTTCGCCGAACACCTCCGCTCGGTCCGCAATAACCAACCCGACCTCCCGGTGGCTCAGCACTTCAACTCCCCCTCCCACTCCGTATCCGACCTCTCGGTCCTGGGCCTCCTCCACGGCCAGAGTGATCAACACCGCAAGTTGGAGGAACAGCACCTCATATTCCGCTTGGGGAGTCTGCATCCTCTGGGCTTAAACATTGAATTTTCTCAATTCTGTTAACCCAGACTGCCTCCCCCCCCACCTCTCCCTCAGCCCTCTGGCCCTGACATTCCTTCTCCATCTCCCCCCCCCCCCCCCCCCCCATCGCACTAGCTTCTCATTTTCACACCACAAACAGCTTACAATGGCCTGCTTCCTTTATCACCAATACTTTTTTGCATATCTTTCACTCATTGTTCCTTATCTCTCCACATCACTGTTTATATCTCTCGTTTCCCTGATCCCTGACCAGTCTGAAGAAGGGTCTCGACCCGAAACGTCGCCTATCTCCTTCGCTCCTTAGATGCTGTTGCACCCGCTGAGTTTCTCCAGCTTTTTGTGTAACCCTCGATTCTCCAGCATCTGCAGTTCCTTCGTTAACAAGTGGCTGTGAGAGATTCTTCAATGATAATGGCATCACTTTGCAAGGGGCTGGAGACCCATGTGACCTAGTCTGGATGGTGACCTAGTCTCCATTAAGTCTGGAACTCTGAAGAAGCTCCAGGAAGCTTCTGCCCATGTGACCCACCTGTTGCCACTCTGTCTGGGTTCCTGAAGAGGTTAATGTTATGTTTCAGTACAAAGACGCTGAACGTATCCTTATGATTGTTTAGGGGGGGTTTATGTTTCTACTTTGTCGTCCCGCTGGTACCTGTGATTGATCCAGAAGGGTGGCGCGCACCTGGATGTTATGTGTACTGTTCTGTGATTGGGCAAAGTAGTGACCTCCACATGTATGTTCGCGTCGGTATCGGTAATTGGCTTGTAGGGGATTCCTCCCCCTGTACTTTCTCGCGGTTAGTTTATAGGGGTAACAAAGGGTGAAAGGGGAGGGGAGGGAGGAGGAGGAGGGGAGGAAAGGAAGTGAGCGGGAGAGGAAGGGGGACCCGGAATTGAAAGCAAGGGTGGCGGGAGGAACAGGAGTGGGGGTGAGGAAGGGGGAGGGGAGGGGGATGGAGGAACGTGAGGGGGAGAGGAATTGGGAGGGGGAGGGAGAAGAGGGAGGTAGAGTGGAGAAAGGAGGGGGAGAGGGAGCGGGAGATGTCATTGAGAGGCGACATCCTGGGATGTCAGGACTTTCATATGAGGAAAGATTGGATAGACTCGGTTTGTACTCGATGGAATTTAGAAGATTGAGGGGGGATCTTATAGAAACCTACAAAATTCTTAAGGGGTTGGACAAGCTAGATGCTGGAAGATTGTTCCCGATGTTGGGGGAGTCCAGAACAAGGGGTCACAGTCTAAGGATAAGGGGGAATTCCTTTAGGACCGAAATGAGGAAAACATTCTTTACACAGAGAGTAGTGAGTCTCTGGAATTCTCTGCCACAGAAGGTAGTTGAGGCCAGTTCATTGGCTATATTTAAGAGGGCGTTAGATGTGGCACTTGTGGCTAAAGGGATCAGGGGGTATGGAGAGAAGGCAGGTACGGGATACTGAGTTGGATGATCAGCCATGATCACATTGAATGGCGGTGCAGGCTCGAAGGGCCGAATGGCCTACTCCTGCACCTATTTTCTATGTTTCTATGTTTCTATGATGAAGGGGAAAGAGTGGAGAGGGAGGGGATAGTCTGTGGAAGGGGCAGAGGGAGATTCAGAGGTAGGGGTCGGAGGGATGTGGGAGGACAAGAGTGAGGGGCCGTGGGAGGGGGAGATGATGGGGCAGTTATTTATTTGATTATCAGATTCTTTGCATATCTTCCAATTATCTTTCCTGGTCCGATCCTTACCGGTGGTTCCCTTCTCCTCTGACTCGGTCTGAAGAACTGTATCGATCCGAACCTTCATCCATCGCTATTCGCCAGAGATGCTGCCTGATCCGCGGTGTTACTCCACCTTTCTGTGCCTCGCTTCGGTTTAAACCAGCATCTACAGTTACTTCACACACAAACATAAACATTTGTTGATCTGCTGTCTCTGCATCCAACCCCCAAATACCCGCTTCTGTTCCCGGTCACACCCTTACCTCAATCAAACTCATTTCTGCTTCTGTTGTCCGACCAACAGTTGAGATTCCGAGCAGTGTTCCAGGGACAGTGACGGGGCATTCCCGGTTTCTCCTGTAGCCCGAGACTCAGACCTTCAACACACAAAGGATCCGTCAGCCGCGGCAACGGAAGCGCCGCCCAATCGCCAGTAAAAGTGGTGAATTTGAAATTAAATTCTTCAGGGAAATCGCAGTGAGCTTCGTCCTAGATAAAACGAGCGATAGAGCGGATCAACATTGTCGCCTTCTAGCCCGAGTCCCCGGCGCCCAGACCTCGGTCACAGAGGGGAGAACTCCACTGTGAGTTCCAGAGGAACAGCGGTACAACGGAGTCAAGTTTATCTAGTGGGGCATCTCCACAAACCATCACTGCCCACACACTGGGCAATAAGTCGCATATAGAGCAGCTCGGACTGTGAATCTCTCTGCCGCAGTTTCAATGGCAATCGCTGCTTTGGGCGGGACTTGCAGCAGGTAAACCACACCGCTGCCTGATTCCCACACAAAGGAAACAGGCACCGACCCTCCCAGTAACCTGCCCCCGCTCCCCGTCTCTATAGTGAGCGGAGGGAGAGAGAGGGGAGAGAGGGAGGGGGAGAGAGAGAGGCGGAGAAAGAAAGGGGGAAGATTGAAGGAGAGGGGAACAGGGTAGGGAGAGGGGGAGAGAGTGAGAGGGAGAGAGTGACCGGAGAGAGGGCGAGAGAGAGGGAGGGGGCAGAGAGGGGGGACAGAGAGGGGGAAAGATAGGGGGGCAGGGAAAATGGAAGAAAGAAAGCGGGAGAGAGAGAAAGGGAGAGAAAGAGAGACAAGAGAGAGGGGAGAAAGATAAAGGGAGGGGGAGAGAGAGAAAAAGTAGAGAGACAATAGACAATGGAGGGGAGAGACGGAGAGACTGAGGGGAGGCAGAGAGAGGAAGAGAGAAGACAGAGAGAGAAAGTGAGAGAGGGATCGAGTGAGGGGGAGTGAATAGAGGGGAGAGAGAAAGAGGAGGGAGAGAGGGTGAAAGAGAGATAGGGTTTAGAGAGGCGGGGACACAGAGATAGACTGGGAGAGAGAGAGAGAGGGGGGGAGAGGGGGAGAAGAGGGGAGGGAGAGAGAGGGGGAGACAGATGGGGAGAGAGGGGGAAGAGAGAGGGGAGTGAGAGATAGGAGAAGGAGAGAGGGAGAGGGAGAGAGTGACGGAGAGAGAGGGGGATAGAGAGGAAGGGAGAGGATGGAGAGAGGGGTGAGATGGGAGAGAGAGAGGAAATGAGATGGGGACGGGAGTGGGGAGAGCGGGTGGGAGAGTGAGAGGTGAGAGGTGGAGAGAGAAAGGGGAGAGAGAGTAGCGAGAGGGGGGTAGAGAGTAGGGGCGGAGAGAGGAGGCGAGAGGGTGGAGGGGGAATAGAGGGAGGGGAGGGAGGAGAGGGGGGGACAGTTAGGGCGGAAAGGGAGAGCACAAGGGGGAGGTAGAGGGGGCGTGTTAGAGGTGGAAGCGGGATGGAGAGGGGGAGGGAGAGGGAGTGGCGAATGTTGCGGAGAGGGGATAGGGAGGTGGGAGAGGAAGGGTGTAGAGCGGAGTGACGGAGGGGGAGTGAAAGAGGGAGGGGAGGGATGGAATGAGAGAGAGGGGACAGAGATGGGGAGGAGAGGGGTAGAGTTGGGGCCAGCGAGGGGAGAGAGGGAGGGGCATGGCAGTGGGCGTGGGGTTGGAGGGTTATTGGGATGGGCATAGGGACCATAGGGATGGGGACGAAGGGGAGCGGGAAGAGGGGAGAAGAAAGTGATGGCAGAGAGAGAGAGGGGGGAGAGCCGGAATTGGAGACGGGGAGAGAGACAATGGGAGAGGGGTGGAGAGAGTGAGGGGGAGAGAGGTGGGGGGGAGAGAGGGAGAGTGAAGGGGCTAGAGAAGGGGAGAGAGGGGTGAGAGAGGGGTGATCGAGAGGGGAGTAAGAGAGTTGGGGAGAGGGAGAAGAGAAAGGGGGGGAGGGAGAGAGAGAGAGAGGAGCGAAGAAAGAGGGGACGGAGAGAAGGGGCGGAGAGAATGGGAGAGATATAGGAGGAGAGAGGGGGAGGAGAGAGGGGGTAGAGAGAGACGGAAGAGACGTCGAGAAGGCTCAGAGGGGAGAGGGGGACAGAGGGGAGTGAGAGGGGGAGAGAAAGGGGGGAGGGGAATAGGGAGGTGGGGTGAGAGAGGGGGACAGAGGGGAGTGAGAGGGGGAGAGAAAGGGGGGAGGGGAATAGGGAGGTGGGGTGAGAGAGTGGGGACAGAGTGGGGAGAGTGTGGAGAGAGAGGGGGAGAGAGAGGTGGGGAGTGGGGGGAGGAGAGGTACGAGGCAGAGGGGAGAGAGCGTGGAGAGGGGGGCAGAGAGGGTGAGTGGGGGGGCAGGGGTGGAGGGCGTGAGAGGGGGCGAGAGAGAGGGGAGTGGTGAAGAACGGGGAAGGGCAGGAGAGGTGGGGAAGGGAGGGCGGGGAGTTGGGGCGAGAGAGGGGGCATGAGAGAGATGGAGAGAGATAGGGGGTAGTGGGAGGGTAGGGAGGAGAATGGGAGAAGAGGGGGATTGGTATGGTCAGAGGGATGTGGAGTGGGAGGGCCATAGGGAGGGGCGGAAGGGGGAGGGGAAGGCGGGTAGAGAGAGGGGTAGAGCGAGAGGGGGAGAGATTGGGAGAGAGTGGGAGGTGGGAGAGTGAGGGGGTTGGGGGGCGCGATGGAGGGAGAGAGAGGGTGAGAGAGGGGGACAGAGTGTGTTGAGGTGGTGGGGGGGGGGGGGTAGATGGGGGCGAGAGGGGAAATGGATGGAGCGGAGGTAAAGGGTTAGCGGGGGAGAGGGGGGAGGGAGAGTGGGGGAGGGAAGGCGGAAAGGGAGCGGCGATAGTGACGTAGAGGTGGAAGAGGGATTGGGGGAAGGGTGGGGAGGAGAGGGAGAAGCGTGTTGGGGGTGTGAGAGAAGTGGTGAGGGGGAGGGGGCAGAGATGGGAAGGGAGTGGAGAGAGTGGTGGAGAGATTGGAGAGATAGAGGGGGATACAGAGGGACATAAAGAGGGGGACAGTGAGGGTGGGAGAGAGAGAGGGGGAGATAGAGTGGGAGAGGAGAGAGAGGGTGTAGTGAGAGGGGGGTGAGGGAGAGAGGGGAGAGTTAGAACGGGGGGCAGTCGAAGGGGTGGAAAGGGGAGAGAGAGGGGAGAGGGAGGGGGAGTGAGGCAGGAGGAGGGAGGGTGGAGAGAGGGAGGAGAGAGGGTATGAGATAGATGGGGAGAGGGGGGCGAGACAGGGGAAAGAGAAAGGGGGACAGAGATGGAGAGAGAGGACGTTTGAGGAGAGAGACAGAGGGGGAGAAAGGGGAAGAGAGAGGGGAGAGAGGAGGGATAAGGTGAAGAGAGGAAGGGGAGAGAGGGGGGAGAGTGTGCAGAGAGAGAGAGGAGGAGGTTTAGAGGGGGAATGGGGAGAGTTATGGGGTGAGGGGTGTAGAGAACTGGAAAGAGGGAGGGGGAGAGTGAGGGGGAGGGGCTAAGAGGGAGGGGATGATGGTAGAGGGATTGGGGCCTTGTCAGGGGGGGAGGGAGGTCGGAGGGGGGAGAGTGTTGGGAGAAGAGTGGGGAGAGACAGGGCGGAGCGAGGACAGAGAGGGGGAGAGATTTGGGAGAGCAGGTACCATGACCACACCAATATACAGTTTTAAAAATTACATTCCTTAAAGATTAAGGATCTGGTAGAATTAAAGACTGCACAAATAGTTTATAAAGCAATAAATAAACTGCTACCTGTAAACATACAAACACTGTTCAAAGACAGAGAGGGGGGTTATATCTTGAGAGGGAAACTGAACTTGAAACAGTATTATGCTCGGACCCATTTAAAAAGTATGTATATTTCCATGTGTGGGGTGGTTTTGTGGAATGGTCTTGACGAAACGATTAAACAATGTATGAATATAATATAATTTAAAAAATGTACAAAAGATATATCCTTGAAAAGTACAGTAATGAGGAAGGAGAATGTAAATCTCACAGATGTTAATGGTGCGCGCTCTTTTGGTCTTTTCTTTCTTTGTTTTTTTTAATTAATAGCTTGATTGGAGTCGTTTTATTTGAATTGTCTGTTTAGTTTATTTTATTGAATTTTACATTTGCTAATGGTGAAGAATGGGGGTAGGACTTGACAAGCATAGGTTTCTTCCTATCCCTTTTCCAAGTCAAAGTCAAACAAAGTAAAAAGTCAAACAAACTTTATTGTCCTTTAGAAATACATTGATATATGCAGTTCCAAACGAAATTCAGTTGCATTTCGTTGCATCCAACGAGTCTAATGTATATTATGTTGAAATTGGCTTTTGATTTTTTAATTTATGTATGTACATATATGTTATGTATATGTGTATGTGTGTATATGTGTATATGTATGTATATATATATATATGTACATGTATATGTATGTGTGTATGCATTTATGTATATATACATTATATATATATAATTTTCCTTTTATTGATTCATTTTCATCTTTTCTTTTATTCTCTTTTTTTAATTGTTCGAAATAAAGATATCAATAAACAATATCAATCAATAAACAATGATGATGAATGGGTACTGAATAATAAGCATCTTTTAGATCTATAGTAGCCATATAACAGCTTTGGGACAAGTGCTTTGCATTGCTGAAGGTCTCCATTTTAAAATGCCTATACTGAACATAGGAATTTAAGTTTGTGAGGTCCAGAATGACTCTACAACCCCCATCTTTCTTCGGTCTGCTAAATACATTGGACACAAATTGTTGAGGATGATTCACCGTTCTTTCAATTACCCCTTTCTGGAATAATGTTTTTAATTTATTCTTCTACCTGACGAGTGTCTGGTGCAGCAAACACCAAAGTCAAGTCAAGTCAAACAAACTTTATTGTCATTTAGAAATACATTGATATATGCAGTTCCAAACGAAATTTCGTTGCATTTGGCTCCCTGTGCAACACGATAAATTAACAGGAGGATAGGCATGGATAAAATGGATAAAAAGGATAAAAGGATAAATAGACAGTGGTGGCAGCCCATTACATGGCATTAAGGAGTCTGATGGCTCGTGGGAAGAAGCTGTTGCAGAACCTTGATGTTCCAATATCAAGACTGTATTAGGCCTATTCTGTACAGGTGGATCAACTCCTGCCATAAATGCTATTGTAGAGCCTGACACAGTATGTAGTATAAACCGATCAGATGTTATGCAGGACCATTCATCATAAAACAATTGTAATCTACGCCCAACCAGAGGTTGTTCCCCAAAAGTTTTATCTGTGATGGAATGAAGTTTCTGTACCTCAGTAAATGACCTCCAAGCGGCACGCGTCAAAGTAATGATGCGTATGCGCCTGGCGGGGCTACTTCACGTAGTCACTCACGTGACTCCGAAATAAAATCTAGTTAGCTACCTAACTATCCAGTACATAGATCAATCTAGCTAGCTACTTAGTTATCCAGTATGTAGCTCAGTCTTGCTGTCTACCCACTCTATCCAATATATAGCCATCTAGCTAGCTAACTAGTTACACAGGATGTAGTCATCTAGCTGGCTACCTAGTTACACAGGATGTAGCCATCTTGCTGGCTACCTAGTTACACAGGATGTAGCCATCTAGCTGGCTACCTAGTTACACAGGATGTAGTCATCTAGCTGGCTACCTAGTTACACAGGATGTAGCCATCTAGCTGGCTACCTAGTTACACAGGATGTAGCCATCTAGCTGGCTACCTAGTTACACAGGATGTAGCCATCTAGCTGGCTACCTAGTTACACAGGATGTAGCCATCTAGCTGGCTACCTAGTTACACAGGATGTAGCCATCTAGCTGGCTACCTAGTTACACAGGATGTAGCCATCTAGCTGGCTACCTAGTTACACAGGATGTAGCCATCTAGCTGGCTACCTAGTTACACAGGATGTAGCCATCTAGCTGGCTACCTAGTTACACAGGATGTAGCCATCTAGCTGGCTACCTAGTTACACAGGATGTAGCCATCTAGCTGGCTACCTAGTTACACAGGATGTAGCCATCTAGCTGGCTCAATAGTGATCATTGACATGTTTTGTCATTCTGCTAACTGGTTAGCTCGCGACTAAAGCTTTTCACTGTACCTCGCTACACGTGAGAATAAACTAATGAGGGGGAAAGAAATATATGAGATTGTTACGTGGAGTAGTGTAGCAACACACCAGTTGTTGTTGCAAAGCTTCAGTTGCTCATTGCGCATTGCTCCTTTACAGGTGCTCTCCCCTAAATCTACCCTACATTTGCAGATGCCTTCCCTGCTGCACCATTTAAAGGTGCCCTCCCCTAATTCACCATTTACAGATGCTCTCCTAATTCACCATTTAAAGGTGCCCTCCCCTAAATTCCCCTCCCATTTACATGCCCTACCCTAAATCCACATTTAAAGGTGCCCTCCCCTAATTCACCATTTACAGATGCCCTCCTAATTCACCATTTAAAGGCTATCCAGTATCTAGCTCATTCTAGTCAGCTACCTCGTTTTCCAGTATGTAGCCCCAGTCTAGCCAATTACCTAGCTACCCAGTATGTTGTTGAGTCTAGCTATCTAACTAGCTATGCAAATATGCAGCTTAATAGCCCTGTTCCACGTTGCGTGTTCATTCCAAGGTCTCTCCCGAATTTAAAAAAAAATCAAACTCGCTGTAAGCAAGGAAAATAAACGTAGCGGGTACGTCGGAGCTCGGGGACGTATCTTCGTGCTAACGGCAGGTAAGCACTGGAAGATTCGTGAAGATTTTTCAATATAATGAAAAATGTCCACGATAGCCCCGAGTACCGACGAGTGGCCATTACCGTAAATATCCGAGTTCGAATCAGGGCAAACTCGGGAGAACTCTTGGTATGAACTCGTACCGTGGGGCAGGGGTTTAATCGAGTTAGCTCAACTATCCAGTATATAGGTCACTCCAGCTAGCTACATAGCTATCCAGTATGTAGCTCAGTCTTGTTATCTACCTCGCTATCCAGGTTGTAGCCATCTAGCTAGCTACCTAGATATACAGCATGTAGCCATCTAGTTGGATCAATAGTGATCATGTTTTGTCTTTGTACTAACTGGTTAGCACGCGACTAAAGATTTTCACTGTACCTCAGTACATGTGGGAATAAACTAATGAGGGGGAAATAATTATATGAGGTTGTTTCGTGGAGTAGTGTAGCAACACTCCAGTTGTTGTTGTTGCAGCTTCAGTTGCTGTTGTTGCTCATATTGCATTGATCCTTTACAGGTGCTCTCCCCTAAATCTACCCTACATTTACAGATGCCTTCCCTGCTGCACCATTTAAAGGTGCCCTTCCCTAATTCACCATTTACAGATGCTCTCCCAATTCACCATTTAAAGGTGCCCTCCCCTAAATTCCCCTCCCATTTACATACCCTACCCTAAATCCACATTTAAAGGTGCCCTTCCCTAAACCCCACTATTTCTAGGCACCCTCCCCTAAATGTAGCCAGGTAGCTAGCTATCCAGTATCTAGCTCATTCTAGCCAGCTACCTCGTTTTCCAGTATATAGCCTCAGTCTAGCTATCTATCTAGCTATCCAAGTATGCAGCTTTAAATACCCCTGTTCCACGTTCATTCCAAGGGCTCTCCCGAGTTAAAAAAAAAGTCAAACTCGCTGTAAGCAAGGAAAATGAACGTAGTGGATACGTCGGAGTTCGGGGACGTCTCTTCGTGCTAACGGCAGGTAAGAAAGACTCGCTAACGGCAGGTAAGCACTGGAGGATTCGTGAAGATTTTTCAACATGATGAAAAATGTCCACGATAGCCCCGAGTACCGAGGAGTGGCCATTACCGTAAATATCCGAGTTTGAATCAGGGAAAACTCGGGAGAACTCTTGGAATGAACTTAAACCCCTGTCTCACGGTGCGAGTTGGCCCACGAGTGACCCCGAGTTTTCACTCGTGGTGATCACGTACAGCCAACGTAGCGGGAACGTGGGACCTCGCGCGATCAACTTGTCCACTCGTGGCGCTAACGGCAGGTACCCGCGAAACTTGTGAACTCGTGAAAAAAGTCAAACATGTTTGACTTTTTCCACGAGTCAAATTTACTGTTCAAGTTTAAAATTGAAACATTTAGACTCGTTGTAAGAACGTAGGGCCCGTGCGTTTAACGTAGTGATTCGTGAGTCTACCGTGGGAACTCTTTAAAATATTTCAGTGCCATTCACACTCGAGTCTTAATCACAAAATTTAATTCACCCTAGACTAAATATTCTTTGTTTTTTGATCATTTTCGTCTTATTTTCCCATGTGTACAATTTTATATATAATGTATATCCTAAAAATATGTTAAAAAAAAAACTAGGAGTGAAAAAAAAGTTTAATTACCACAGGAGTTGGAAAATCATTCTATTAGAATGATTAAAAAAAAACATTCCAACGTCTAAACACTGGGCTTCAGCCCTATCCTACCCTTTCGGGGGGTGATTACTGCAGTTATTTATTGGAAAATTAGCTATAAAACCATGGAGATGAATCAATGAACATTGGATTTTCCTGACGCGTAGATCTGGTTTTGGGGTCCCGCCAAGAGGAGGTGATGTGGACACGGTTTCAGTTATAGTTCTAGAGGAACATTGCTTCCGATCTAAGTCTCTTATGCACTCCTCAGAAGAACTGGGTGTGCTCTTCACCATTATGGCTCCCAGCCTACAAGTTTCTGATCTGAACAACTAACTTCTTCCCAATTTCTCCTCCACCCACTCCCCCACCCCCCCCTATTTCCCTCTACTCCTCGGCGCTCTTGTTCACTCCCTCCCTCCCTCCCTCCATCCCTCTCGCAGGGCTTGGTTCAAAGGGGGCAACGAGCCAAGCGGGGTCTGAACCCTTTCTGAAAACGAGCGCAAAGAGTAAAAAGTATTGTCAAGCGCTCCAAACTTCGTTTAAAATAAGTAAATCCGACCTTGGCTAATAATTTAAAAATAAATCCTTATACAAAACCAACACCCTACAAACTCTCTGTCTCTCACGCTGCCTGTTGCCTTGTGGGGGGTGTGTGTCGGAGAGAGGGGGTGTGGGTGTGGAGGGGACCCGATGTGAATGTTACCACTATAGGATGGCGAGCTTGGGCTCTGAGCTGCAGTGATAGAGAGCAGAGAGAGAGAGGGAGAGAGAGTGGGTGTGCGCGTCAGCAGCAAAGTTATATACAACGGGGGTACACAAAAGGCTGGAGAAACTCAGCGGGTGCAGCAGCATCTAAGGAGCGAAGGAGATAGGTGACGTTTCGGGTTGAGACCCTTATATACAACGGGCTTGTACCCGCTGGCAAGATGGGTTTCCTTTGTTCTCATCCGGGGCTTCAGAGAGATCGGAGAGAATTAAGTCTCCCTTGCACACCACTCCGAACCCAAGGGCCTTGTCACCCCAGACAGATTAATGACGCCCCCCCCCCCCCCAACCTCCCTCACACCTGGGCACCAAAGCAGCTCAGGAGGCGAACCCTGAGCTCCGTCTCCCAACAATCTGATGCGCATTTTCTCTCTGTAGGTCATATTAATAGATGTAGCCGCGCTGATTTCTATCTTTAACTCAAAGCCACAGGATGGAGGTGTTTTCTTTAACATTGTTGCTTTATTAAAACATACCTTCATTCACGGTTGGCTCAAGTGTAACGGGAGAGGAACTTGGTAACTCGGGAGAGCACCTTGGAACATCGCATAAAGAACATGCCCGTGGGAACTCGGTTAAACACTTGACCATAAACTTTGAATCTCGTGCATAACCACGAGTCCGTTTTTTTTTCTTTCACTTGGGGTCACTCTTGGGTGGACTCGCACTGTGAGACAGGGCCTACCGTGGGGCAGGGGTTTAATCTAGTTAGCTACTAACTATCCAGTATATAGGTCACTCTAGCTAGTTACATAGCTATCCAGTATGTAGCTCAGTCTTGCTTTCTACCTCGCTATCCAGTTTGTAGCCACCTAGCTAGCTACCTAGTTGTACGGGATGTAGCCATCTAGCTAGCTACCTAGATATACAGGATGTAGCCAACTAGCTAGCTACCTAGATATACAGGATGTGGCCATCTAGCTGGCTACCTAGTTGTACAGGATGTGGCCATCTAGCTAGCATTATGCATCATGACATTTTGTCACTTTTCGTGAAGGTTCGTCACTTTTCGCGTGCTGAATTTTTATTGCTTCTCGCGTGCTGAATTTTTATTGCTTCTCGCGTGCTGAATTTTCGTCACTTTTCGTGTGCTGAAAATTCGTCGCCTTTCATGACCTGAAATGTTGTCGCTTTATGAGTGCTTCATTTTCATTCTTTTTCGCGTCCTGATGGTTTGTCACTTTTCGCTTGCTGTATTTTTGTAGCTTTTCGTGTGCTGAAATTTAGTCGAATTTCTCATGTGGGAGATGGCTCATCAGGGGAAGGCAGCAGCAGCCACGTTCATGGCAGCATTGGTGGCTCTGCGGCACAAGAGGGGAGAAAGAAGAGTGGAAGGGCTATTGTAATAGAGGATTGAATAGTAAGGGGGATAGATAGGCGTTTCTGCGGCCGCAAGCGAGACTCCAGGATGGTATGTTGCCTCCCTGGTGCAAGGGTCAGGGAAGTCACTGAACGGCTGCAGAACATTCTGGAGGGGGAGGGTGAACAGCCAGTTGTCGTGGTGCACATTGGCACCAAAGATATAGGTAAAAAAAGGGATGAGGTCCTACAAGGCGAATTTAGGGAGCTAGGAGATAAACTTAAAAGCAGGACCTCAATGGTAATAATCTCTGGATTACTACCAGTGCCACGTGCTAGTCAGAGTAGAAATAGCAGGATATTGCAGATGAATACGTGGCTTGAAAAATGGTGCAAGGGGGAGGGATTCAAATTACTCAGGCATGGAACAGTTCTGAGGGAGGTGAGACCAGTACAAACAAGACGGTCTGTACCTGGGCTTGAAGGGAACCAATGTCCTTGGGGAAGTGTTTGGTAGTGCTGTCAGGGAGGATTTAAACTAATGTGGCAGGGGGATGGGAGCATGAGCAGAGAGAAAGAGGAATGTAAAATGAGGGTAGAAGCAATAGGGAGCAAGGTGAAAAGTAAAAGTGGCAGGCAGAAAAGTCCAGGGCAAAAATCAAAATGAGCCACTTCTCAACATAATTTTATAAGGGGTAAGAGTGTTGCAAAAACAAGCCTGAAGACTTTGTGTCTCAATGCAAGGAGCATTCGTAATAAGGTGGATGAGTTGAATGTGCAGATATTTATTAATGAATATGATATAGTTCGGATCACGCAGAAATGGCTCCAGGGTGACCAAGGCTGGGAGCTGAACATCCAGGGATATTCAATATTCAGGAGGGATAGTCAGAAAGGAAAAGGAGGTGGAGTAGCATTGCTGGTTAGAGAGGAGATTAACGCAATAGAAAGGAAGGACATTAGCTTGGAGGATGTGGAATCGATATGGGTAGAGCTGCAAAACACTAAGGGGCAGAAAATGCTAGTGGGAGTTGTGTACAGGCCACCTAACAGTAGTGTGGCCTGTACAGTTGGGGATGGTATCAAACATGAAATTAGAAATTCGTGCAACAAGGGTAAAACAGTTATAATGGGTGACTTCAATCTACATATAGATTGGGTGAATCAAATTGGCAGGGGTGCTGAGGAAGAGGATTTCTTGGAATGTATGCGGGACAGCTTTTTAAACCAACATGTAGAGGAACCAATGAGAGAGCAGGCTATTCTAGACTGGGTACTGAGTAATGAGGAAGGGTTAGTTAGCAGTCTTGTTGTGCGTGGCCCCTTGGGCAAGAGTGACCATAATATGGTTGAGTTCTTCATTAGGATGGAGAGTGACATTGTTAATTCAGAAACAAGGGTTCTGAACTTCAACAAAGGTAACTTTGAGGGTATGAGACGTGAATTGGCCAAGATAGACTGGCAAGTGATTCTTAAAGGGTTGATGCTGGATATGCAATGGAAGGCATTTAAAGACTGCATGGATGAACTACAACAATTGTTCATCCCAGTTTGGCAAAAGAATAAATCGGGGAAGGTGGTGCATCCGTGGATAACAAGGGAAATCAGTGATAGTATAAAAACTAAAGATGAAGCATACAAATTAGCCAGAAAAAGCAGCCTACCAGAGGACTGGGAGAAATTCAGTCCAGCATCAGGAGGACAAAGTGCTTAATTAGGAAAGGGAAAATAGATTATGAAAGAAAACTGGCACGGAACATAAAAACGAACTGCAAAAGTTTTTATAGATATGTGAAGAGAAAAAGGTTAGTTAAAACAAATGTAGGTCCCTTGCAGTCAGAAGCTGGTGAATTGATCATGGGGAACAAGGACATGGCAGACCAATTGAATAACTACTTTGGTTATGTCTTCACAAAGGAAGACATAAATAATCTGCCGGAAATAGCAGGGGTCCGGGGGTCAAATAAGATGGAGGAACTGAGTGAAATCCAGGTTAGCCGGGAAGTGGTGTTAGGTAAATTGAATGGATTGAAGGCCGATAAATCCCCAGGGCCAGATAGGCTGCATCCCAGAATACTTAAGGAAGTAGCCCCAGAAATAGTGGATGCATTTTGATATTTTTTCAAAACACTTTAGAATCTGGAGTAGTTCCTGAGGATTGGAGGGTAGCTAATGTAACCCCACTTTTTTAAAAAAGGAGGGAGAGAGGAAACGGGGAATTACAGACCAATTAGTCTAACATCGGTAGTGGGGAAACTGCTAGAGTCATTTATTAAAGATGGTATAGCAGCACATTTGGAAAGTGGTGAAATCTTTGGACAAAGTCAGTATGGATTTACAAAAGGTAAATCATGTCTGACGAATCTTATAGAATTTTTTGAGGATGTAATTAGTAGAGTGGATAAGGGAGAACCTGTGGATGTGTTATATCTGGACTTTCAGAAGGCTTTCGACAAGGTCCCACATAACAGATTAGCATACAAACTTAAAGCACACGGTATTGGGGGTTCAGTATTGATGTGGATAGAGAACTGGCCAGCAGACAGGAAGCAAAGAGTATGAGTAAACGGGTCATTTTCAGAATGGCAGGCAGTGACTAGTGGGGTACCGCAAGGCTCAGTGCTGGGACCCCAGCTTTTTACAATATATATTAATGATCTGGATGAGGGAATTGAATGCAACCTCTCCAAGTTTGCGAATGACACGAGGCTGGGGGGGGGAAGTGTTATCTGTGAAGAGGATGCTAGGAGCCTGCAAGTTGACTTGGATGGGTTGGGTGAGTGGGCAAATGCATGGCAGATGCAGTATAATGTGGATAAATGTGAGGGTATCCACTTTGGCGGCAAAAAAGGAGGGTAGATCATTATCTGAATGGTGGCCGATTGGGAAAAGGGAAGATGCAACGAGACCTGGGTGTCATGGTACACCAGTCATTGAAAGGAGGCATGCAGGTGCAGCAGGCAGTGAAGAAAGTGAATTGTATGTTGGCATTCATAGCAAAAGGATTTGAGTATAGGAGCAGGGAGGTTCTACTGCAGTTGTACTTGGGTCTTGGTGAGACCACACCTGGAGTATTGCGTACAGCTTTGGTCTCCTAATCTGAGGAAAGACATTGTTGCCATAGAGGGAGTACAGAGAAGGTTCACCAGAACGATTCCTGGGATGGCAGGACTTCCATATGACGAAAGAATGGATCGACTCGGTGGAATTTAGGAGATTGATGGGGGTTCTTATAGAGGCTTACAAAATTCTTAAGGGGATGGACAGGCTAGATGCAGGAAGATTGTTCCCCATGTTGGGGAACTCCAGAACAAGGGGTCACAGTTTAAGAATAAGGGGGAAGTCTTTTAGGACCGAGATCAGAAGATCGTTTTTCACACAGTGAGTGGTGAGCCTTTGGAATTCTCTGCCACAGAAGGTAGTTGAGGCCATTTCATTGGCTATATTTAAGAGGGAGCTAGATGTGGCCCTTGTGGCTAAAGGGATCAGGGGGTATGGAGAGAAGGCAGGTACGGAATACTGAGTTGGCTGATCAGCCGTGATCATATTGAATGGCGGTGCATGCTCGAATGGCGGAATGGCCTACTCCTGCACCTATTTTCTATGATTCTATGATTATATTTCGTCCTGAAGTTCCGTTACTTTTTGTCCTGAATCTTTATGCATTTCATGTCCTGAAATTTAGTCGCTTTTCGCATCCTGAAATTTTTCCCTTTTTGCGTTCTGAATTTCCTCGCATTTCATCTCCTGCATTTTCGTTGCTTTTAACATCCTGCATTTGCATCGCTTTTCGTATCCTGAAGGTTCGCCGTTTTTTGTGTGCAAAATTTTCGTTGCTTTCCGCATTCAGAAATCTCATCACTTTTCGCATGCAGAATTTCATAGCTTTTCACGTGGTGCAATTTCGTTGCTTTTCACTTCCTGAAATTCCGTTGCATTTCACTTCTTGAATTTGTGTCACTTTTTGTGTGCTGAATTTTCAGCGCTTTTTGCATGCTGAATTTTCATCGCTTTCCGCGTGTTGAAGGATCGTCACTTTCCACGTGTTGAATTTTGATCGCTTCTCCCAGGCTGCATTTTTGTCTCTTTTCGTGTGCTGCAATTCCGTTGCTTTTCACGTCCTGAAATTGCGTCACTGCTGAATTTCCGTTACTTTTCATGTGCTAAAATTTGTCGCTTTTTGTTCCCTGAGATGTTGTCACTTCATGTGCCCTGAAATTTTGTTGCTTTTAGCATCCTGAATTTATGTCGCTTTTGGTGTTTTGAATTTTCATCGCCTTTCGCATCCTGAAATTGAATCACTTTTCATTTGCTGAATTTTCGTCACTTTTCGTGTGCTAAACTTCAGTCGATTTTCGCATCCCGAATTTTTATCACTTTTCGTGTGTTGAATTTTTATCACTTTTCATGTGCTGAAATTTTGTCGCATTTGGCTTTATCAATTTGTATCGCCATTGGCATTTTTTTCGCCTCTTGTGTCCTGAATTTTCGTCACTTTTTTTTTTTTTAATATTTTTTTATTTGAAGTAACCAGTTTACAATGTATAACACACATTTAAAACTATCATCTTAATTCAAAATTTCTACAAATAGCACATCGATAATTAATATCGTCTGTTTTTTTGGAAATAAAGATAGAAAAAGATATATAATAAAGAGGAAAAGAAAAAAAAAGATAGAAATTGAAAAAAATCTACAAATACAAATAAAAAAAAAATATATATATATTATATATATAAATCAAAAACAACTAAGTACATTATACGTGAGATTATTTCAAACAATAATATCAATGGGACATGCGCATTAATCCCATATGTAAATAAGTTATTTTTTATGTGCAGAATTTTGGTCGCATTTCATGAGCTAAATTTTGTCACTTTTCGCTGATCACGTGCTGCATTTTCATTGCTTTTCGCATTCTGATATTTTGGCGCTTTATGCATCCTGACAGTTCTTTGGCTTTTTGAGTTTTCTTCGCATTTCGCCTCCTGAATTTTCATCACTTTTCGCGTGGTGAATTTTCACAACTTTTCGCGTGGTGAATTTTCATAACTTTTCTCATGCTGAAATGTTGTCGTCTTTTGTGTGCTGAATTTTTGGCGCTTATCGTGTTCTGAAATTTTGTTGGATTTCATGTACTGAAATTTAATTGCATTTAGCGTCCTGCATTTTTGTTGCATTTCACGTCCTGAATTTTTGTCACTTTTAGCGTCCAGAATTTTCAAATCCTGAAGGTTTGTCGCTTTTTGTGTGCTGAATTTTCGGCTATTTTCACATCCTGCATTTTCGTCACTTTTTCTGAGCTGAAATTACGTTGTGTATCGCGGGCTGAAATGTTGTCAATTGATGTGTCCTGATATTTTGTTGCTTTTCTCGTCGTGAATTTACATCGCTTTTGGCATTTTGAATTTTCATCGCCTTTCCTGTCCTGAATTTTTGTCCCTTTTCGTGTGCTGAAATTTTGTTCTTCTTCACATCCTGAAATTTCATTGGTCTATCCGTCCTGAAGTTTCCTCGCTTTTCTCATCATGAAATTTCGTCGCTTTACACGTCCCGAATTATTGTCGCTCTTTGCATCCTGAATTTTCATTGCTTTTGGCGTTTTGAATTTTCGTCACTTTTAATGTGCTGAATTGTCATCACTTTTCACATTCTAAATTTTCGTTGCCTTTTGTGTGCTGAATTTTCATCGATTTTCGCATCCTGAAGGTTCGGCGCTTTTCGTTTGCTGAATCTTCGTCGCTTTTTGTGTGCTGAAATTTTGGCAATTTTCCTGTGCTGAACTTTAATCGATTTTCATTTAATCAATTTTGTCGCTGATCGCATATTGAATTTTCATTCCTTTTCGCATTCTGAAATTTCATCGCTTTATGCATCCAGTAATTTCGTCAATTTTCACATCCTGAATTATCGCCGCTTTGGCTGAATTTTCATCACCTTTTGCGTGCTGAATTTTCATCAATTTTCACATGTTACATTTTCATCGCCGCCTGTGTGCTGAATTTTTGGCGCTTTTCCTGTGCTGAACTTTCATCGATTTTCTTGTGCTGTAATTTTGTTGCTTTTCACGTCCTGAATTTTCGTCACTTTTCTCGTCCTGAATTTTAGTTGAATTTCGCATCCTGCATTTTTGTCGCATTTCACGTCCTGAATTTTCGCCGCCTTTCAAATCCTGAATTTCCGTCGCCTTTTACGTTTTTAATTTTTGTCACCTTTTGCATCCTGAATTGTCGTCATTTTTCATGTGCTGAATTTCCTTCAATTTTTGCGTGCTGAATTTTCATCACCATTCGCGTCCTGAAGGTTCATCACTTTTCGGATGCTGAATTTATGTTGCTTTTTATGTCCTGAAGGTGCGTCACTTTTCGCTTGCTGAATTTTGTCACTTTTCACGACCTGAAAATTTGTCACTTGTGCATACTGAATTTTCATTGCCTTTCACATGCTGAATTTTCCTCACTTTTCACATGCTGAAATGTTGTCACTTTTCATGTCCAGAAAGGTCGTCGCTTTTCGCATGCTGAATTATCATAACTTTTTGCATGCTCAATTTTTGGCGCCTCTTTTGTGCTAAAATCTTGTCACATTTCACATCCTGAAATTTCATCGCTTTTCGCATCCTGATATTTTCCCCAAATGCTGAATTTTTGTCGCTTTTTGCGTCCAAGTTTTCCTTCATTTTAGCGTCCTGAATTTTCATACCTTTTCAAATGCTAAATTTTCATACCTTTCCACATCTTGAATTTTCATCCCTTTCTCCTTCCTGAAGGTTTGTTGCTGATGGTGTGCTGAATTTTCATTGCTTTTCGCATTCTGAAATTTCATCGATTTATGCGTCCTGTAGTTTCTTCAATTTTCGCATCCTGAATTTTGATCGATTTGATTTTTTGAATTTTGATCGCCTTTCGCATCCTGAGTTTTCATTACTTTTCACATGCTGAATTTTCACC
The DNA here is from genome assembly GCA_963514005.1 of Raja brachyura. The sequence goes on from CAUPSL010001401.1 coordinate 383,110, forward strand.
ACTTTTCGCATGCTAAATTTTCATCGCCATCGATGTGCTGAATTTTTGGTGCTTTTCCTGTGCTGAATTTTAGTTGCATTTCACGTCCTGCAGTTTTGTCGCATTTCACATCCTGAATTTTCGTCTCCTTTAGCGTCCTGAATTTTCGTCGCTTTTCGCTTGCTGAATCTTCATCGCTTTTTGTGTGCTGAAATTTTGGCACTTTTCCTGTGCTGAACTTTCATCAATTTTCATGTGCTGAAATTTTGTCGCTTTTTGTGTCCTGAATTTTGTTGCTTTTCTCGTCCTGAATTTTTCTATTCAAATCGCGAATTTCCGTCGCCTTAAGCGTTTTTAATTTTTGTCACCTTTTTCATCCTGAATTTTCGTCATTTTTCATCTGCTGAATTTCCATCAATTTTCACGTGAGGAATTTTCATCTTCATTTGCGTCCTGAAGATTTGTCGCATTTTGTGCGCTGAATTTCCGTGGCTTTTCATGTCCTCAAGGTGCGTCACTTTTCGTGTGCTGATTTTTTGTCACTTTTCGTGACCTGAAAGTTTGTCACTTCTGCGTGCTGAAGTTTCATCGCTTTTCGCGTGCTGAATTTTCCTCGCTTTTCACGTGCTGAATTTTCCTCGCTTTTGACGTGCTGAATTTTCATCGATTTCCACGTGCTGAATTTTCAGTTCTTTTTGCATGCTGAATTTTCGTCGCTATTCCCCTGCTGAATTTTCGTCGCTTTTCAAGTGCTGAATTTTCTTTGCTTTTCATGTGCTGAATTTTCTTTGCTTTTCATGTGCTGAATTTTAATAACTTTTCATGTGATGAATTTTCGTCACGTTTCGCGTGCTGAATTTTCATTGCTTTTGACGTGCCGAATTTTTGTGGAGTTTTTTGCACTGAATTTTCTTCGCTTTTGGATTCTAAATTTACGTCGTCTTGGCATTTTGAATTTGCATGGCATATTACATCCTGAATCTTTGTTGCTTTTCCCATGCTTAATTTCCATCGCTTTTCAGGTGCTGAAATTTATTCGCTATTCGCGTGATGAATTTACTTTCCTTTCCATGTGCAGAATTTTCATCACTTTTTGCATGCCGAATTTTTGCTGCTCTTCACGTGCTGAATTTTCGTTGTTTGTACTGAATTTTCTTTGCTTTTCACGTGCTGAATTTAAACGGCTTGTCATGTGATTAATTTTCATAGTCGCGTGCTAAATTTTCGTCGCTTTTGATGTGCTGAATTTTCGTCAAGTTTTTTTCCTGAATTTTCTTCGCTTTTGCATCCTAAATTTACGTCATCTTGGCATTTTGAATTTGCATCACCTTTCACGTCCTGAATTTTCGTCACTTTTCATGAGCTCAATTTTTGTCACTTTTCATGTGCTGAAATATCGTCACTTTTCATGTCCTGAATGTTTGTTGCTTTTCGCGTGCCTAATTCTCGTCGCTTTTCAATGTTAAATTTTCATTGCTTTTCACGTGCTGAATTTTCTTTGCTTTCCACGTCCTGAATTTTCATCACTTTTCGTGTGCAGAAATATTTTCACTTTTCGCGTCCTGAATTTTCGTCAAGTTTCACATGCTGAATTTTCATCGTCTTTTCTGTGCTGAAATTTTGTCGCTTCTCACGTCCTGAATTTTCGTCACCTTTCTCCTCCTGAATTTTAGTCGGTTTTCATGACTTGAATTTACATCGCTTTTGACTTGTGAATTTTCGTCCTGAATTATTGTCACTTTTCATGTGCTGAATGTTTGTTCCTTTTTCCCTGCTCAATGTTTCCACGTGTTGAATTTTCATCACTTTTTGCATGCTGAGTTTTCGTTGTTTTCCAATGCTGCATTTTAGTTGCTTTTCACTTGCTGAATTTTCGTCATTTTTCACATGCTGAGTATTCATCGCTTATTGTGTGCTGAAATGTTGGCGCTTTTTGTGTACAGAAATGTTGTCGCTTTTCGCGTCCTGAAATGTCATTGCTCTTTGCGTCCTGAATTTTCATCATTTTCATGTGCTGAATTTTCATCGATTATTATGTGCTGAAATTTCATCGCTTTTCACGTCTGGAATTTGTGTTGCGTTTTACGTCCTGAATTTTCGTTGCATTTTACGTCATGAATTTTCGTTGCTATTCACGTCCTGAATTTTCATCGCTTTTGCCATTTTGAATTTTCGTCCCCTTGTGCGTCCAAAATTTTCACCACTTTTCACATGCTGAATTTTAATCGTTTTTCGCGCCCTGGAGGTTTATTGCTTTTTACGTTGAATTTTCGTCATGTTCCATGTGTTGAATTTTCATCACTTTTTGCATGCTGAATTTTCATTGCTTTTCACATGCTGAATATTCATCTGCTGAAATGTTGGTGATTTTCATGTATAGAAATGTTGTTGCTTTTCGCGTCCTGAAAGTTTGTCGTTTTTGTCCTGAATTTTTGGTGCTTTTCACATGCTGAATTTTCATTGATTTTTATGTACTGAAATTTCATCGCTTTTCACATACTGAATTGTCGTGGTGTTTTACGTCCTGATTTTTCACATCCTGAATTTACATCGCTTTTGCCATTTTGAATTTTCATCGCTTTTCATGTGCGGAATTTTTGTAGCTTATTGTGTCCTGAAATTTCGTCACTTTTCGCGATGTGAAACATTCGTGAATGTTTGTTGCTTTTTGCATGCTCAATGCTCATCATTTTCACGTGCCGAATTTTGGTCGCTCTTCATTATAACATCTGACCGGGCTATATTAGATACTGTTTTAGGATCCACCATTGAATTTGTGGAAGGTATTGATTCACCGCGACAGAATAAGCCTAATTGTATTTTGGTGTTTTCTGCATTTGAGAAAATTCAAATTAATGAAGAGGTTAAGAATTTGTGTAAAAAATGAGTTATTGGAAATCATTTGAGGATCCACAACAATTTGTATCAAATATTTTCCCCAGACCTAAGAAAGATGGGGGTTGTAGAATCATTCTAGACCTCACACATTTTAATACTTTTGTCCAGTATAAACATTTTAAAATGGATACCTTCAACAATGCAATACAGCTGGTATCAGCAGATTGTTACATGGCTACAATAGATTTGAAGGATGCATATTATTCAGTACCAATTCATCGTCACTTTCGCAGGTATTTAAAATTTAATTGGATGGGACAGCTGAGGCAATACAAAGCCTCAATTAGGCAAATACCTAATGGATTAAGCTCAGCTCCCAGGCAGTTCACAAAATTGTTGAAACCAGCACTTGCACTGTTAAGGGCACAAAAACACATCGTTATGGCTTATCTAGATGACATTTTAATTGTCAATGCTAATCAGGAGTCAGCTGAAAAATCAGTTTCAGCAACTACGTCTGTTTGAAAGGCTAGGTTTCCTGATTCATCCAACAAAATCTAAGCTACAGCCATCCCATAGTATTGAATATTTGGGGTTTGTGATTAATTCAGTTACCATGTTAGTAACTTTACCAATAGACAAGGTTGTTGATATTACAAATGTATGTCGGTGCCTTATTGACAAACCTTATCCCTCCATCCGAGAAGTTACCAAGGTTATTGGTAAGTTAGTAGCAGCATTTCCTGCAGTAGAATTTGATCCACTGCATTACCAAAATTTCCAAAGGGCAAAAACACAAGCGCTTATACAGCGAGCAGGCCATTTTGATAGGCCCATGCAATTGCCAAATGAAGCTTTATCAGAATTACATTGGTGGATTAAGAATGTTCCACAAGCTGTTAAAAACATATTCGTTCAGCAGCCAGTAGCGATTTTGCAAACTGGTGCAAGTGCTCTCGGATGGGGTGCTACGGATAATAATACCAGCTGTGGGGGAAGATGGACTGTCCAAGAGGATTTGTTTCTCCAAACATATGGTATAAATTATTTGGAGTTACTGGGAGCATTTTATGGATTAAAAGCTTATTGTTCTACTATGAAGGATTTGCATGTCCAACTACAAGTAGACAATACCACAGCTGCGGCATATATAAATCACATGGGTGGAGTAAGATCATTATCATGTTGACATCTAGTAAACCAGATCTGGCATTGGTGTATTGGTAAGAATATTTGGCTTTCAGCTATTTATCTCCCAGGGGGAGACAATATTGTGGCAGACCTTATAACCATATAACAATTACAGCCCGGAAACAGGCCTTCTCGGCCCTTCCAGTCCGTGCCCACCATTTATTTTCCCCTAGTCCCATCTACCTGCACTCAGACCATACCCCTCTATTCCCTTCCCGCCCATATACCTACCCACGTTACTTTTAAATGTTAAAAATCGATCCTGCCTCCACCACTTCTGCTGGAAGATCATTCCACACAGCCACCACTCTCTGAGTAAAGAAGTTCCCCCTCATGTTACCCCTAAACTTCTGTCCCTTAATTCTCATGTCATGCCCTCTTGTTTGAATCTTCCCTACCCTCAATGGGAAAAGCTTATCCTCGTCAACTCTGTCTTTCCCTTTCATCATTTTAAATACCTCAATCAAGTCCCCCCTTAACCTTCTGCGCTCCAAAGAGTAAAGACCTAACTTGTTCAACCTTTCTCTGTAACTTAGTTGCTGGAACCCAGGCAACATTCTAGTAAACCTCCTCTGTACTCTCTCTATTTTGTTGACATCCTTCCTATAATTAGGCGACCAAAATTGTACACCATACTCCATAATTGGTCTCACCAATGCCTTGTACAATTTTAACATCACTTTTTAGACAAAAGACCACGAATGGAACAGAATGGATGTTAAATCCACAAGTTTTCAAAAATACTGTCAGTCCGTATGGATTACCGGACATTGATCTGTTTGCATCTAGATTAAATCACCAATTGCCCAAATACGTGTATTGGGAACACGATCCAGGGGCAGTAGCGGTGCATGCTTTCTCGCTACACTGGGGGAATACGTTCTTTTATGCTTTTCCCCCATTCTGTCTGATTGGGCAATGTCTCAAGAAAATAGCGCAAGACGCTGCCAAAGGCATTTTGGTGGTGCCAAATTGGCCTACACAGTCATGGTTCCCATTGATGCTTAAAATGATTAATGAACCATGTATGACGATTCCTAGTTGCAACGATTTGTTGATACAACCAGTAACAAAAGAAATTAATCCATTGCATGATCATATGAATTTGTTAATCTGCAGGTTCTTACCAGACCATTGCAAGGGTTTGGACTTTCGGATAGGACCATGGATGTTATAGCTGCAGCTTGGAGGAATAGTACTAAAAAACAATATATGCCGCATATAAAGAAATGGGAAGTCTTCTGTAGACAGTCAAATATATCTTATCATACTGCGAACATTTCAAATGTATTGGAGTTCCTTGCTGGGTTACATTTTGATGAGCAGAAGTTATTTTGTCATTAATAGTGCTCGTAGTGCTTTGTCGTCCAATTTAGGTCAAATTTCTGATTGAGATTCAATCGGGTCTCATCCATTAATATCCCGGTTTATGATAGGATTTTTTAATAAAAATCCTCCCAAGCCCAGATATACAGAAATTTGGGATGTTAGTATTGTTCTCACTTTGCTTTGGCAATGGGCTCCAATTACGTCATTGTATTTGCAGAGGTTAACATTCAAGGTAGTAATGTTAATGGCATTATTGTCAGCTCAAAGAGTACAAACTTTGCAAATGTTATGTTTAGATTGCATGCATGTGGTTTCAGATATCATTGTGTTTTATGTTTATGATCTGATCAAACAAAGGAAAAACTGGAACGAAGGTAATGTTTAAAGCATACCCTGTCGATGAAACATTGTGTGTAATTAATGTAAAGAACATGCAAGTACACAGAGAAATCTTTGCTACTACTTTATTAATTAAACTCACACATCACTGCCCTAGCTGTACGTGGTCTGTCACGGACACTAGAGAGAGAGCTACGGGTGGGAAGGTCACAGTTATACTTGATTATGGGGGAGTGGTTAGCAAGGGCTACGTCACTACTGTTAAAGGTGTACACACATATCATCTACATCCTTCCACTACAAAAAAACAAAACAAGGAACAGTGACAGGCCACTACGTCTCATGCGCTAAGGGAGAGTAAACATCAGTAATACAGGAACACAGAATCACACATAATCGCCATAACAGTCTGGCGGCCTGACAAGGCGACCAGACCGGGTCCGAACCTTGCCATCATCTCCTCCCCCAATGGGAACGAGAGGGACCGGCGCCCGGGCAGGAGGGGAGCCCCTTGACAGGCGAACCCCGGGGTGACGGAGGCAGCGGAGAGGACGGAGAGGGAGGAGAGGCCGGAGAACCAGGGAGCACAGCGGGAGGATTCACTGGAGAGGGACGAGAATGAGGAGAACTGGGCAAGGTGTGCATGGGACGAGGCGGCAAGGACGGCACAGGGGGGGCATACGGAGCTGCTGGAGGGGGCCGATGCTCGTTCACAAGCTGGAGGTGTTGATGAGACCTACGGTAGATCGCTCCATCATGGTCGACCAGGTACGAACGAGGGGAACCAGCAGAACCGACAACAATGGCGAGCCTGGAGTGGCCAGAGGCAGACCGCATGCGGACGACCTGGCCAGGGAAGAGAGGACGGAGGACACGGCAGGACTTGTCATGGGAGCGCTTCTGGATACGATGTTTGTGGGCAATGCGCTTCCGGACCATGGCAGGGTTAAGGATGGAGGGAGCAAGTGTCTGCTGGGTCACCGGGATCGGAGGCCTCGTAACACGGGACATGAGGCGCTGAGCTGGGGAACCGAGGGTATGGTCACGGGAGATGTGGCGGAGGTTCAGGAGGGCTAGTTAAATGTCAGAGTGAGACAAGCGACAACGTTCCAGCAATCCTTTAGCACTGCGGACCACACGCTCAGCCAGGCCGTTGCTTTGCGGGTACTCTGGGCTGCTGGTGTAGTGACGGAAATTCCAGCGATCAGCAAAAGCACGGAACTCAGCACTGGTGAATTGACTTCCGTTGTCCGACTGCAGGCTTGCCGGGGGCCCAAAAGTAGCGAAGTGACGGCGCAGCTTCTCGATGACAGCAGATGATGATAAAGAGTGAAGCTGGTCAACCTCAAACCTGTTGGAGTAAGAGTCGACAAGCACTAGAAAATGCTTGCCGTGCCACTCGAAAATGACAGTCGCCAGCGCGGACCAGGGGAGGTCCGGGGCGGGCTGCTGCAAGAGGGGCTGCCGCTGCTGTTGCGGGGCGAGGCTGTTGCAAGTAGGGCATGAGGAGGCCCTATCCCGGATATAACGAGCCATATCAGGCCAGTAAAGCCAATCGTTGGAAAGAGTGGCTTCAGCCCCGGGATGGCCACGATAAGCAGTTTCATTGTTCTTGAAGTGCTGCGGGCACCACCACATTGTGCCCCTTCACAATCACACCATCACGCAGCACCAGCTCGTCACGAACCAGGAAATAAGGCACCTCTGCAGCCGGCAGGGAAGAACGGCGGTCTGGCCAGCCCTGCTTGATCACCGCGGCCAGCTGTTGTAGCGAAGTGTCAGCCGCCGTGTGCTGGACCAGATACTTCATCTGATTAGAGGGCACAACATTAACGTTGGTTAATTTGAGGGGTGATACGTGATGGATGCGAGAGGCGCCCGAGACAGCGTGTCGGCAACAAACATGTCCTTGCCTTTGTACATAACGTTGGCAGCAGCCCCCGTGTCGACTTTGGCAGAGAAGGTGGTGCCATTCACAGTGACACGCACGGTTGGGTCCGTTATCAATGCAGGTGCATTTCGCAGCGAAAACACACTCAGTTCGCTCTGGGAAGAGCTCGAATCAGACAGGGGGAGTTATTCTTGCTGGTGATGGGAACCAGACGCCGTATCGGCACATGTCAGGTAGTTAGAGGGCTTCTGCTGTGGCAGTGCAGGCTTCCCACGGGAACGACACGCCGCCGAGAAATGGTTTCGCTTGTGGCAGAAATTACAAGTCTTGCCCAGCGCAGGACACACATTAAAATGATGCGAAGCAAAGTTGCAATTCGGGCAGCGTTAACGGGGTCTGGACCCGGGCGCAGGGCTTACCCTCTGTCGCTGTGGAGCAGAGTACTGGCGGCCGGCGAAACTGGCCGCGTGGACCTCATGATCGGGGGCGACACGGCGGAGGAGACAGCCTCTGCCAGGCGAGAGGCATGCAATGCCTCCTTAAAAGTCAGATCAGGCTTGCGAAGGAGCTCAGATCGCAGCTTCTCATCCCGGAGGCCATCGACCAAACTGTCCCGGGTTAAAGTCTCAGGGGTTAAATCATCCAGGTTGCAGCGGCGAGCCAGGTGCCGCAACGCGGTGACAAAATTGTGACCGATTCCCCAGGGTTTTGGCGGCGGCCGAAAAGTTTGAAACGCTCCAGGATACAGTTTGTAGGGATGTCACACAACGCAGTAAACTTTGCAAGTAGACATGCCGGGTCCTGAGCGTTCTCGTTGACCCCGTAAACGAACGACTCTGATCGTTCCAGAGCTTCGGGACCGGCTAAGTTGAGCAGGAGAGAGGCTTTGACCGCAGGGGTAACAGCGGGGTGAGCGATGGTAACGTAGTGCTCAAAGTCACGTCTGAAAACGCTCCAGCGGTGAGCGATGTCAGCATCAAAGATCAGGATGTCAGGTTTACGGCAAGCAGAAGCCATCGTGGCACAGGGAGGGGGTACTGGGAACAAAGAAACAAAAACCGATAGACAGGAGACGCGGTGTGAAAAACTTCTGACACCATGTAAATAATTGGCGCGTACATAGAGAATCTTTACTGCAACTTTATTAATTAAACACACACATCACTGCCCTAGCTGTACCTGGTCTGTCACAGACACTAGAGAGAGCTGTGGGTGGGAAGGCCACAGTTATATTGGATGATAAGGGGAGTGGTTAGCAAGGGCTACGTCACTACTGTTAAAGGTGTACACACATATCATCTACATTTATCCAGTGAGGCATTTCCATGAACGAGCACTGCCCACACACTGGGCAATAAGTCGCGGACAAATTGTCACCGCTCCGGACTGTCAATCAGTCTGCCTCAGTTTCAATGGCAATCGCTGCTTTGGGCGGGACTTGCGGCAGCAGGTAAACAACACCGCAGCCTGATTTCCTCACAAAGGAAACCTGCAACGACCCTCTCCATATAACCATATAACCATTTAACAATTACAGCACGGAAACAGGCCCTCTCGGCCCTTCCAGTCCGTGCCGAACATTTATTTTCCCCTAGTCCCATCTACCTGCACTCAGACCATACCCCTCCATTCCCTTCCCGCCCATATACCTATCCACTTTACTTTTAAATGTTAAAATTGATCCTGCCTCCACCACTTCTGCAGGAAGATCATTCCACACAGCCACCACTCTCTGAGTAAAGAAGTTCCCCCTCATGTTACCCCTAAACTTCTGTCCCTTAATTCTCATGTCATGCCCTCTTGTTTGAATCTTCCCTACCCTCAATGGGAAAAGCTTATCCACGTCAACTCTGTCTATCCCTTTCATCATTTTAAAGACCTCAATCAAGTCCCCCCTTAACCTTCTGCGCTCCAAAGAGCCAAGACATAACCTGTTCAACCATTCTCTGTAACTTAGTTGCAACATTATGGTAAATCTCCTCTGTGCTCTCAGCATCCCGCCGCCGCTCCCCGTCTCTATTGGCAACCGCCGCCTCAGGCAGAGAGTTTGGGGCGGGCGCGGAGTACACGTGGGCTCAGAACAGAGCGAGTTATACAGCGAGCTGCAGAACAAAGGGAGCACATAAACAGATGCTGGGAACAAAGAACTGCAGACGCTGGTTAGTACACACAAGGACACAGGTCAGTTCAACACCTGCAACACAGTCCGAGTGCCGCAGCCAGGACAAAGGGCCGTTAAGGCCAAGGTAAAACAATGTACCAAAAAAACTTGAAAATTTAAATACACAAGTTGGCGGCAGAAGCCTGGCGACTATTTGTGTAAGCCTCGATGAATTCTAGTATGCTTACACTGCAATCGCAGGAACATAGAAAATACGTGCAGAGTAGGCCATTCGGCCCTTCCAGACAGCATCGCTATTCAATATGATCATGGCTGATCATCCAAAACCAGTACGCCGCTCCGGCTTGTTCCCGATATCCCTTGAATCCTCCCTTGAAATCGTTGCATATTTGTACTGATCTGTCCTGGTTGTCTAGAGTTTGACTTTACAGGATGATATGCAAAGCAAAGAATTTCACCAACACGTACCAAATTGCATGTGGCAAGAAATTACAATAGACTGTTTTGAGTCGGAGGACAGGTATATATTGACAATAGACAATAGACAATAGGTGCAGGAGTAGGCCATTCGGCCCCTCGAGCCAGCACCACATTCAATGTGATCATAGTTGATCATCCCCAATCAGTACCCCGTTCCTGCCTTCTCCCCATATCCCTTGACTCCACTATTTTAAGAGCCCTATCGAGCTCTCTCTTGAAAGCATCCAGAGAATCTGCCCCCATCGCCCTCTGAGCCAGATAATTCCACAGACTCGCCACTCTCTATGAGAAAAAAGTATTTCCTCGTCTCCGTTCTAAATGGCTTACTCCTTATTCTTAAACTGTGCCCCTGGATCTGGAATCCCCCAACATGGGAACATGTGTCCAAAACCTTAACCTGTTCTAAACTCCAGAGTGTACAAGCCCAGCTGCTCCATTCTCTAATCATATGACAGTCCCGCCATCCCGGGAATTAACCTTGCAATCCTAGGCTGCGCTCCCTCAATAGCAAGAATGTCCTTCCTCAAATTAGCGGAACGAAACAGCAGACAATACTCCAGGTGTGGTCGCACTAGGGCCCTGTACAACTGCAGAAGGACCTCTTTGCTCCTATATTTGATTCCTCTTGTTATAAAGGCCATCATGCCATCGCTTTCTTCACTGCCAGCTGTACCTGCATGCTTACTTTCGTAGACAGATGTACAAAGACCCCCAGGCCCCCTTGTACTTCCCCTTTTCCCAACGACGCTATTTAGATAGTAACCTGCCTTCCTGTTGTTGCTACCACATCACATCTATAGTCATGGACTCTGCAACTAAGCTGGATGAATGTGCCATCGCTGTCACAGACTCCATCAGCAAGTATGGAGAGGGCTGTGGACCACATAATGCGATACGTCTATTCACCAAACGGAAACCATGGGTGAACCGTGAGCTCCACTCCCAGGCGCAGCCCAAGTTTAATTTCGTTTAGTTTAGAAATACAATCCGGAAACAGGCCCTTCGGCCCACAGAGTCAGCGCTGACCAGCGATCCCCGTACATTAACATTATCCAATGTACACTGGGGAGAATTTACAATTATATCAAACCGAAATAATTACAAACTTGTACGCCTTCGGTGTGTGGGAAGAAACTGGGGCGCACGGAAAAAACCCACGCAGGTCACGGGGACGATATACAAACTTCGTACGGACAGCATCCGTAGGCAGGATCGAACCCGGGTTTCTGGAGCTGTGAGGCATCACTCTACCGCTGCGCCAACGTTCCGAACCAAATCTGCAGCGTTGACGTCAAACTGTGCCGTGCGGCACAGGAAATCTATCACTGGCTGTCGCGGAGCCATTAAGGAGGCCAAGAGAGAATTCCAGACCAAGCCGGAGACACGAGGCAATGAGAGGATTCCCGCATTCTCCGCCCGCTTAGAACAGAATGTTTGGAGGAATGTCTCCTGCTCCTTCAGTCTCGGGTGTACGTGTACCAATGGTTACTGCGACAGGCGTAACATCGGCCGTCGTGAGACTGAATCTGTGGAGAGCAACTGGCTCGGATGCAGTCCCCTACTGTCCTCACGATTTACACAAGACTGTGCGCCCAAATGCGGCTTTAACCACATCTACAAGTCTACAGGTGACAACTCTGTGGTGCGCGGATCATGAACAAGGACTGGACGGAACACAAGAGGAAGACGGGGAGCTTAGCAACACGGTGGGTATCAGGAGATCGCTATCCCACTCAATGCCAGCAACACGAATGATCTAGTTTGTGTGTTCAGGAATCTGGATCGAGTACCCTGCCTAAATCTGCATCAATGGCGCCAAAATGGAAATGGTTGAGAACTTGAACAAAATGGTTGACAACAAAATGACCGACCATTTTGAACCGGCAGCCAATAAAGGACACCAGCAGGAACCTGAGGAAATTCAGCATGTCTCCAATGAGGAAGATCTTAGGCCAAACGGAATCAAATGATATGGGGAGAAAGCCGGAACGGGGGTCCTGATTTTGGATAATCAGACATGATCATATTGAATGGCGGAGCAGGCTGGAAGGGCCGAATGGCCTACTCCTGCACCAATTTTCTATGATGAAGATGCAGAAATTATTATTCAACTGTTCTGAAGTGCGCAGCTAGAGCGACAGATGATGCAATGCTCATCTCACCGTTGAAACCTCCCACTGGCTTGGCGGAGTGGTAAACAATCAAGATGCGAGGCACATTAGGTTTCAGGCCCAGGTTCAGGATTATGATTATTATTGTGAAATATACAGAGATAGAGTGAACACAAAACTGTGTTTTGCATGTTATCCAGGCAACCAAATATTCCGTGCATAGGAACAATCATTTCAAACTCACGTATAACAGATAGAGCAAGGGGAAGATACAGAGTGCAGAATATAGTTTCAGCAATGTCGCGCATCACGTCCAGAGACTACGTCCAATGTCCTCAAAGGGGACATGTGATTTCAACAGCACCATATCTTACTGAAGGACCATTAATAACCCCGATAACGGACGGGAAGAAGCTACTAGTGGTGCGCGCGTTCACGTGTGTGCGCTTGCTGCTGACTGGAGCGGGGAGAACAAGGAATGGTCGGGGTGAAACAAGCATAGAAAATAGGTGCAGGTGGAGGCCTTTCGGTCCTTCGAGCTAGCACTGCCATTCATTGTGATCATGGCCGTCATCCCCAATCAATAACCCTTTCCTGCCTTCTCCCCATATCTCTTGATTCCACTAGGTCCGAGAGCTCTATCTAACTCTCTCTTAAATCAATCCAGTGATTGGCCTCCACTGCCCTCTGTGGAAGGTAATTCCACATATTCACAACTCTCTGGGTGAATTTTTTTTCCCACTTCAGTCTTAAATTACCTCCCCTTTATTCTAAGACTGTGGCCCCTGGTTCTGGACTCGCCCAACATTGGAACATTTTTCCTGCATCTAGCTTGTCCAGTCGTTTTATAATTTTATATGTTTCTATGTGATCATCCTTCTAAACTTCAGTGAATATAAGCCTAGTCTTTTCAATCTTTCCTCATATGACAGTCCAACCATCCCAGAGATCAATCTCGTGAACGTACGCTGCACTGCCTCAATCACAAGGATATCCTTCCTCAAATTAGGAGTCCAAAACTGTACACAATACTCCAGATGTGGTCTCACCAGAGCCCTGTACAATGGCAGAAGAACCTCTTTACTCCTATACTGAAATGCTCTTGTTATGAAGGCCAACATTTCAAGAGCTTTCTTCACTGCCTGCTGTACCTGCACGCCAACTATCAGTCTTTGATGCCATTGATGATATTGGCTGCTTTTCCGAGGCAGCGGGATGTGTGGATGGAATCTGTGTTGAGAGGTCTGGTTTGTGTGATGGGCTGGACTACATCTACAAATCTCTGCAATTGCTTTCGTTCTCAGGCCGAGCTTTTCTCAAAATAAGCAGCTCTACATTATGCTGGTCTTGGTGCATCTATCGAAGTTTGGAAGGGTCACTGGAGACATGCCGAGATGTATCTGCCACATGGGGATATAAATGGGTTAGTGCATATTCTGGATTGTTGCATCTATGATCCACGCCAGACCTTTGATCGTATTAACACAAAGGGGAAACGGTCAACCATTTCCTCTTCTGCACCATTGATGCTGATTGGGCATGTCCTGCACCGTGCTTCCTGAAGTCTATAACTAGCTTCATCGTCCTGCTGACATCGAGGGGGATATTATTGTCCTGGAACCATGTATCTTAGTTCTCTATCTACCTCCTGTACTCCATATTGTCATTATTCTCCATTTGACTCAGCATGATAGGGTTGTGAGCAAACCTGTAGATGTAAATAAAGCCAACTGTGTCCCTAAAGTCGAGAGTGTAAAGGGAGTATAGTTGGAGGCCAAGAACGCATCCTTGCAGGGCACCGATGTCGAGAGTGATTATGGAGGAGATGCTGTCCCCTATCCTCACTGACTGAGGTCCGTGGGCATTGGAGCCTTGGAAGCAGTGACAGAGGGCGAGCAGATTCCGAGGTACCGTGGTTTGGAGATAACAGCCATTCATCTCGCAGCAAACACGGGTACACACGGTCCCACGCACAATGTCAAGCTCAAGTCTGTTTGACAATTCAATATCACAATTTCAAACTGTTTTTGATTCCATTCCCCTCTCATTCGTGTTGATTTCCCTATTTGTCACAAATATCTTCATCACAACCATGTTTATATTTCACAAATGGTCTTTTGTGTTTTCTGGGGTAGATAATACTGTCGATTCAGATATATCTGCGAGAATGTTTTACATCTGATTTCAGTCACTCCAAGGTGAATTCTGATTCTGAATGATGATCTTAATGTGATCATCTACATGCGCGCAGTAATTCTCTCAAAATCTATCCTGCAAAGGACTCCGAGAAGTCCCGATATCGGGGCCGTACATTCATGTGTTGTTCTTACCAACTACACAGGATGGATGATCTAATCAATCGTTCACCTTTGAGAGCCACTTGATGCGACGGATACCTCACGAATTCTGTCTCTGCCCCGAGTCGAAGGTAAGTATCACTTCCTCTAAAAGAGGTAGTGCCAGGGCATAATATTCTGCAGACTAAGTGCAGGTAGATGGGATTTAGTAATTGAACAGCATACACCCAGACAGTTTGTCGGCCTATTTTTCTGCTGTGTGACTCAGTGACTATTGGTCCAGTATGTGTACGTTTCTCTACACGTTGTATTACCGTTAGTATTTATAGCAGGCTTCACCACTATATCCCTGTGTGAGCAACTCGGCAGTGGCAATAGGTAGCCCGGTTTGGTTGTATCTGTTGTGTAATAAATGTTGGGCAGCAAATAATTCTGCATCAATGTTGAGTTGCTCTGTCAACCCAGTTTATACTCTCATCTAGAGCGCGGTGCAACGCCAATAGTTGCGGGCTTATGATTTGCGAAACAGTAACACAGTGTACATTTGTTTAGACTATATCGGAGCTTTGATAAGGTCATTCATTTCGCACATTAGATACATTGGCCTCTCAAGCGGAAGTCTTAGACAATAGACAACAGACAATAGGTGCAGGAATAGGCCATTCGGCCCTTCGAGCCAGCACCGCCATTCAATGTGATCATGGCTTGTCATCCCCAATCCGTACCTCGTTTCTGCCTTCTCCCCATATCCCTTGACTCCGCTATTTTAAGAGCCCTATCTCGCTCTCTCTTGAAAGCATCCAGAGAACCCGCCATGTTTCCTGCGCCTTCTGAACCATCTGGGTTTATCCTTTTTTCCTATTTCATTTCCGATTCCCGGCAATAACTGAGGTCCGCAATACAGTATTGGCATTTTACTCTGTTCTGTCTCCTACCCCCTAATCTTCTCACGCATTTGTCCAACTGTTCATTTGCGGTCAACAAAGATGCATCAAATTCCCTTGCATATCTAAGCACCGACTGTGTCACGTGGGTAATCTTTGACCCCATCATTGCACTTTCATTCGTGCTCTGATCACAGTTGTTACTTATCTCCAATTATTAGATTTGTCTGGGTTCGGCTACATTTATTATTGTCGCATGTACGTAGTTACAGTGAGAAGCGTGGTTTTGCTTGCAATCCACTCAGACCAGTCACACCATGCATGGACACAATAGGAAATATCTCTGCAATATCTTTCCGCCATGGCTAGAACTATTTCCAGACCAGGCTATGATGCATCCTGACCTTATGCTTTCAATGGCACACCTGGAGATGTTTGTAGAGGTTTTGTCATTCTCCTCCGGAAGTCCAGTGTATCTTCTTGGTTGTCTGAACTGTGTGGTTCATCCAGGACATATAGGTGTTAATATTAACGCCAAGCACATTGAGCCTCAACTATTTCCACTTCCGCGCCACTAATCCTGATTGACGCATGTACTCCGCCTTGCTTCCAGGAATTAATAACTAGCCCCTTGGTCTTGATGATGTTGATGGAGAGGCTATTGTTCTGACACGATGTGAGTACGTTCATTATCTCTTTCCTGAACTCCATCTCATCGTTGTCCCTGGTCCGGCCCATCAGAGGGTTGTCGTCACAGAACTATGGAGAGTGTAAAGAGAGAATCACAGGGCACCGAGAAATCATCCTTGCAGGGCGCCGGTGTTGAGAGTTATTATGGAGGAGATGTTGTCACCTACCGTCACTGACTCAGGTCCGTGGGCCATAGAGCCGAGGAAGCAGTGGCAGAGGGCGGAGCACATTCCTAGGCCATGGACACAGGTACACACGGCCATAGAGCCGAGGAAGCAGTGGCAGAGGGCGGAGCACATTCCTAGGCCATGGACACAGGTACACACGGCCACACGCACAATGCCAAGCTCAGGCTTGTTCAGACAATTAATTATCAAACTGATTCTCGAATCAAGTTAATTCCCATCGCTGGTCACATTAGTCTTCAGTTCCCTCTTGTCCAACAAGGAACTTCGCTTGTATGTATTTAACATATTGACATCATCGTTTTCTGGAGGGGAGGGTACTCTCCATGCAGATATATCTGAGAGAGTAAATTACATCTCATCTCAGTCACTCCAAGGTGAATTCATATTCTGCTCTTCTGATCCCAACGTAGTCATCCTTATACTCGTTGTTTATTGCTTTGAAGATCTATCCTGTCAGGGCGTCGCAAAGTCCCACAAATCAAAGTCAATAAATTCACTTGTTGGTCTTAGCAACTGTACAGAGCACAGGATCTGATTAATTGGTGATCGTCTCACACCCACTTTATGCTCTGGATAAATCTCGACTTGAACTCTATACCGCTTCAAAGGTAAGTATCACCTTCTTTAAAAGAGAGAGAGAGAGCCAGGGCATAATATTCTGCTGCCCAATTGCTAGTAAATGATTCAGTAATTGGGCAGCATGGACACAGAGAGTTGCTGGGTCTGTTTCTCTGCTGCGTGACTATGACTCTTGGTCCAGTCTCTGCATGTTCCTCCACATGTGGTATCACCGTCAGTGGATACAGCAGGACTGTGCTGCCATGTCCTTGTGTGTCCCAGCTGTAGGAAGAGGTGAGGACTTTATTCATTGGAGCGAAGGAAGCTAAGGGTTAATAATATGAAGGTGTGTAATCATGAGACGAATAGATAGGGTGAATGCAGTCTTTTATCCAGGATGGAGAATCAGAAATCAGATATCATCGGTTTAAGGTGAGTGGTGTAAGATTTACAAGGAACCTGAAGGAAAGACTTGACACAAAGATGGTGCTGGGTATAAGGGACAAACTTAGGTAAGATAATTTACTCTGGCATTCCATATGAGTTGTCTGAGTCTGCTGAATATATTATGTTTGATGTTGTATTGTAAATGCCCGGTAATTAATACGGTCCACGATACAGTATCGGGTGTTTGACTGTGTTCTTCCAGTCGCGTCCACTCGTCACCTTGTCTTCGCAGTTGTCCAACAGTTTATTTGTGGTTAACCGCCATTCAACACCTTCTCTAGTTTAATCAATACTGTTTCCGTTACATGGCCATTCTTAGAGCCATCGTAGTACGAACCTCCCGCTCTGTTCATGGCTGTTACTTATATCAGATCAATAGATCAGGTAAGGTGAGGCTGGTCTATTATTGTCACATGATCCCAGATGCAGTGGAAAGCGAGGCTTCGCAAGCTATCTACTCAGTCCAGATGTGCCATACATCGATACAATCAATTACAATCCTGTAGTTGCAGCGTGGAGGAAGATACAGAATGCAGAGTACAGGGTATTATAGAGCATATCATGCTGAATATTGTTGGTTATTTCTATCAAACCCTGAATTATCCGTGTATTTACGAGAATCAATAACCTTAGTTCAAGTCACATTGCATAATTCAGTTCTCCGTACAACTGGACACGTGCAGTTGAAGAATTCTAGTTCTGTAAAAAACACAAAACAAAGAATGTGTGTAAAAATATTACTTCAATGTGCATGTGTATGTCTGAAACAATGGAACAATAAGCCGTGAAATATCCCCCTTGGATCGCGAAGTTGTAAACAATTAAGAAGAGAGGCGTTTTAGGTTTGAGCTTCAGGCTTAGGTTTGTTATTGTTATATGAGTACATGTAAAAAGCTGTGTTTGCATGCTCTCCAGACACAGCAGATATACCTTATATAGACAGTACCAGTTCAAACTCGAGGGCTTAGAGTGGTGGGGACATGGATTCACATTGAGATTGAGCTACCAGAGGAGGTCGTTGAGGAAGTCAGTGTTACAACCTTGCAATGGCAGTTAGACTGCTTGGTTGGTAGGAAAGATTTGGGGTTATGTGGGTGAAAGATGTTTGGAGTGATTAGTGTAGATGGGGCACATAGGTCGGCAGCTGGGCCGAAAGGTCTGTTACCGTGTGCAGTGACAATATATAGAGCAATGTAGACGATACAGAGTGCAGCATATAGTTCGCACCATTGAGCGTATTGTAGTGCATCCGCTACTTGGACGAACTGACCGGTCTGCACAAGTTTTGATTACATTGGTTGTTTTTTTTTTTCGAGGCAGCGTGAAGTGTAGATGGAGTCAATGGTGGGAAGTCTGGTCTTTGTGATTGATTTGGCGATATTTATTACTGCAAATTCTCGCGGTCTTGGCAGACCTGTTACCACTCCAATCTGTGGTGCAACCTGACGATATGCTCTCCACGGTATATCCCGAGAAGCTTGTCAGAGTAGCTGGTGACAAGCCACTTTTCCTCAGACTCCTCTTGAAGTAGAGGCGTTGATGTGCCGTCTTTGAAGTCGCATCAATGTGATTACCCCGCGACAGATCATTGGTAATGTAACACCATGCAACTTGAGCTCGCGACCATTTTCAATTCCATACCATTGATGCAAATGTGGGCTGTACTTCACCATGCTTCATGACGTCAATAACTACCTCCTTCAACTTGCTGACATGGAAAGTGGGGTTATTGTCCTGACACCATGTCACTAAGTTCACTATCTTCGTCTTCCACTCCGTCTCCACGTTGCACATTATTTCACCCATCCCATTTGTATCGTCTGCAAACTGGTAGATACAATAAGAGCCGTGTTTGGCCGCACGGTGGCGAGTGTAAATGAGGTATAGTAGCGGACTGGAAACCAATACTTGCTGGGCTCCGGTGTTATTCTGGACGAGGTGTAATCTGTAATCACTGACTGAAGACTGTTAGTGCTGAAATCGAGCATTCAGTGGAAGAGTGGGAAAATATACCTCGGTCCCGGAGTTTGGAGAAGCCGACCTGTCCATCCTTCTGCGCTTACATGCACAGATTTCTAAACGCGTGCAGTAAAGTTCAAGTCTGTTCTTACTTTCAATATTATCCGCGAAAATGACCTCGGCACCAGTAGTGGCTGCCTCGCCAACAGTCTGTCTGTCCTTTCTTCTTTTTCTGTTGTTTTTAATGTGTTAAAAAGTATGTTTTAGTGTTCCTTGGTGTGTTTTATGTGGGGTTGTGTACGCTTGTTTTCAATCTCTTACTTCGACGGTGATGCGATTTTTTCCCGTATCGCGTCTCCGTCCGCACTGTGCCCAAACATGGTGGAGTTGGCGGCCTTTCGTGGAGACCGCTCCGGCGCACCAAGCCGCGGGTGTCTGCGGGGCTTTAACATCGCGGAGCTTGCGATGCCTTTGCCGGCCTTCGAAGCCCCAACCGCGGGCCGTGTGGACTTTAACATCGTGGAGCCCGCTGTCTCTGGTAAGAAGAGGCCGCATCGGGATCTCCATGCCGCGGAGAGAGTTCCAACCGCCCCCAACGAGGAAGTTCTGATCACCCCGACGGGGTCTTCGATCGTGGACTGCAGGGTTTTGATCGCCCGGAAGCCTGAAGGTTTGATTGGCCCGACCGCGGGAGTATAATGAGGACGATCGCGGGAGTATAATTGGACTTTTTTTGCCTTCCTTCACAGTGAGGAATGTGGGGAATCCGCTGTGGTGGATGTTTATGTTAAATTTTATGTGGTTGTGTGTCTTGTTGCTTTTATTTAGTATGGCTGTACAGTAATTCGCATATAGCAATTAACAATTAATTACAGCACGGAAACAGGCCATCTAGGCCCTTCAAGTCCACGCCGAACACTTACTCTCACCTAGTCCAATCTAACGGCACTCAGACAACAACCCTGCATTCCTTTCCCGTCCACATACCGATCCAATTTATTTTTGAATGATAAAAGCGAACCTGCCTTCACCACTTCCACTGGAAGCTTATGCCTCTGCCCCACTTAGGAAACCTGAACGGAAAACTCTGCAGACTTTGCGCCCCACCCAAGGTTTCCCTAATGGTCGAAAGTGGTTTCCGTCTTAAAAATCGGTAATTTTTTAGTCAACGCCGGTTGCGATGCTCGTTGAAGGTGGTTGTCGGAGGACAAAAACCTCCGGGAACCTTCGGAGGATTACGTTCAGGTTCCCTAACGGACAGGGGCATCATTCTACACAGATACCATTCTCTGAATAAAGAAGTTCCCCCTCATGTTGCCCCTAAACTTTTGTCCCTTAGTTCTCAAATCATGTGCTCTTGTTTCACTGCATCTTAATTGGTTCATGTGACAATAAAGGTCCTTTGAATCATTTGAGCCGCTCGAAGTTCAGTTCTTGGCTCCTCAAACAATGAAGCTCTGATCCATTGATTATGGGGTGTTGTGCAATTTCCAGCAGTCCACTGATGGGGACATCAGGTGGACGGCAAGAGCACTGCATGCGAGCGGGCACGAATCAGTCAATGCCGTTTATCCATAACTTGCAGGTTCCGCATGTATGTTGGTTGATTCGCTACGTCAGGTCACCAATAATCCGCTTCCCGATTCTGAAGAAAAAACGTGCTGCTCTTTGCTCCTTTCTTCAGTAGAAGATGGTGGCAAACCAGCTGCCTCCCGAGATGTCGGCCGGAATACCATCGCCGGCCTCCACAGTTGACCCGATCCACGCGACGCCCGTCTCCCGAGAGCTTTGGATATTTCGTTCAGATTCCAATTAATACCCAAATTAATAAGAATAATAAGTAACGATGAATTGCGGTAATAGGGACTCAATGTCAAATTATTATTCACTGTGATCTAGTCGTTGGGTCAGGGTTGGAATTCCCGCCCCTCTTATTGTCGCGGTAAAGCGGTGAACCTACGAGTGCATCTTCCTGACCTCTATATTGCAGAATCATACAGAAGTCTGGGTCAGATCCAGACATGTCCCGACGATAGGTTCACAGGGAGTGACGCCCGTTTCTTCAACATATAATCTGATGGAAATCTCCTTGCCCCTGCAGTTATTAGTTTGTACCCGCTCTCTGGAGCTTCTGCAGCTTTGCTGAAATGTGGCGCCCTGTTTGAACACAATACTCCAACATACACATAACATGTTGCAGACAAGTCAGGCACCGCCAAGAGTCATAACGTCATACAGTACTGAAACGCCCTATGGACCAACTCGACCACACCATCTAAAATAGCCCATCATAGCTTGAATGTTTGCCGACTTCGATCCATATCTTACTCTAAGCCATCCCTCTCTACGTCCAAAATTTTATTTGAAATGTTGTTTTTGTTCCGGCTCAACTACCTCATCTGCAACTCGTTCAGTATATACAACATCCACAGTGTGAAACACGTTCATTTTAAACTAGACTAAGTGGGGCCCGTTGGGTCCCAGCTTCACACGGGAGGGCTGGTCCCCCAACGCAATATTCCACTTCTCCACCAATTCCAATATTGATGGCCAGTGGGAAGGGAGGGCTTTCTGTAGAGATAGCATCGGTGTTGAGGGCCGAAGGGACTGGTTTTCAGACGGCTAGTATGGACATTGTGGGCCGAATGGATTATTGGGCTGACAGCTCAATCATTGAGGCCTGTGGCTTTTGCAACTGTGGCTTTGGCAACCGTGGTGTTTGCAACTGTGGCTTTTGCAACTGTGGCTTTTGTAACTTTGTCTTTCGCAACTGTGGCTTTGGCAACTGTGGCTTTTGCAACTGTGGCTTTTGTAACTTTGTCTTTTGCAACTGTGGTTTGGCAACTGTGGTTTGGCAACTGTGGCTGGGAGGAATAAGCGCTTGATTAGGTCCGAGCGTTTACTGCAAAAGTCCCGCTCATTTCGTCATTTCTGCTTAGTGGACATGTTACGCTGATTGCGTCATTTCCGGTGAGTGCATTTCCGGTCGTACTGAATGCGGAAGTGTTGCTGACTGCGGAAGGCCCAAAGTGGAGACGCTGCGCTCTGCCGTTTGAGTATTCAAAAAAGTCTACAGCCATATATAATTGTTATATGTTATATGTTATGTGTTATATATATGGTGTGTCAGTGTTTGTATCTTTGTGTTTGTGTGGATGTGTCTTTGTTTGTGTGAGTGTATGTGTGTGTGTGTATCTATGTATCTGTGTCTATGTGCCTGTCTGTGTGTTTGTGTGTGTGTCTGTCTGTCTGTGCATCTGTCTGTGTGTTTGTCTGTCGGTGTGACTGTCTGTGTGGCTGTGTGTGTGTGTGTGAGTGTCTGTGTGTGTGAGTGTCTGTGTATGTGTCAGTGTCTGTGTGTGAGTGTGTGAATGTGAGTGTGAGTGGGTGGGTGTGTGTGTGTGCGTTTGAGTGTCGGCCTGTGTGTCTGTCTGTGTGTCTGTCGGTCCGTGACCGTGTGTTTCTGTCAGTGTGTGTATATCTGTCTGTTTGAGCGTGTGAGTGTGCGTGCGTGTTTGTGTTTGTGTGTGTGTTTGTGGGTATTTGTCTGTGAATGTGTTTTTGTTGTGTGTGTGTGTGTGTGTGTGTGCGTGTGTGTATGTGAGCGTGTGTGTGTATGAGTTTGTGTCTTTGTGTGTGTGTGTGTGTGTGTGCGCGCGCGCGCGTGTGTGTGTGCGTGTGTGTGTGAGTGTCTGTGTCTGTGTGTGTATCAGTGTGAGTGTCAGTCAGTGTATGAGTGTATGTGTGTGCACTCTCCTTGAAATGCTGCGAAATAGGATTTGCTGGCCTGCACTCTGCTTGGAGTGCTGTGAAGTTGGACTTGCTGCCTGCTCTCCGCTTGGAGTGCTGCGAGGTGGGACTAGCTGCCTGCTCTGTGCTTGGAGCGCTGTGAGGTCGGACTTGCTGCCTGCTCCCTGCTTGCAATGCTGTGAGGTTGGACTTGCGGCCTGCACTCCGCTTGGGGTGCTGTTAGGTTGGATGTGCAGGCCTCCACTGAATGATGGCTTTTGAGGTAAATGCTCTGATTTCTTTGTTAAAATGTGACCGCTCAATCTCTCTATATTAAAATTGTATTTTTTTATATCAACAGCAAAGAGACATCAAGAGGCAGTGAGGAGCAGAACACAACAAGAAATAATTTAGTAAATCTGATCTCATTTAAATCGTTGATATATTTTAAGTGTCATTCATATTTTAAACTTTAATAAATCGATGTTTGCACTTGTGATGCCTGCGTGTCCTTCGTCACAATGAGAACCTAATAGGCAGGAACGGCTGCGCTGTTGGAGAGCCACTGAGGGTGCATGCGGGGGATGTTGAGAGGAGATGGGCTGAATGCGTGGGCGAGAGGGGAATGGTAAGGAGCAGCGTGGGTGTGGGTCAAGGGAGGAGGGGTGACTGAGTGAACTGCCACCACACCCGCGGTGTGTGAGTGGACTTCCAGCCCACTGGCCATGAGTAAGTGAACTGCCAGCCCACCAGCTGTAAGTGAGTGAAGTGCCAGCCCACCAGCCGTTTCCAGCCTCTGGAAACCAGTCCCTTCCGTGCACAACACCCATACCAGCGCTCCAGAGATCCACACAAGGATACACTTTACTTCTCCATTGCTGTTATCTGTAAAAAAGGAGAACATGTCTAAAATTGATTGTCCACCCTCTCCCCTTCTCTCTCACAGAGTACGTCACCTGTTTGCAAAAATTCTGGCAGTTTCCCAGCCGCCAGGCCTGAGCTACCAAGCTGCCAGCCTGCCATGCCTGAGTGACTGAACTGCCAGGCCTGAGTGACTGAGCTCCCTGGCCTCAATGACTGAGCTACCAGCCCGATAATCAATGCTGCCCACAATGTCCATACTAGCCCTCTGGAAACCAGTCCTTTCAGCCGATAACGACCACTTAAAAAAAATATTTTGTACTGGAAAACACTTCCTATATCCATGATTGGTAGAATAAACGCTATAAAGATGGTGTTTTTACCACAATTATTATATTTGTTCCAGGCTATTCCTTTTTTTCTCCCAGACCTTTTTTAAAAAAATAGATAATATTATTTATAGTTTTATTTGGGATTATAAAAATCATAGAATAAGTAAAAAACATTTATGTAAATCTAAGATAAATGGAGGATTAGCACTTCCAAATTTTTAATATTATTTTTGGGCAGTCCAGATTAAGAATATGAATTTTTGGTAGGTAAATATGGATTATGAACCAATGTGGTTAAAGATGGAAAAGGAAGATTGTTTACCCTATAATGTAGGCTCGGTTCTCTTTGCCCCAAAGGAAGTACAAAAAAAAATTATAGGGATAACCCTATAATTTATAATAATAGATGTATTTGGAAACAAATAGTTAAGACTTTACAGCTAGATAATCTTTCACTTAGACTACCAATAATGAATAACCCATTATTTAAGCCTTCTATATTGGATGGAGGGTTTAGACATTGGGATGATTTAGGAATTAAAAGGATAGAGCACCTTTATAGAAAAGGAAAATTTCTTTTATTCCAAGAGTTACAAGATATCTACGGATTGTCTCCGCAACACTTGTTTAGGTACTTACAAATTAGAGATTATATAAAATCAAACACACTAGATTATAAAAATAAAGTACCAGGATTATTAGATGATTTGTTTAATTTACACCCAAATACAGAAAAATTAATAGCCCATATATATAATATAATCTTGGATAAGGAGAATCCAACAACGGAAACATATCGGCAAGCATGGGAAAAGGAAATTGGTTTATCCATAACAAAAGAAAATTGGGAAGAAAGTTTACAGCAAATACATCGGTGTTCGTTAAATGCCAGACATACATTGATACAATTCAAAGTATTATACAGATTACACTATTCAAAAACTAAATTAAATAGTATCTTTCACAATCTCTCTTCAATTTGTGATAAATGTAAGAACTTAGAAGCAAATTTAACACACAGTTTTGCTACATGTCCCAAACTGAATTACTACTGGACAGAAATTTTTAAGGTTATTTCTGAGGTTCTAAAAATTAGATTGGATCCAGACCCAAAGTTAATAATACTTGGGATTTTGGATTCAAATTCGGTACTTACAGGAAATCAAAGAAATTTCTTTGATTACTGTTTGATAATAGGGAAAAAAATCATATTGAAATTTTGGAAGGGAACATTATCCCCACAATTAAAATGTGGGCAGCAGAGATGTTGGAGACGTTACAATTAGAAAGAATCAGATTTGTCCTATTGGACAAATATAATATCTTCGAACAAATATGGTCTCCATATATACAGTATCTAGAGAAGTAGCTGTTCTTGATGTCACAGCCTGACGGGTACCCAGCGGGATTTGATGAGAATAATTGATTCTTATACTAGGATTAATAGGCATGTCTTCATTGATATTATTATTTGTAATAGTTTTAGATACAATATATTTTGTTGATTTTCATTGATATATATATATATATATATAATATTTTTTCACTTTTTGTTAATCTATAATCCTTTTTTCCTCCTTGCTCTATTTTCTTCTTCTTTTCTATATAATCAAATTATTATTTAATCACTTTCTTATTGATTTAAAACTATTCTATTCTTTTCTTTATTTCCAAAAAAATAGAAGATGATAACTGTCAATGGGTTATTTAAAAAATGTGTAATTATGTTGAGGTTTGTAAAGCTGTTTACATTATTGTAAATAGATTACTTCTAATAAAATAAAGTAAAAAAAAAAAAAAAATTGATTGTCCACCCTCTCCCCCTTCTCTCTCACAGAGTACGTCACCTGTTTGCAAAAATTCTGGCAGTTTCCCAGCTGCCAGGCCTGAGCTACCAAGCTGCCAGCCTGCCATGCCTGAGTGACTGAACTGCCAGGCCTGAGTGACTGAGCTCCCTGGCCTCAATGACTGAGCTGCCAGGCGCCATGTGACTGAGCTGCCAGGCCACAGTGACTGAGCTACCAGCCCGATAATCAATGCTGCCCACAATGTCCATACTAGCCCTCTGGAAACCAGTCCTTTCAGCCGATAACAACCACGCTAGCGCTCCGGAAAACCCGCCCCCACTGGCCAACAATATTGGAATTGGTGGAGAGGTGAAATATTGCGTTGGGGGACCAGCCCTCCCGTGTGAAGCTGGGACTCAACGGGTTCCACTTAGTCTAGTATATATTGTAAATAGCAGCGGTCCCAACCCCAATACCATGTGCTACAATTGTAGCCACTAATCCTCTATGTGAGACCTTAACAAATGCTTTCTGAAAGTCCAGGTACACTACATCCACTGACTCTCCCGTCCATTTTACATATTGCATTCTCAAAATAAATGATGCAACGTTTCTGCAACCTATGAGACATGCCTCTGGTTGCATGGTGTTGTAAACAATGGAGATGATTGGCGCTTTAGGATTGAGCTTCAGGTTTAGGGATATTAATGGCACATGTACCGATGTACAGTGAAAAAACATTGTTCTTCATGCTATCCAAACAGATTACATATATCATATATATATTACCGGTTCAAACGCAATGATGAGGGCACTGACATATGGATGCGCTCAGAGTGTGGTTCTCTATGGATTCGCACAGCGAGTGGCGTACATATAGAATTAGATGCCAAAGGAGGTAGCTGAGGTGAAACTGCACAGGATCTAAAATACATTTGGCCAAACACAAATAAGAACTGACACGCGCCAAAAACGGCAGGTGGGACTTATGTGAATGGTGCACATTGATCGGCGTTGGCACTTTGGGTTGAAGGACCTGTTCCAATAGTGCCCTAGCCTAAGGAGTCACCATTCATATGCCCGATAGCGGAGGAAATGAACCAATTCCTAAGTCTCGTGATGCGCGCTTGCAAACATATCTACCTTTTACCGGATAGGTGTAGGGTAAAAAGTAACCGGACCGGGATTTGACAAGTCTTTGATTTTGTTGGGTGTTTGTGTAATGGTTTGCAGCGGGGAGTGCAGATGAAGACTATGTTCTAGGCTCTGGCATGGACATGGCTATATATACAATGCTCTGCAATATCTCGCTGTCTTGGCATATTTGTTCCCAAAACATAGGCCTTTGACAAGGTTCCCCATGGAAGGTTAGTTAAGAAGGTTCAATCTTTGGCTGTTAATGGCGGAGTAGCAAGATGGATTCAACAGTGGCTAAATGGGAGATGTCAGAGAGTAATGGTGGATGGCTGTTTGTCAGGTTGGAAGCCGGTGACCAGTGGGGTGCCTCAGGGATCTGTGTTGGGTCCACTGTTGTTTGTCATGTACATCAATGATCTGGATGATGGGATGGAAAATTGGATAAGTAAGTATGCAGATGATACTAAGATAGGTGGTGTTGTGGATAATGAATTAGATTTTCAAAGTCTACAGAGAGATTTGGGCCATTTGGAAAAGTGGGCTGATAGATGGCAGATGGTGTTTAATGCTGATAAGTGTGAAGTGCTACATCTTGACAGGAATAATCAAAATAGGACGTACATGGTAAATGGTAGGGAATTGAGGAATGCTGCGGAATAGAGGGATCTAGGAACAACTGCGCATAGTTTCCTGAAATTGGAATCGCATGTGGATAGGGTTTTAAAGAAAGCTTTTGGTGTGCTGGCCTTTATAAAGCATTGACTATAGGAGTAGGGAAGTAATGTTAAAATTGTACAAAGCATTGGTAAGACCTATTCTGGAGTATGGTGTACAATTTTGGTCGCCTAATTATAGGAAGGATGTCAACAAAATAGAGAGAGTACAGAGGAGATTTACTAGAACGTTGCCTGGGTTCCAGCAACTAAGTTACAGAGAAAGGTTGAACAAGTTAGGCCTTTTTTCTTTGGAGCGCAGAAGGTTAAGGGGGGACTTGATTGAGGTAATTAAAATGATGAAAGGGATAGACAGAGTTGACGTGGATAAGCTTTCCCCATTGTAGGAAGGGAAGATTCAAACAAGAGGGCATGACATGAGAATTAATGGACAGAGGTTTTGGGGTAACATGAGGGGGAACTTCTTTACTCAGAGTGTGGTGGCTGTGTGGAATGAGCTTCCAGCAGAAGTGGTGGAGGCAGGATCAAATTTAACATTTAAAAGTAAAGTGGATAGGTGTATGGACGGGAAGGGAATGGAGGGGTATGGTCGACACAAATGTTCGGCACGGACTGGAAGGGCCGAGTGGGCCTGTTTCCGTGCTGTAATTGTTATATGGTGATTATGTGGTTAAGCTACGATGCAACGTGACAGTAAGCTTTTTACCATATTTTTGAAAGGGGTACGGGAGACATGACAAACGTCTTTTTAGAAACATAGAAACATAGAAATTAGGTGCAGGAATAGGCCATTCGGCCCTTCGAGACTGCACCGCCATTCAATATGATCATGGCTGATCATCCAACTCAGTATCCCGTACCTGCCTTCTCTCCATACCCTCTGATCCCCTTAGCCACAAGGGCCACATCTAACTCCCTCTTAAATATATCCAATGAACTGGCCTCAACAACCCTCTGTGGCAGAGAATTCCAGAGACCCACCACTCTCTGTGTGAAAAAATTCCTTCTCATCTCGGTCCTAAAGGATTTCCCCCTTATCCTTAAGCTGTGACCCCTTGTCCTGGACGGCCCCAACATCGGGAACAATCTTCCTGCATCTAGCCTGTCCAACCCCTTAAGAATCTTGTAAGTTTCTATAAGATCCCCTCTCAATCTCCTAAATTCTAGAGAGTATTTTAATGTCGATTGTGTGTCCTCTTGGGTGTCGCATCATTGTGATTGCCCATCAGAGTGGCAATATTGTCAGGAACCTGCAGGAAATACTTTACACTCCGACGGTGGTGGGTACATGGAACAACCAGTCTGGGGAGATAGTTGAGAAGTGTGCTACAGCAAGAGTGTTTGGAAATATCGGTGCCAATTCAACAGTAGTAAGAAACAGATAGGTAGCTGTTGGGCAATAAATGTTGAGCAAGAACTGACTCTGGAATAATGTCCAGGTGCGCCGATGAGCAACGCCGGTGTTTGCCGACATGTACTTTGAAAAATGATGCCGCACTCCATGCGTTTCATCAATATCGGAGTTTTGATGAGATCATTAACTTCTGGCATTACATATTTTCTCTTTCACCGCCGATGTCTTCTGTCATCTGAGTATATCATATCTTCCTTTAGTATTTCAGGTGCGGGGGAATTACTATGGTCCGCTGTACTTTATCAGCACGTTTATTGTGTTCTTATACCCGTTCCCACACTTCACATTCTCTTCGCATTTGCCCAACAGTTCATTTGTGGTTAACAGCCATGCATCACCTTCCCTTTTACATCCGCACCGCCTGTGTTTCGTTTACAATCTTAGTCAGCGTCAGAGTGTGAACATTCCCGCTCTGATCAGAGTTATTTCTTATCTCACGTGTCGTTTAGGTTAGATCTATTATCACATGTACCGAGCTGTAGTGGAAATAGTTGTTGTGCATGCTATTCACTTGGTTCAAATATCACAGACACATAAGCAATCAATGTAAAGCCAAGTGCAATAGATCGGGTGAATGGGAAGATTCAGAATGTAGAATATAGTTCATGATGCAGAATATCACGCTGAATGTGGTTCTTTATTTCTACCGATCCCCGATTTGTCCTGTTGTTTTGAACAAATTACAATGAACAATCGTTGCTCAAACTAGATTGCAGAATTCTAGTCTGCTGTTATCCTAGGAGTTACACCTTTGCATTTGAAGGACTGGTACAAACACAAAGCCATCATTGAAGCTGATGTACAATTCGTATTGAACTGTGCCGAGGTACATAGCTGGAAATATCAATGATGCAATGCTTCTATTAACCATGAGTCTTGGTTTGTGAAGGTGTAAACAATTAAGCTGCAAGTGCCATTAATATTTAGGCTTCATATTTAGGTTTATTATTGCCGTGTGTATTGAGGCGCATGATAATACAGGCGCATGGCTGAATGGGAGAAGCCAGAGGGTAATGGTGGATGGCTGTTTGTCGGGTTGGAGGCAGGTGACTAGTGGGGTGCCTCAGGGATCTGTGTTGGGTCCTTTGTTGTTTGTCATGTACATCAATGATCTGGATGAAGGGGTGGTAAATTGGATTAGTAAGTATGCAGATGATACCAAGATAGGGGGTGTTGTGGATAATGAAGAGGATTTCCAAAGTCTACAGAGTGATTTAGACCAGTTGGAAAAATGGGCTGAAAGATGGCAGATGGAGTTTAATGCTGATAAATGTGAGGTGCTACACCTTGGCAGGACAAATCAAAATAGGACGTACATGGTAAACGGTAGGGAATTGAAGAATACATTTGAACAGAGGGATCTGGGAATAACCGTGCATAGTTCCTTGAAGGTAGAATCTCATATAGATAGGGTGGTAAAGAAAGCTTTTGGTATGCTAGCCTTTATAAATCAGAGCATTGAGTATAGAAGCTGGGATGTAATGTTAAAATTGTACAAGACGTTGGTGAGACCAAATCTGGAGTATGGTGTACAATTTTGGTCGCCCAATTATAGGAAGGATGTCAACAAAATAGAGAGGGTACAGAGGAGATTTACTAGAATGTTGCCTGGGTTTCAACAGCTAAGTTACAGAGATAGGTTGAATAAGTTAGGTCTTTATTCTCTGGAGCGCAGAAGGTTAAGGGGTGACTTGATAGAGGTCTTTAAAATGATGAGAGGGATAGACAGAGTTAATGTGGACAAGCTTTTCCCTTTGAGAATAGGGAAGATTCAAACAAGAGGACATGACTTTAGAATTAAGGGACAGAGGTTTAGGGGTAACATGAGGGGGAACTTCTTTACTCAGAGAGTGGTAGCGGTGTGGAATGAGCTTCCAGTGGAAGTGGTGGCGGCAGGTTCGTTGGGATCATTTAAAAATAAATTGGATAGGCATATGGATGAGAAGGGTATGGAGGGTTATGGTATGAGTGCAGGCAGGTGGGACTAAGGGAAAAAAGTTGTTCGGCACGGACTTGAAGGGCCGAGATGGCCTGTTTCCGTGCTGTAATTGTTATATGGTTATAAAGCAAAGGGGAGATTCAGAATGCAGAACATAGTTCGCAGCATGATAACGCATATGTTCCATGGACATATATCCACTAAGGTGTAGGGATGTTTTGAACAATACGCTAATAATGGAACGGAAGAAACTATCCCTATGTGTAGTTGTCCGCTTTCGAGCACTTGTACTTTCTACTGGACGGGAGAAGGGGTGAACAGGAATGATCGTGTTGGGACTCGGCTTTTATTATGTTTCTTGCTGTTACGAGGCAGCGTGGTAGAGATGGAGTCAGTTGTGCGAGGTCTGGTCTGCGTGATGGACTTTGCCACATCTAAAATATCTCTACAACGTCTAGCCGCCTTGCGCAGAACATTTCCCAAAATAAGCTGCGATGAATCGCGACAATATTCTTTCTATGATCCATCTACAGAGGTTTGTAGAAGTTCTGTCTCTCTCCTCCGAACGTTGAGTTGGCCTTCTTGTCTGCCTCATCTATGTGGTTGATGCTGGACTGATCGGTGGTAATAATGACGGCAAGCAACTCGAAGCTCAACAATTTCCACGTCTGCGCCGTTGATGCTGATTTGGCGCGTGTACTCCGCAATGCCTTTTCATCTTGTTAACACCGGGGAAGTGGGTATTGTCAATACACGATTCCAGTCAGTACTCTCTCTCTCTCTCCTGCCTGTAATGCGCCTCATCATTTTTGTGATCCGGCCTTGTGGCGCGAGTGTAACCGGAGAATATTAGGGAACTGAGAATGAATCCTTGCCGGGGCAGCGGCGATGTGTGTTATTGTGAGGAAGTTGTTGTCACGGAACCTGACTGATTGAGGACTGTGGGCCAGAAAGTTACGGATCCCGTGGCAGAGGAAGGATGTGATTCCGAGAGCCCTGAGTTTCGAGATTACCGTCACCCCCTCCCCCAGCACACACAGCTAAGCATGGCCTTATGCACAATGCCAAACTCGAGTCTGTTCCCGCATTCTATATCACAATTACAACGTGACCTTAATTTCCACGTCTAGATCCATTAGCCTTAATTTCCTTAATGTCCACAAATATATTCGCTCCAACCTGCTTGTACTTAACAAACGAGCATCGCTGCTATCTGGGATAGAGGGTATGGTGGGCTCAGATATATTTCTCCAAAGTAGTTTTCACCTAACTCAGTCACTCCATGATGAAATGTTATTCTGAAACATTGATTCAAACGGAATGATTCACAAACCCGTTGTGTAATTTTCTGAACGTCTATCCTGTCAGAGCCCCGTAGAATTATACCTTGGCGCGGCATTTCATCATCTGAATTACCATCGCGGAGCGGGGCAATGCCTTACCGGGGATCGTCGTGTGGAGCTCCGGAGTGTTGGGCCTGCTAATTAACACCGTGGAGCACTGGTATGCGGGGCTTCCACCGCGGGCAGCGCTGACATTAACATCGCGGAGTCTGGGCTCTCTGTCGGGGATCGCCAGCGTTGGAGCTCGGCATGTGGACTTCGGGAGCCGCTTGCTCCGGTAGGTCCAAAGGCCTCGACCACCGGTGAACAAAGAGGACGAGGACTGATCTTTATTTCCTTCCCCCACAGTGGGAAATGTTGATTCTGCGGTGTGGGGATGTTCATGTTAAATTCTATACAATACAATACAATACCGTTTATTGTCATTTGAACCTCAAATGAAGTTGAAACGAAATTGGTTTCTGCAGTCATACAACATGAAAAGAACCAAGACACACCAACACAATTTACA
This sequence comes from Raja brachyura, assembly GCA_963514005.1. The sequence goes on from CAUPSL010001401.1 coordinate 416,140, forward strand.
CAAACATCCATCACAGTGAATCTCCTCCTCACTGTGACGGAAGGCAAAGTCTTGTCTCTCCCCTGCTCTCCATTCTTCTCCCGATGTCAAAGCCCCGGCGGGCGATGGCAATTCCCGCGGCCATTAAGGCCGCGCCAGGCGATGTAGGCACTGCTCCGGGTCTTGATGTTGGACCCCTCAGCGGGTGCTGGCAAGTCCCGCGGCCGTTTAAGCCGCGCCGGGCGATGTAAGGCCCCGCTCAGGGTCGCCTTCAACCCCGCAACTCGGGCGGGAGAAGTCGCCGTTGCGGGAGCTCGGAAAAGCGGTCTGCCACCAGGGACCCGCGAGCTCCCGATGTTCCTATCCACCGGATCTGCGGCTGGAGCCTCCGAAGCTCCGGAGTCGGGCAGCAGCAGCAGCAGCGCCACCACAGCTCTCCACGCTCCGATGCCGGCCAGCTCCGCCACTGGAGCCCCCAGGTCGTTCCGGTTCGAGGCTGCCCCACGGTGCTTGTTCTTCTTCTTTCGTGTGGCGTGCACAGCTTAAAGTTATAGGACAACTTGATATATTTGATCTTCTGTTTGTGCACGTCGAGGTGAATGCATTAATCAAAACAGGGCGGACCGCGTGAAGGTTGCAATCTTCCACCCCTCCACGGTGCTAGGCCCCAACGGCAACGGACAGGGTAAAGGTCGGGTCTCCGGTGCAGGGAAGATATTTTAAAGTCCCCCCCCACACATACACAGTTACAAGCAATTAAAAAAAACACTACAAACTATACAAACTACAAATTCTATCGTGTATTGTGTTTGTTTTATTCATAAAGCTGTATGATAATTCAAATCACACTCTACCAATTGGTGTATGTGACAACAAATGTCTCGTCAACTCGCTGGAAACTGCTGTGAAGGAATCTTATCGATTAGAGTAATAAGGGTGACAAGTGTGTGTAAGTGTGTCCATATCGGCCAACATGTCGATCGATTGTTGGTCCTTTGACAACCAATTCATCGGAGGGATAAATCTCGACCTATCTCGGCACCTAGTTGAAGGTACTGCAAGTGGCGTATTCCTTAAATTAGATAGTTCGAAGGCATCATACTCTACTGACCAAGTGCTAGTAAATGGGATTTAGTAATTGGATACTATTGACATAGACCGTTGTTGGACCTGCTTCTCTTGCTCTGTGACTCTGTGACACACGACCCAGTCTTGCACAATTCTCCACATGTGTTCTTACCGTCACTAGTTATGGCAGGGGTTCGCTCCGTTTTCCTTGAATGGGTCGACTTATAATGAGAGCTGCGGACATTATTCCTTCGAGTGCCGGAGGATGAGGGATGATCTTATGATTATGTATAAAATCATGAGGAAAATACATAAGATAAATGCACTTTAATCCAGGTAAAAAATAGAGAGGGTACAGAGGAGATTTACTAGAATGTTGCCTGGGTTTCAACAGCTAAGTTACAGAGATAGGTTGAATAAGTTAGGTCTTTATTCTCTGGAGCGCAGAAGGTTAAGGGGGGACTTGATAGAGGTCTTTAAAATAATAGGAGGGATAGACAGAGATGATGTGGACAAGCTTTTCCCTTTGAGAATAGGGAAGATTCCAACAAGAGGGCATGACTTTAGAATTAAGGGACAGAAGTTTAGGGGTAACATGAGGGGGAACTTCTTTACTCAGAGAGTGGTAGCTGTGTGGAATGAGCTTCCAGTGGAAGTCGTGGCGGCAGGTTTGTTGGTAACATTTAAACATAAATTGGGTAGGCATGTGGATGAGAAGGGTATGGAGGGTTATGGCATGAGTGCAGGCAGGTGGGACTAAGGGAAAAAAGTTGTTCGGCACGGACTTGAAGGGCCGAGATGGCCTGTTTCCGTGCTGTAATTGTGATATGGTTACATGGTTATATACAGATTCAATCAGCTCAAACACGAGGACAGAGAGTGGTGAGTCTTTGTATAAACACATAGGCTGGTCAGTGGATTCGCACAGGGGTTAGTGGGTGTATAGAACCCCTTTTCAGGGGAAATTCAGATGTCCTTGCAGCACACTAATACAAATACAACATAGCGTTAACATAGAAACATAGAAAAAAGGTGCAGGAGTAGGCCATTCGGCCCTTCGAGCCTGCACCGCCATTCAATGTGATCATGGCTGATCATCCAACTCAGTATCCCGTACCTGCCTTCTCTCCATACCCCCTGATCCCTTTAGCCACAAGTGCCACATCTAACGCCCTCTTAAATATAGCCAATGAACTGGCCTCAACTACCTTCTGTGGCAGAGAATTCCAGACTCACCACTCTCTGTGTAAAGAATATTTTCCTCATTTCGGTCCTAAAGGAATTCCCCCTTATCCTTAGACTGTGACCCCTTGTTCTGGACTCCCCCAACATCGGGAACAATCTTCCAGCATCTGGCTTGTCCAGCCCCTTAAGAATTTTGTAAGTTTCTATAAGATCCCTCCGCAATCTTCTAAATTCCAGCGAGCACAAGCCGAGTCTATCCAATCTTTCCTCATATGAGAGTCCTGACATCCCAGGAATCAGTCTGGTGAATCTTCTCTGTACCCCCTCTATGGCAAGGATGTCTTTCCTCAGATTTGGAGACCAAAACTGTACGCAATACTCCAGGTGTGGCCTCACCAAAACCCTGTACAACTGCAGTAGAACCTCCCTGCTCCTATACTCAAATCCTTTCGCTATGAATGCTAACATACCATTTGCTTTCTTCACTGCCTGCTGCACCTGCATGCCTACTTTCAATGACTGGTGTACCATGACACTCAGGTCTCGTTGCATCTCCCCCTTTCCTAATCTGCCACCATTCAGATAATAGTCTACCCTCATGTTTTTGCCACCAAAGTGGATAACCTCACATTTATCCACATTATACTGCATCTGCCATGCATCTGTCCATTCACTCAGCCTATCCCAATCAACCTGCAGCCTCCAAGCATCCTCCTCACACCTAACTATACCCCCCAGCTTGGTGTCATCTGCAAATTTTGAGATGTTGCATTGAATTCCCTCGTCCAAATCATTAATATATATTGTAAATAGCTGGGGTCCCAGCACTGAGCCTTGCGGCATCCCACTAGTCACTGCCTGCCATTCTGAAAAGGACCCGTTTACTCCTACCCTTTGCCTCCTGTCTGCTAGCCAGTTCTCTATCCACATCAATACTGAACCCCCAATACCGTGTGCTTTAAGTTTGTATGCTAATCTCTTATGCGGGACCTTGTCGAAAGCCTTCTGATAGTCTAGATATAACACATCCACTGGTTCTCCCTTATCCACTCTACTAGTTACATCCTCGAAAACTTCTATCAGATTTGTCAGACATGATTTACCTTTCGTAAATCCATGCTGACTTTGTCCAATGATTTCACCACTTTCCAAATGCGCTGCTATCCCATCTTTAATAACTGACTCTAGCAGTTTCCCCACTACCGATGTTAGACTAACTGGTCTGTAATTCCCCGCTTTCTCTCTCCCTCCTTTTTTAAAAAGTGGGGTTACATTAGCTACCCTCCAATCCTCAGGAACTACTCCAGAATCTAAGGAATTTTGAAAAATTATCACTAATGCATCCACTATTTCTGTGGCTACCTCCTTGAGTACTCTGGGATGCAGACTATCTGGCCCTGGGGATTTATCGGCCTTCAATCCGTTCAATTTACCCAACACCACCTCCCGGCTAACCTGGATTTCACTCAGTTCCTCCATCTTATTTGACCCCCGTTCCACTGCTAATTCCGGCAGATTATTTATGTCTTCCTTAGTGAAGACAGAATCAAAGTAGTTATTCAATTGTTCTGCCATGTCCTTGTTCCCCTTGATCAATTCACCTGTTTCTGACTGCATGGGACCAACATTTGTTTTAACTAGTCTCTTTCTCTTCACATATCTATAAAAACTTTTGCAGTCAGTTTTTATGTTCCCTGCCAGTTTCCTTTCATAATCTATTTTCCCTTTCCTAATTAAGCCCTTTGTCCTCCTCTGCTGGATTCTGAATTTCTCCCAGTCCTCCGGTAGGCTGCTTTTTCTGGCCAATTTGTATGCCTCATCTTTTGTTTTTATACTATCCCTGATTTCCCTTGTTATCCATGGATGCACCACCTTCCCCGATTTATTCTTTTGCCAAACTGGTATGAACAACTTTTGTACTTCATCCACGCAGTCTTTAAATACCTTCCATTGCACATCCACTGTCAACCCTTTAAGAATCACCTGCCAGTCTATCTTGGCCAATTCACATCTCATACCTTCAAAGTTACCTTTGTTCAAGTTCAGAACCCTTGTTTCTGACTTAATTTTGTCACTCTCCATCCGAATGAAGAACTCAACCATATTATGGTCACTCTTGCCCAAGGGACCACGCACAACAAGACTGCTAACTAACCCTTCCTCATTACTCAATACCCAGTCTAGGATAGCTTGCCCTCTCGTTGGTATAGCCTGCTCTCTCAATGTTAAAGAAGAAGTTTAACATTGAAACATAAAAACACCCCCCACAGTGGCTCCCACTATAGGGGAAGGCACAACGTCCAGTCCCCTTCCTCATGTCCACCCTGGATCGGGCCTATTGAGGTCTCCACAGTCGCCGCTACGTCGCCGCTTCCAGGCCGTTCTCGCAGTGTGATGATGCTCCGGCGCACGAGAGAGCCCTCTCAGCGGTTGGGACACCAGGAACGGCCGCCTTTTTACCGGAGACCGCGGCTTCCAAGCCAACAGGCCGTGCTGAACGGAGCTCCACACACTGGCGATCTCGGCGAGATATCCCAGGCTCCCGATTTTATCGTCAGCGCCGCCGCCCGCAGCTGGCCGCTCCACAGATCTGCAGCTCCGCGATGTTCAATCGGCAGATCCCAGCACACCGAGCGCTATCGGAGCTCCAGCCCCGATAGCGCTCCAGCGCTGTGCCGCCGCCGAAGCCGAGGTTCTGGCCAGGTCCCCTAAGGCAACGCCGGTAGGCTGCGAGGACGGGTCGAATGAGCTGCTCGGAGGAATGCAGCCTCTACGAGCAGGTAGGGACATGAAAAACAGTTTAACCCTCCCCCCACCCCCCCACATAATAAGATTATACCCCGAACTACACACTGAACGTGAAAAGAAACGGACTGCAGGACTGGCAGCCGTACAGGACTCGGTGTTCCCGTGGATTTTGAAGCAACAGCAACAAAGAGAAGCAGGAGAAAGCACTGATTGGCTCTAGCCCAAGTGGGAGGAGAGTTCTCAGTGAGTCAGAGGGAGAAAGCAGTTGCAAACTGAGGAATTTGGTTTGTAAATTAGGCAATTGAACAGTCAATATAAGCAAGGCAGCTCTTGGGGAGCGGCAGTGAGGGAGCGGCCTTGTGAGGGAAGTGCCATGTGAGCAGGCACGTGCCGTCAGGGTAGGCAAGGTAGGCACGGTAGGCACTGCCTACCCTGACTAAAATTATAACATAGTATTAACTAAATATAAATAATAAAGGCATGGGATAATTTTGCGTATGTAAGAGATCGATCTCTTAGGTAGGCATAATTCTCCGTGCCTTTCATCCGCAGCGCTTGTAACACGGGAAGCTCTGTGCAGCCCACGTGTCGTCAGCGCTGCCTGAAGCCGTCACTTTCAAGCGGGGCTGAAGGCAGCAGCAATTCTGCCTCTTAGGTAACAAAGAGAGAATAATGGAGCTCGTGTACCAATAATGTGGTAAGTACATTTTGTGTTGATGTTTTTAAATACTGTATTTCCCGGGGTGTTGGGGTGGGGGGAGAGCTCCTTTCACAGCGTTGGCCCGGGGTAAAGTTGCGGGAAGGGCACTAATGTTATGAATGAGGGGATTGGGATAATGCCACTTGCGACGCTCCTTGCACGGAGGCGTGCAATGACAAGGCATTGAGGCCGGGAGGGGGGGGGGGGGGGAGAGAAGTAGCTCGGGTGGCCGAGCGGCTGCCGGGCCGGACAGCGGAACCAGCTGCCATCTTAGCACCTTCTGCCGGTCCCCGCTCACCTCTGGCAGCTCTCCATCTAAAAACCTCTCTCCTGCCGCTCGCTGGCCTCACTCATGTCCTTAAATTCCGACAGCACGATTGAGGTTGCTCGGCTGTGGGACTTTAAGGATTTGCAGGAAGCTGCTGACATGAGCGAAGTCGGCGAACGGCAGGTGGCAGGTGTTCGGACGGAGAGCACTGCCAAAGGTGCGCGGGCTGGCAGAAGGCGCTGAAGTGGCGGCGAGTTCCTCTGTCGGGTCCCGGTGGCCGCTCGTAGCTCCCCGAGCTGCTTCGGGTCCCGGTGGCCGCTCGTAGCTTCCCCAGCTACAGTGCATGGCTTTGCGCCCGGAGAGCTGCGGTAGCGGTGGGTGAGTGAGTTACTGGCATTATCCCCGACACCCTGCTTCTCAACACTCGTGCCCTCCCCACAACTTTACCCCTGGCACAGACTCTCCACACGCTGTGAAAGGAACTGTTCCCCCAATTGGTCTAGGACTAGGAAGCCTAGGAAGGGCAAATTGAAATGTCACTGTCTTAAATCTATTTATTTATTTATTTATCGGCGATAACAATCTGCGCATGCGCGGTTTAATTTTTTTTAAAGCGGACTGAGTGCCTACCTTGAGTAATTACTCACGGCACGTGCCTGGTACCAACACAGTGTGTCCCTCCATTAGTACCACCACAGTGTGTCCCTCCATCAGTACCACCACAGTGTGTCCCTCCATACCACCACAGTGTGTCCCTCCATCAGTACCACCACAGTGTGTCCCTCCATCAGTACTACCACAGTGTGTCCCTCCATCAGTACCACCACAGTGTGTCCCTCCATCAGTACCACCACAGTGTATCCCTCCATCAGTACCACCACAGTGTGTCCCTCCATCAGTACCACCACAGTGTGTCCCTCCATCAGTACCACCACAGTGTGTCCCTCCATCAGTACTACCACAGTGTGTCCCTCCATCAGTACCACCACAGTGTGTCCCTCCATCAGTACCACCACAGTGTGTCCCTCCATCAGTACCACCACAGTGTGTCCCTCCATCAGTACTACCACAGTGTGTCCCTCCATTAGTACTACCACAGTGTGTCCCTCCATCAGTACCACCACAGTGTGTCGCTTCATCAGTACCACCACAGTGTGTCCCTCCATCAGTACTACCACAGTGTGTCCCTCCATCAGTACCACCAGTGTGTCCCTCCATTAGTACCAACACAGTGTGTTCCACCATCAGTACTACCACAGTGTGTCCCTCCATTAGTACCACCACAGTGTGTCGCTCCATCAGTACCACCACAGTTTGTTCCACCATCAGTACCACCACAATGTGCCCCTCCATCAGTACCACTACAGTGTGTCCCTCCATCAGTACCACCACTGTGTGTCCCTCCATCGAACCCACCACTGTGTGTCTCTCCATCAGTACCACCACAGTGTGTCCCTCCATCAGTACCACCACAGTGTGTCCCTCCATCAGTACCACCGCAGTGTGTCCCTCCATCAGTACCACCACAGTGTGTCCCCCCATCAGTACCACCACAGTGTGTCCCTCCATCAGTACCACTACAGGGTGTCACTTTGTCAGTTCTGCCCCAGTTTATCTCTCCATCAGTACTATCCCACTGTTAGTCGCTCCATTAGTGGACGGAGAGAGGGCAGCCCAGAGAGGGGGAATAGAGAGCGTAGGAGAGAGAGTAAATGTTCAGGGAGAGTGATATCAGTAAGGGTGGATGGAGAGAGAAAGAGAGAAGGGAGAGGTGCGGCATCATCCGCCGTTTTATTTAGGTTTAGGACATTTCTAAGGCGGCAATGTTTCTGTTCTCTGAGTGTCGTGAGTCTTTGGGTTGTGCCGCCTCAGAGGTGACGAAGGCATAGCATGTGATTGTCCCATGGTATATATAACATATAACATATAACAATTACAGCACAGAAACAGGCCTTCTCGGCCCTTCCAGTCCGTGCCGACCATTTATTTCCCCCTAGTCCCATCTACCTGCACTCAGACCATACCCCTCCATCCCCTTCCCGTCCATATACCTATCCATAGTCAGATCTATTCCAGGCAAGCAGGGAGTGAATGGTTCCCGTGGTCAGTCAGCGGGAGTGTGCGTTTGAGGTCACAGTCAGTGACCTCAAACCACGATCATAAAGCCGCGATCACATTGAGTGTTGAAGCAGAGGGGAGGGGGCATTTTAGTCCCAGGTGATGTGTTGAACTAATTCCTCAACCTGTGGACAAAGTTCGCCCAGTCCAGTCCACCTTCAAACTGGGCACCAGAAGCCCTGAGAGGGTCCCTGGAATTTGGCATTGCCTTGCTGAGTCAAACAGATCGAAGGAACTCAGACAAACAACATGAGGTGGAGAGTTGGATCTGATGGAGTTTGAAACAATATCTCCTTTGCTGGAACAATGACGCCGCTCCCAATTTCCATCCCTCAGTGTCTATCGCCACAATTCCCAGTCTTTGGAGTTTCTCAATCAATTCCCTGAATAAATCACAACCTGTCTGTCTGTCTGTCTCAGCAGGGATTTCACTCACTCACTCGACTGATGTCATCTGTTTGTGAATCATTTCTAAATCTCTATTTTTAAACTCTGTTGAAACTTCACTGTCCCGGTGGAGACGGAAAATGGTATAAAATCTCCAGGAATGTTCTGCCCCAGCATTTCATTCCGAGACATTACCGGTAGCTCACGGAGACACGTCGCTGGGCAGAGAAAATGGGGCAGCATTATTGGGAATATAAAGACGTGGAGGAAATCCTATACGTAATCATTGCTGCCGTTGGAGTCCCTGGTAAGTGAGCAGAACAATTCAAGTTTTGTAACTCCATCCGTGTGTTAACTGGTATTGACCTGATTCTGATAATGTTACACGTTCCCAACTGATGATCGTTGTACAAGAATATGTGAAGAACAGCAATCCTCTCAGTGAAATATTTGTGAATTAACGCTGCTGTGATTTGTCTTATTTTCAGGCAGTTGAAACTAACCTACTTTTTCTCTCACTGCTGCCGGCCGGGAGCCACTAGAATGTTGTTCTTGCCTTCAGTGGCACCTTGCCCAGAGTTTTCCCAGTGCTCGGGACAGGCAGGCAGGCAGCTCTCCGGGACAGTGAGACTGGGAGAGAGGGGCTCACATTGTGAAGTTCACTGTGACTGAGTTATTGATCAGAGTGAACAGCTGCTCCTGTGGACACTGTGTCTCACTCACTGTGGAGTCTGTCTGTCACAGTCGGATTCCACCCACCGCCTGTTGGACAATAATTGGATCCATCTCCTGGACCAGTGGCCACGGATCTACAGGTGTGTGTGTGTGTGTGTGTGTGTGTGTGTGTGTGGTGTGTGTGTGGTGTGTGTGTGTGTGTGTGTGTGTGTGTGTGTGTGTGTGTGTGTGTGTGTGTGTGTGTGTGTGTGTGTGTGTGTGTGTGTGTGTGTGTGTGTGTGTGTGTGTGTGTGTGTGTGTGTGTGTGTGGTGTGTGTGGTTACTGAACGGAACTCACTGTGGAATGAATCCATTAACGGAGCACTCTGCTGCCGGATTTCATGTTGTTCCTGCCTTCCCTCTGAAAGCCTCCTCGTCCCCATCAGATGCCGAGTTCCCAGAGCCCTGGTTAAACGCGGCCGGCCGCTCACGTTTAAGTCTGTGAAAGCGGCCCCATCAGTGACTGTGAGCAGGAGCAGGGTTAACTATAGAAAGGACCATTGTAGCGGGTGGGTTGCTGCTCGTTCCCTCACCGCCCTTTACCCCGCCCGCCCTTTACCCCGCCCGCCCGTCGCCTTATCTCCGCTCCCCTGAAGCAGGCAGGCAGGTCGGGAACAGTCGAAGCCGACTCTGACATTGTTAAACTTGCAGCAGCCGCGCACCGACTCCAACACTCCTGATCTTGAGCTGAAAGTCGAGCCGGTGTTTAGTCAGCCCCGGAGTCCGTGTTGAGTAAATGCCCAGTGTCCGTTCCCTTGTCTTTCCGCAGTGAATTTAGTGGCGATTGTGATCCTGTCCCGGGGAAAGTGCGGCCTCTCCACCTGCACCACTCGCTACCTGGTGGCAATGGCAGCGGCCGATCTACTCACCGTCATCACCGAGGTCATTTTGTATCAGCTCCGACGTATTTACTTTTACTGGAGTTTCCTGAACCTCTACCCTGTGTGCAGTGTAGTCATTGTACTGGTTTCTGCAGCCACACGCTGTTCTGTCTGGTTCACCGTCACTTTCACCTTTGATCGCTTTGTCGCCATTTGTTGCCAGAAGCTGAAAACTAAATATTGCACCGGGAAAACTGCGGCTGCGGTTCTGGCAACAGCCGGCGTTCTGCTCTGTCTGCAAAACCTTCCCCGCTACTTCACAATGGAAACCTGGACAATCATCGACAATGTCCCGTGGGACTGTACCATGGTGGCCAGTTATTACACTGACCCCGGGTGGCTGGCATTTGACTGGATAGACAAGGTTTTAACTCCGCTCCTCCCTTTCGCTATAATCCTGCTGCTCAACGCTCTGACAGTCCGCCACATTTTAGTGGCCAGTCGGGTCCGTAAGGGGCTGAGGGGTGAGAGCAAGGGGGAGAATCGCAGTGACCCGGAGATGGAGAGCAGGAGGAGGTCTGTGGTTTTACTCTTCACCATCTCCGGCAGCTTCATCCTCCTGTGGCTGACGTTTGTTGTAGAATTCGTCTATAATCAGATCATAGGGATTGGAAATGATCTAAATGATTCTCAATATATATTTCACTTCGTCGGGTATTTGCTGAGGAATCTCAGCTGCTGCACAAACACATTTATTTACGCGGTGACCCAGTCCAAGTTCAGGGAGCAGGTGAAGAGCGCGGTGAAATATCCGCTCATCTCAGTGCTTCGGCTCATTAATAAATCCCCGCCCCGAGCGCATCCACCCCAGAATAGGCCACAGTCTGTCCACTCCGGGCTCTGGCTCCTGAAATTCACCGCCGGAGAAATGAGGGAGGGAGGAGATGGCCAAAGATGACTGGAAAGATGCCCTGGCAGCGATGACAGTGGAGCAACAATGGCAGGTATTTCTGGGAATAATTCAGAAGGTGCAGGATCAGTTCATTCCAATGAGTAAGAAAGATTCCAAGGGGAGTGAGAAAGAAGCGACCGTGGCTGACAAGGGACGTCAGGGACAGAATAAACATTAACACGAAGAAGTACAACGTAGCAAAGATGAGCGGGAAGCCAGAGGATTGGGTAATGTTTAATGAACAACACAAGATAAATAAACAGACAAAAACGGGGTGAAAGATGAGGTACGAGGAGAGAGAGAGAGAAATGGGGAGAGAGAGATGGGGACAGAGAGAGAGGGAGAGAGAATGGAGAGAGAGAGATGGGGAGAGAGACAGAGAGGGGGGAAAAGAGAGGGGAGAGAGAGAGGGGGGAGACATAGAGGGAGAGGGATGGTGGAGAGAGAGGGAGAGAGAGAGAGAGAGAGAGAGAGAGAGAGGGAGAGAGAGAGAGAGAAAGGGGAAAATAGAGGGGGAGAGAGGGGAGAGAGCGAGGGTAGAGAGAGAGAGAAAAAGGGGGAAATAGAGGGGGAGAGAGAGGGGAGAGACAGAGGGGGAGAGAGAAGGTGGGAGGGAGAGGAGGAGAAAGAGGGGGAGTGCGAAAGCGGGAAAGATATAGAGAGAGGAGAGATGGAGAGAGAGAAAGAGAGAGAAAGAGAGAGAGAGAGAGAGAGAGAGAGAGAGAGAGATACAGGGAGAACGAGCGAGAGAGTGGGGGGAAATAGAGAGAGGGGGAGAGAGATAGAGAGAGGGGGGAGGGAGTGAGAAGGGGGCCGATAGAGAAGGGGAGGGAGAGAGGGGGAGAGAGAGAAAGAGAGGGAGAGAGAGAGGGAGGGGGAGAGAGAGAAGGAGAGAGTGTGAGGGGAAAGAGAGAGGGGAGAGAAAGAGGAGGAGAGAGGGGGAGATTGAACGAGAGACAGAGAGAGAGACAGAGATAATGAGAGAGGGGGAGGGAAAGGGTTGGATAATAAGAGACGGGAGAGAGAGAGAAAGAGAGAGAGAGAGAGAGAGATACAGGCGGGGACGGGGAGAGAGAGAGGAGGATAGAGGGAGAGATAGGGTAGACTGGGAGAGAGAGAGGGGGATAGAGAGAGGGGAGAGAGGAGGGAGAGTGGAGAGAGAGAGGGGCGGAGAGGGGAGCAGAGAGGGGAGCAGAGAGAGAGGGGAGCTAGGGAGAGGGGAGAGAGAAATAGGAGAGAGAGAGATGAGCGGAGGGAGAGGTGGAGATGGAGAGAGGGGAAGAGAGAGAGAGAGGGTGAGAGAGAGCGAAGGGGCCGATAGAGAAAGGGAGCGGGAGAGGTGGAGAGAGAGAGAGCGAGATGAGGGAGAGAGGGGGAGAGAGAGAGAGAAAAGAGAAGGGGAGAGAGGGGGAGAGACAGAGGGGGAGAGAGAAGCGGGAGAGGGAGAGGTGGATAGAAGGGGAGATAGGGGAGAGACAGCGGGGGAGAGCGAGAGGGGGAGAGAGAGGGGGGAGTGAGAGGGAAAGAGAGAGGGGAGAGATAAAGAGAGGAGAGAGAGGGGGAGAGAGAGAGAGGAGGAGAGAGAGGGGGAGACAGGGGGAGAGAGAGGGAGAGACAGAGAGGGGGAGAGAGAGAGAGGGAGAAGAGAGAGGAAATAGAGGGGGAGAGAGGGGAGAGAGAGGGGAGAGAGAGGGGGAGAGGGAGGGGGAGAGAGGGGAAGTGGAGGGACAAGACAATAGACAATGGAGGGAGGAGAGAGGGAGAGACTGAGAGGAGGGAGAGAGAGAGAGGAGAGAAAGGGGTTTGAGAGAGGGGGATCAAGTGAAGGGGAGAGCGGTAAACCTTTGCCGGCAAAAACAAGGGGGCAGATTATTATCTCAATGGGGTTAGGTTAGGTAAGGGGGAGGTACAGCGAGACCTGGGTGTCCTTGTACAGCGGTCACTGAAAGTTGGCTGACAGGTCCAGCAGGCAGAGAAGAAAGCTAATGGCATGTTGACCTTCATGACAAGAGGATTTCTGTATAGGGGTAAAGAGGTTCTTCTGCAGTTGCATAGGGCTCTGGTGAGACCACATCTGGTGTATTGTGCACTGTTTTGGTCTCCTGATTTGAGGAAGGACATCCTTGTGATTGAGGCAGTGCAGCGTAGGTTCACGAGATTGACCCCTGGGATGGTGGGGCTGTCATATGAGGAAAGATTGAAAAGACTAGGCTCGTATTCACTGGAGTTCAGAAGGATGGGGGGGGGGGGGGGGGGGGTCCTATAGAAATATATAAAACTATAAAAGGACTGGACAAGCTAGATGCAGGAAAAATGTTCCCAATGTTGGGCGAGTCCACAACCAGGGTCCACAGTCTCAGAATAAAGGGGAGGTAATTTAAGACTGAGGTGAGAAAACACGTTTTCACCCGGAGAGTTGTGAATTTGTGGAATTCCCTGCCACAGAGGGAAGTGGAGGCCAAGTCACTGGATGGATTTAAGAGAGAGTTAGATAGAGCTCTAGGGGCTAGTGGAATCAAGGGATATGGGGGTAGGCAGGCACGGGTTATTGATAGGGGACGATCAGCCATGATTAAAATGAATGGCGGTGCTGGCTTGAAGGGCCGAATGGCCTCCTCCTACACCTATTGTCTATGTTTCTATGAGACAGGGGGGGGCGAGAATGGGGGAGGGAAGAGGGGGAACGAGAGGGGGGATAGAGAGGGGGAGAGGAAGGTGGAGAGGGCGAGAGGGAGAGGGAGAAAGGAGAGAGCGAGAGGGGGAGAGAGGGGGAGATAGGGGGGGCGAGATGGTGAAAAAGAGAGTGAGGGAAGGGGAGAGAAAGGGCGATTGATGGGGGAGAGGGGGAGAGAGAGGGAGAGAGAGAAGGGGAGAAAGAGGGAGGAACAAGAGAGGGGGAGGGAGAGGGGCAGGGGAAATGGGAGAGAGAGAGAGCAGAAGAGAGAAAGAGAGGGAGAGAGAGGGGGCGAGAGATGGGAGAGAGGGAGACGGGGGAGAGAGAGATAGAGATAACGAGAGAGAGAGACAGAACGAGAGAGAGAAGGAGAGGGGGTGGGGTGAAAAGAGAGAACGAGAGAGAAAGCGAGACAGAGAGAGAGAGCGAGAGTGAACGAGAGAGATAGACAGAGAGAAAGGGAGAGAGCGCGAGAACGAGAGAGAGAGAGAGAGAGAGAGAGAGAGAGAGAGAGAGGGGGGGATGGAATGAGGGGGAGAGGGTAGGTAGAGAGGGGCTGGAGAGAGTGAGGGGGAGAGAGATAGAGGCGGGAGAGATGGGGAGAGAGATAGAGGGCGAGAGACGGTGAGAGAGAGCGAGTCTGGCAGAGACGGAGAGAGACGGGGAGAGAGAGACAGAGAGTGGGAGAGGGGCAGAAAGAGGTGGTGGAGAGAGAGGTGAGAGAGAGGTGGACACAGTGGGGACAGAGGGAGAGGGAGAGAGAGAGAGGAGAGAGGGAGTCGAGAGTGCGAAATGGAGAGAGGGAGAGAGAGAGGGCGACAGAGAGATATGGGAGAGGGGGGGAGAGAGATAGCGAGATAGAGAGTGGGAGAGAGGGAGACAGAGGGGAGAGGGGGAGGGGGCGAAAGATAGGAGGAGAGAGGGGGAGGGCGGAGAGAGAGAGAGAGATACAGTGGCTTGCAAAAGTTTTCATCCCCCTTGAACCGTTCCACATTTTGTCACGTTACAACCACAATAATTAAATGTATTTTATTGGGATTTTACGTGATAGACCACCACAAAGTGGTGCATAATTGTGAATTGGAAGGAAAATGATACGTTTTCTAAATTTTATTACAAATAAAAAACTGAAAAGTGTGGCGTGCAACAGTATTCAGCCCCCTTTACTCCAAAATACACCCAAATAAAATCCAGTGCAACCTATTGCCTTCAAAAGTCACCTAATTAGTAAATAGAGCCCACTTGTGTGTAATCTAATCTCACTATAAATACAGCTATTCCGTGAAGGCCTCAGAGGTTTGTTGGAGAACATTAGTGAACAAACAGCATCATGAAGCCCAAGGGACACACCAGACAGGTCAGGGATAAAGTTGTGGAGAAGTTTAAAGCAGGGTTAGATTATAAAAAAATATCCCAAGCTTTGAACATCTCACAGAGCACTGTTCAATCCATCATCCGGAAATGGAAAGAGTATGGCACAACTGCAAATCTACCAAGACATGGCCGTCCACCTAAACTGACAGGCCGGGCAAGGAGAGCATTTATCAGAGAAGCAGCCAAGAGGCACATGATAAATCTGGAGGAGCAGCAGAGATCCACAGCTCAGGTGGGAGAATCTGTCCACAGGACAACTATTAGTCGTGCGCTCTACAAATCTGGCCTTTATGAAGGAGTGGGAAGAAGAAAGCCATTGTTGAAACAAAGCAATAAGAAGTCCCACTTGCAGTTTGCCACAAGTCATGTGGGGGACACAGCAAACATGTGGAGGAAGGTGCTCTGGTCTGATGAGACCAAAATTGAAGTTTTTGGCCTGAATAAAAAACGCTATGTGTGGCGCAAAACTAACACTGCACATCACCCTGAGCACACCATCCCCACTGTGAAACATGGTGGTGGCAGCATCATGCTGTGGGGATGCTTTTCTTCAGCAGAGACAGGGAAGCTGGTCAGAGTTAATGGGAAGATGGATGGAGTCAAATACAGGGCATTCTTGGAAGAAAACCTGTTAGAGTCTGCAAAAGACTTGAGACTGTGGTGGAGGTTCACCTTCCAGCAGGACAACAACCCAGAACATACAGCCAGAGCTACAATGGAATGGTTTAGATCAAAGCATATTCATGTTTTAGAATGGCCCAGTCAAAGTCCAGATCTAAATCCAATTGAGAATCTCTAGCAAGACTTGAAAATTGCTGTTCACAGACGCACTCCATCCAATCTGACTGAGCTTGAAAGAAGAATGGGCAAAAATTTCAGTATCTAGATGTGCAAAGCTGGTAGAGACATATCGTAAAAGACTTGCGGCTGTAATTGCAGCGAAAGGTGATTCTACAAAGTATTGACTCAGGGGGGCTGAATATTATTGCACGCCACACTTTTCAGTTTTTTATTTGTAATACAATTTGGAAACCATGTATCATTTTCCTTCCAGTTCACAATTATGCGCCACTTTGTGTTGGTCTATCAAATAAAATCCCAATACAATACATTTACGTTGGTGGTTGTAACGTGACAAAATGTGGAAACGTTCAAGCGGTATTAATTCTTTTGCAAGCCACTGTAACGGTATATGGACACACTGATCTGTTTTGTAGACAATGCCTACCATGTTCTGTTGCGCTGAAGCAAAGCAGGAATTTCATTGTACTATCAGGGATACATGACAATAAACTCACTTGAACTTGAACTTGAGCTTCTTCTGCCAGGATCAAAGGCTGGCAGCATCATCAAGGACCCACACCATCGTGGCCACACACTCATCTCCCCACTACCTTCAGGTATAAGGTGCAGGAGCCTGGAGACTGCAACGTCCAAGTTCAGGAATAGCTACTTCCCCACAACAATCAGGCTATTAAACCTGGCATGGACAAAACATTAATAACCCATTATCTGTCTATTTGCACTTTTATCAGTTTATTCATTCATGTGTGTATATATTTATATAGTGGTATATGGACAACTGATCTGCTCTGTAGTCAATGCCTACTATGTTCTGTTGTGCTGAAGCAATGCAATAATTTCATTGTCCTGTCCGGGATACATGACAATAAACTCACTTGAATTTGAACAGTGGTTTTGAGTGGTAACTATTATCTATTTTATCCTTTTTTATCTATTTTATCTTGTTTTTAAGCCATTTTATCTTTGTTTTAATCCATTTTATCCTTTTTTTAATCTATTTTATCTTTTTATCTATTTTATCCTTTTTTTAATCTATTTTATCTTGTTTCATCCATTTTATCTTTTTTATTCATTTTATCCTTTTTTATCGATTTTATCTTTTTATCTATTTTATCTTTTTTTAAATATTTTTTATCGAATTTATCTTTTTATCTATTTTATCTTTTTTTAATCTATTTTATCTTTTTATCTTTTTTATCCATTTTATCTTTTTTATCTATTTTATCTTTTTATCTATTTTATCCTTTTGTTATTTTTATGTCGCACGGTGAGCCAGATGTAACGACATTTCGTTGCAGACTTGCATTTGTTGGTGTATTTTTTGAATGACAATCAAGCCTTTGATTGACACCAAAGATCTTATATCCGCTATAGGAATTTTTGATTGATACTACATTCAGCAGCAATTTGGCCTATAAATTCATGACAATGAGATTTAAAAATCATGTCATATTGTGAATTCTTGTGTGAATGTTATTTGGACGCTTAGTTTTTTAAAAAATAATAATAATAATAGATTTTATTTTTATAGCGCTTTTCTATAACTCAAAGCGCTTTACACTAGGAACATTCAATCAGAATAAAAATAAACAATAAAGACATCAGCAATACACAAATCAAAAACAGAAGTTGATCCAAAGACAAAGAAAATCAAAAACACAATGTGAAGAGAGAGCAGCAGCAACCAAAGCGCGTCACGTCCACTTCCTCCTCATGGCAGCCAACTTGGACACAAACTAAAATGATCATTACACACACGAAAAAATCATCCCCCCACAATGGTTACCACTGTGGGGGAAGGCACAATGTCTAGTCCCCATCCCCAGTTAATGTTAACCTTTTATTAAGAAATTGATAGATGTTTAGATCTAGTAATTCAATTTTGTAATTAGCTACAATTAGGTCACTAACTAATTATGTGCTTTAATTTCAGGTCATCCAAGTAAGATTATTTCATATTTGTTTCAGAATGCTTCAATCTATAATAACTGAAAATTTCATTCAGTTCTCTGGATATTTAAGAAAGTTATGGGCTTTTGACTGTCCTCGATCACAGCTTTTGAGTTAAGTCAATGGAAAAGCAATAGGGAACAATATGCTAATTTCCGAGTATGAAAATGACCATAACTGTTTTAATACTGAAGACATGAAAGTGAATTAGGTGTCAAATTAAATTTATTTTCATGCTTTATGTGATTGGATAAATTGCAGACTTGATTTTTAAAATCTCAAAATGTTGTAACATTGCTAGATGTAACGTATGAAAAACATTATTTTTTTCTATTTTTCACTATATTTTCCATATCTTTGTACATTTTTCTCCCCACGTTGTTGAACAATAAACATATAATTGATAAAGAACATTAATTTATCTGTAACATTGCTAGATATAATGTATAAAAACATTAATTTATCCAATGTTCACTATATTTTCCATATTTTTGTGCAATTCTGTCCCCACATGATCTCCCTCTGTAAGGCAAGACTTTATTTTTTTAATTTTATTTTTCTATTAGAAGAATACATAATAAAAAACATTTTGTTTGTAGTAGTCATACATTATTAATATTATTTATATTATCAATAGTATAATAATTGTACTTCTATATATTTTTGTTTATTTATGTAGATAGAAAATAATAGAGCGAAAATAAACCAAAAAAATGGTTATATGTCTGTGGATTCATTGGAGATATGTCCCTGATTTATGAAATGTAATTCTTCATCTAATCCTTGATTCAGAATTTCATTGTCCTGTCAGGGACACATACGACAATAAACTCTCTTGAATCTTGAAGGTTACACAAAAAGCTGGAGAAACTCAGCGGGTGCAGCATCATCTAAGGAGCGAAGGAGATAGGCGACGTTTCGGGTCGAGACCCTTCTTCAGACTGGTCAGGGATCAGGGAAACGAGAGATATAGACGGTGATGTGGAGAGATAAAGAACAATGAATGAAAGATATGCAAAAAAGTATCGATGATAAAGGAAACAGGCCATTGTAAGCTGTTTGAAGTTTGAAAATGAGAAGCTAGTGCGACTTGGGTGGGGGGGGGGGAGATAGAGAGAGAAGGAATGCCAGGGCCCGAGGGCTGAGGGAGAGGTAGGAAGGGCAGGAGGCAGCCTGGGTTAACAGAATTGAGAAAATTCAATGTTTAATCCCGGAGGATACAGACTCCCCAAGCGGAATATGAGGTGCTGTTCCTCCAACTTGCGGTGTTGCTCACTCTGGCCGTGGAGGAGGCCCAGGACCGAGAAGTCGGATACGGAATGGGAGGGGGAGTTGAAGTGCTGAGTGCTGAGTCGGTTTTTGCGGACCGAGCGGATGTGTTCGGCGAAACGATCGCCCAGCCTCCACTTGGTCTCACCGATGTAGATCAGCTGGCATCCGGAGCATCGTGAACTTAATTGTCCATGTTTCTATGTAGAGCAGGGAGTGCTCCGACAACCTCGAGTCGAGTCGAGTCGTGCCGAGTGTGACCGGAAACGCCCGAGTCTGGCGACGCCCGAGCCGAGCGATCGCCGCGAAAAAACACCCGAGAGCGGCCGGATACACCCGAGAGAGCGCTGCCACACTTTATCAGTTTATTCATTCATGTGTGTATACATTTACATAATGGTATATGGACACACTGATCTGTTCTGTAGTCAATGTCTACTATGTTCTGTTGCACTGAAGCAATGTAAGAATTGCATTTTTTATCCATTTTATCCATTTAATCTATTATATCTTTTTTATCCATTTTATCTTTTTATCCAGTTTATGTTTTTTATCGATTTTATCTATTTTATCCATTTTATCTTTTAAATCTATTTCATCTTTTTTAATCTATTGTATCTCTTTTTTTTATCTATTTCATCTTTTTTATCCATTTTATCTATTTTATCTTTTTTTAATCTCTTTTAATTTATTTTATCGTTTTTAAATAATTTTTATCCATTTTATCTTTTTGATCTATTTTATCCTTGTGTTATTTTCTGTCGCACGGTGAGCCAGATGCGACGACATTTCGTTACAGACTTGCATTTGTTGGTGTATTTTTTGAAATGACAGTCAAGCCGTTGATTGACACCAAAGATCCTATACCCGCTATAGGGTCTTCGATTGAGCAGCAGGGTTTGGGCGATCTTGCCCCAACAACCACGTGCCGAGTCCAGCCGAGTGTGGCCGGAAACGTCCGAGTCTGGAGCCACCCGAGTGACCCGAGTGTGACGTACCCGAGTTCGGAGACGCCCGAGTGTGTGACGTACCCGAGTTCTGGAGACGCCCGAGTGTGACGTACCCGAGTTCTGGAGACGCTCGAGTGTGTGGCGTGGCCGAGTCCGGTGACGCCCGAATGTGT
Source organism: Raja brachyura (assembly GCA_963514005.1). Next base: position 436,274 of record CAUPSL010001401.1, read on the forward strand.
GACGTGGCCGAGTTCTGGAGACGCTCGAGTGTGTGACGTACCCGAGTTCGGAGACGCCCGAGTGTGTGACGTACGAGACAGAGAGAGAGAGACGGGGAGAGAGAGAGAGAGGGGGATCGAATGAGGGGGAGAGGGGAGTTAGAGAGGGGTGGGAGAGAGTGAGAAGGGGTGCATGAGGGGGAGGGAGATAGAGGCGGGAGAGATGGGGGTGAGAGATAGGGGGTGAGAGACGGTGAGAGAACGAGTCTGGCAGAGACGGAGAGAGACGGGGAGAGAGAGACAGAGATTGGGAGAGGGGGAGAAAGAGGTGGGGAGAGAGAGGTGGACACAGGGGGGGGGCAGACGAAGAGGGAGAGTGAGGGAGAGGAGAGAGGGAGTGGAGAGTTCGAACTGGAGAGAGGGGGAGAGGGGGAGAGGGGGGGGAGAGAGAGGGCGACAGAGATATATGGGAGAGAGGGGGAGAGAGATAGCGAGAGAGAGTGGGAGAGAGGGAGAGAGGGGGAGAGAAAGGGGGGAGAGGGGGAGGTGGAGAAAGATAGGAGGAGAGAGGAGGGCGGAGAGAGAGAGGGAGATACAGTGGCTTGCAAAAGTTTTCATCCCCCTTGAACCGTTCCACATTTTGTCACGTACATGTATTTTATTGGGATTTTATGTGATATACTAACACAAAGTGCTGCATAATTGTGAAGAGGAAGGAAAATGATACGTGGTTTCCAAATTTTATTACAAATAAAAAACTGAAAAGTGTGGCGTGCAAAAGTATTCAGCCCCCTTTACTCTGATACCTCTAAATGAAATCCAGTGCAACCAATTGCCTTCAAAGGTCACCTAATTAGTAAATAGAGTCCACTTGTGTGTAATCTAATCGCCGTATAAATACAGCTGTTCTGTGAAGGCCTCAGAGGTTTGTTATTAAACATTAGTGAACAAACAGCATCATGAAGCCCAAGGGACACACCAGACAGGTCAGGGATACATTTGTGGAGAAGTTTAAAGCAGGGTTAGGTTATAAAAAATATCCCAAGCTTTGAACATCTCACGGAGCACTGTTCAATCCATCATCCGAAAATGGAAAGAGTATGGCACAACTGCAACCCTACCAAGACACGGCCGTACACCTAAACTGACAGGCCGGACAAGGAGAGCATTGACCGGATAAGCAGCCAAGAGGCCCATGGTAGCTCTGGAGGAGCAGCAGAGATCGACAGCTCAGTTGGGAGAATCTGTCCACAGGACAACTATTAGTCGTGCGCTCTACAAATCTGGCCTTTATGGAGGAGTGGGAAGAAGAAAGCCATTGTTGAAACAAAGCAATAAGAAGTCCCGCTTGCAGTTTGCCACAAGCCATGTGGGGGACACGGCAAACATGTGGAGGAAGGTGCTCTGGTCTGATGAGACCAAAATTGAAGTTTTTGAACTAAATACAAAATGCTATGTGTGGCGAAAACTAACACTGCACATCACCCTGAACACACCATCCCAATTGTGAAACATGGTGGTGGCAGCATCATGCTGTGGGAATGCTTTTCTTCAGCAGGGACAGGGAAGCTGGTCAGAGTTGATGGGAAGATGGATGGAGCCAAATACAGGACAATCTTGGAAGAAAACCTGTTAGAATCTGCAAAAGACTTGAGACTGGGGCGGAGGTTCACCTTCCAGCAGGACAACGACCCTAGACATACAGCTAGAGCTACAATGGAATGGTTTAATGCAGTATAATGTGGATAATGTGAGGTTATCCACTTTGGTGGCAAAAATAGGAGAAAAGACTATAATCTCAATGGAGGCCGATTAGGAAAAGGGGAGATGCAGCGCGACCTGGGTGTCATGGTACACCAGTCATTGAAAGTAGGCATGCAGGTGCAGCAGGAAGTGAAGAAAGCGAATGGTATGTTAGCTTTCATAGCAAAAGGTTTTGAGTATATGAGCAGGGAGGTTCTACTTCAGTTGTATAGGGTCTTGGTGAGACCACACCTGGAGTATTGCGTACAGTTCTGGTCTCCAAATCTGAGGAAAGACATTATTGCCACAGAGGGAGTGCAGAGAAGGTTCACCAGACTGATTCCTGGGTTGTCAGGACTGTCTTATGAACAAAGACTGCATAGACTCGGTTTGTACTCTATAGAATTTAGGAGATTGAGGGGCGATCTTCTAGAAACTTACAAAATTCTTAAGGGATTGGACAGGCTAGATGCAGGAAATTGCTCCCAATGTTGGGGAGGACCAGGACAAGGGGTCACAGCTTAAGGATAAGGGGGAAATCCTTTAGGACCGAGATGAGAAGGACCTTTTTCACACAGTGAGTGGTGGGTCTCTAGAGGGTAGTTGAGGCCAGTTCATTGGCTATATTTAAGAGGGAGTTAGATGTGGCCCTTGTGGCTAAGGGGATCAGAGGGTATGGAGAGAAGACAGGTACGGGATACTGAGTTGGATGATCAGCCATGATCATATTGAATGGCGGTGCAGGCTCGAAGGGCCGAATGGCCTACTCCTGCACCTATTTTCTATGTTTCTATGTTTCTATGTTTAGATCATAGCATATTCATGTGTTAGAATGGCCCAGTCAAAGTCCAGACCTAAATCCAATTGAGTATCTCTGGCAAGACTTGAAAATTGCTGTTCACAGACGCTCTCCATCCAATCTGACTGAGTATGAGCTATTTCTCAAAGAAGAATGGGCAAAAATGTCAGTCTCTAGATGTGCAAAGCTGGTAGAGACATACCCCAAAAGACTTGCAGCTGTAATTGCAGCGAAATGTTATTCTACAAAGTATTGAATCGGGGGGCTGAATACTTTTGCACGCCACACTTTTCAGTTGTTTTAATTTGCAATACAATTTGGCAACCATGTATCATTTTCCTTGAACTTCACAATCATGCGCCACCTTGTGTTGGTCTATCACATAAAATCCCAATAAAATACATTTATATTTGTGGTTGTAACGTGACAAAATGTGGAAACGTTCAAGGGGTATGAATACTTTTGCAAGCCACTGTAATGGTGTATGGACACACTGATCTGTTTTGTAGACAATGCCTACTATGTTCTGTTGCGCTGAAGAAAAGCAAGAATTTCATTGTCCTATCAGGGACACATGACAATAAACTCACTTGAACAGTGGTTTTGAGTTGGTAACTATTATCTACTTTATCTTTTTATCCATTTTATATATTTTAATATATTTTATCTTTTTTATCCATTTTATCTTTTTTTTAATCTATTTAATCTACTTGATCTTTTTTTAATCTTTTTTATCCATTTTATCTTTTTTATCTAATTTATCTTTTTATTTTATCTTTTTTTAATATATTTCATCTTTTTATCCATTTTATCTTTTTTATCTTTTTTTTTTTTTTACCTATTTAATCTATTTCATCTTTTTAAATCTTTTTTATCCATTTGATCTTTTTTATCTAATGTATCTTTTTATCTATTTTATCTTTTTATCCTTTTTATCCAATTAATCTTTTTTATCTATTTTATCTTTTTATCTATTTTATCCTTTTGTTATTTTTATGTCGCACGGTGAGCCAGATGCAACGACATTTGTTGGTGTATTTTTTGAATGACAGTCAAGCCTTTGATTGACACCAAAGATCCTATATCCGCTATAGGATCTTTGAATGATACTACATTCAGCAGCAATTTGGCCTATAAATTCATGACAATGAGATTTAAAAATCATGTTATATTGTGAATTCTTGTGTGAATGTTAATTAGACACTTAGGTTTTTTTTAAATAATAATAATAATAACAGATTTTATTTTTATAGCACTTTTCTAAAATTCAAAGCGCTTTACAGTAGGAACATTCAATCGGAATAAAAATAAACAATAAAGACAGCAGCAGTACAAAAATCAAAAACAGAAGTTGATCCAAAGACAAAGAAAATCAAAAACACAATGTGAAGAGAGAGCAGCGCTAACCAAAGCGCGCCACGTCCACTCCCCCCCCCCTCACGGCAGCCAACTTGGACACAAACTAAAATGATAATTACACACATGAAAAAAATCATCCCCCCACAATGGTTACCACTGTGGGGGAAGGCACAATGTCTAGTCCCCATCCCCAGTTAATGTTAACCTTTTATTAAGAAATGGATTGATGTTTAGATCTAGTAATTCAATTTTGTAATTACCTACAATTGGGTAACTAACTAATTATATGCCTTAATTTCAGGTCATCCAAGTAAGATTGTTTCATAATTTTTTCAGAATGCTTCAATCTATAATAACTGAAAATTTCATTCAGTTCTCTGGATTTTTAAGAAAGTTATGGGCTTTTGACTGTCCTCGATCACAGCTTTTGTGTTAAGTCAATAGAAAAGCAATTGGGAACAAAATGCTAATTTCCGAGTATGAAAATGGCCATACCTTTTTTAATACTGAAGATATGAAAGTGAATTAGATGTCTAATTAAACTTCTTTTTATGCTTTATCTGATTGGATAAAATGCAGACTTGATTTTTTAAATCACAAAATGTTGTAACATTGCTTGATATAATGTATAAAAAACATGAAATTCTCTAATTTTCACTATTTTTTTCCATATTTTTGTGCAATTCTCTCCTCACATGATCTCGCTCTGTGCTGAAGCAAAGCAAGACATTATTTTTTTAATTGTATTTTTTATTAGAAGAATACATAATAAAAACATTTTGTTTGTAGTAGTCATACATTATTAATATTGTTTATATTATTAATTGTATAATAATTGTACTTCTATATATTTTTATTTTTATTTTTATGTAGATAGAAAATAATAGAGAGAAAATAAACCAAAAAAATTGGTTGTATGTCTGTGGATTAATTGGAGATATGTCTGTGAATTATGAAATGTAATTCTTCATCTAATCCTTGATTCGGGCTTCAGTCAGAATTTCATTGTCCTGTCAGGGACACACACAACAATAAACTCTCTTGAATCTTGAACTTGATTGTCTGTGTTTCTACGTTGAGCAGGGAGTGCCCCGACAACCACGAGTCGAGTCGAATCGAATGTGACCGGAAACGCCCGAGTCTGGCGACGCCCGAGCCGAGCGATCGCGGCAAAAAAACACCGGAGCGCGGCCGGAAACACCCAAGAGAGCGCTGCTGCACTTTATCAGTTAATTTATTCATGTGTGTATATATTTACATAATGGTATATGGACACACTGATCTGTTCTGTATTCATGCCTACTATGTTCTGTTGCACTGAAGCAAAGCAAGAATTTCATTGTCCTGTCAGGGACACATAAACTTGAACGGTGGTTTTCAGTGGGTAACTATTGTCTGTTTTATCGTTTTGTCTATTTCATCTTTTTATCTATTTTATCTTTTTATCCATTTCATCTATTTTATCTTTTTTTTATCATTTCATCTTTTTTTATCTATTTTATATATTTTTATCCAATTTACCTATTTTATCCATTTCATCTTTATAATCCATTTTATCTTTTTATCTATTTTATCTTTTTATCCATTTTATCTATTTTATCTTTTTTTAAAAATCTGTTTCATCTTTTTTATCTATTTTATATTTTTTATCCATTTTATCTATTTTATCTTTTTATCTATTTCATCTTTTTAATCCATTTTATCTTTTTTTATCTATTTGATCCATTTAATCTTTTTAATCCATTTCATCTTTTTTTTATCCATTTCATCTTTTTTTTATCCATTTTATCTTTTTATCTATTTTATCTTTTTATCCATTTTATCTATTTTATCTTTTTTAAAAATCTGTTTCATCTTTTTTATCTATTTTATATTTTTTATCCATTTTATCTATTTATCTATTTCATCTTTTTAATCCATTTTATCTTTTTTTATCTATTTGATCCATTTAATCTTTTTAATCTATTTCATCTTTTTTTTTATCCATTTCATCTTTTTTATCCATTTTATCTTTTTTTATCTATTTCAACTTTTTTATCCATTTTATCTTTTTCATCTATTTTATATTTTTAATCCATTTAATCTATTTTATCTTTTTATCCATTTAATCTATTTTATCTTTTTTTATCCATTTTATCTTTTTTATCCATTTTATGTATTTTATCTTTTTTTTTAATCCATTTTATCTTTTTTATCCATTTCATCTTTTTTTATCCATTTTATCTATTTTATCTTTTTTCAATCTTTTAATCTATTTTATCATTTTTTAAATCTTTTTTATCCATTTTATCTATTTTATCTTTTAAATCTATTTCACTTTTTCAATCTATTTTATCTTTTTTTAATCTATTTTATTTTTTTTTATCCATTTTATCTTTTTCATCTATTTAATCTATTTAATCTTTGTTTATCTATTTAATCTTTTTTTATCCATTTCATCTTTTTTATCCATTTCATTTTTTTTATCCATTTTATAGAAACATAGAAACATAGAAAAATAGGTGCAGGAGTAGAGGCCATTCGGCCCTTCGAGCCTGTACC